>VZRV01008883.1:9911-179277 GCA_013398115.1 Falcunculus frontatus
TGAGTTTGTTTTGTTTTGGTTTTGGTTTATTTTTAGTTATTAGTGTTTTCTTCCCACTACTCCTGTGCTGTCCTCAAATGTGCACTGACAGAGGTGAGGAGGAGAGCCAGCAGGAGTCAGTCAGGCACTGGAGCCTGCCTCCTGCTAGGGACACCAGTTTCAAATGCTTTTTACAGGGGTAGTCATAAGGCTCCGGTCTCTTTTGTCCATTCACCTGATTTTTTGCGTCAGTAAAGCATGGAAGACTTCCTACAGGCATAAGCAGGACAGGGCAAATTTGAGAGCTGAAAATACTTCAAAAGTCACCATAGGAAAACCAGGAATTGAGATGAATTTCCGCAGATTGGTGCAAATGTACTGCATGAGAGCATTTCAGCGTCACTCCATTTCATTTTCCTCATTCTGAGTTAAGATAAATCAATTGTTTGATTTGAACATTTCATTCAAATGCAGCTAAAGCACTTTGTAGGTGCAGTTAACTCCCGTTTTCTCTATAGTGTTACATTCAGGCCATCTCACTGTAGAATGCAGTACTACCCGGAATACTCAAAGTATCAATGTCACTTGTGCTCTATTTCAATTAAGAGGCTTACAGAAAAGATCCAGTGAAATGTATATTAGTATGAGAAATTGGAGTTGACTTATGAATATCAATGTCAGAACAGAAGATGACTGCAGAAATACAGTTCCACTGCTATTATGTCCTCTTGATCTGAGCGAGAATTTAGGAAATGTAGCATGTCTAGACAAATGGAATAACTGCTCTGCATGTGTAGCAATGTGCTTATCAAATTTAAACACTGGCAGCCGCCCTACTACAACTTGGGTAAGATGTTTCCATGGTGGGAGTAGGCAGCTTCTTAGGTGCTGCTCTTGCCTCCTGGTAAACTTCTGGATTGTCCCAATACCCACCACTGATTCTCTACAAGGGGAGATTCATCACATGAAAACTTTCAGTCCAGCTAACACCTGAAATACATAGCCATTTCTGAAAGGCTTCTGCTGCTTGCAGAATAGAAAAGTGACTGTGAAACAACTGGCAACAAGATTTTTAAACACTTTACTGAGGCTCTGGGGATGTCTGTATCATGAATATATTTTTTGTATCTGGAACATGTGTACACACTATAAAGTGTCAGGCTGTTGTACAGGGGAACAAGTATAAATACAGCATTTTGGTTAAATTAGGGAAATACTCCCACAAGTAATATTAGGAATGGATGAGCAATCCATTCAGGGTTTCTGGTGCTTCAGAGCAAAATTTGTATTACTGCAAATCTTTGCCATTCTTGCATGTTCAAATTGTTTTGTTTCTTTTTTTTTTTCACAGTATACACTTGTAAAACATCTACATCAGATGCTTTAATAACTCCTGACAAACTTGTTAGTATTGTTTCCTGTGGCAGTGTGACAGATTTTATTGCAGAATACACACGCATATGTGAATTTAGATTACAAAAATAAATCAATGGATGATGATATTTGAAAACTTTTAAATAGAGAACTAGGTGGTGCTGTTCTTTCATCTTTGTTGCTTAGCTGAATTCTTAAGTATGGACTGAGAACACCACGCTACTACTTTTCAAAAATGAATTTAGATGTCTTAAATTTAAGAAGAAGTTATTGTTTCAGATTTCATTAAGAATGCTACTTTAACAGCTAATAATTGCACAATACCACACTTTATACTTAATGAAAAAGAACTTTTGCTTTGAACAAATGGTGTAGTTTTATTCAGCATACTTCTTTTTATTTTCAGTTTGAATGACTTCAGAGTTAATTCAAATAACTTTTTAGACTCTATGCTTGGTGTTATATTTAGGATTATTTGGTCTGATCAGTTTAGCTTGTTTAGATGTGTGAACTTTTTTCATCCTTTTCCATTGTTGGTTTCTTCAACGCTTTGGGACTAATTTGCTAACAGCACAATGAGATCATCGATAATAGCGGGAAGAAATTTGTTGTAATTCTGTAGTAGCAGTATATAAACCACGATTAATTAAACAAGAAAACCAATTTATTAAGTTTTATTCCATTTACAAAAAATATAAATTTTTAATCACTGTCTTGTCTCAATGCCATTAATGCTGCAATAGGAAATAGTGAAGCTAGATTATAATGAACTGCCTGGGATCGAGATAGATTTGTTTTATTAGTGTTCAATGTTGCTGCAGAATAATAAATGTCTAATTAGAATCCAACTCCAGTATGTAGCACTTCGGTAGAGAGTGCCTCTCATTGACTACTGCTTAAACTAAAATGTTGAAAGAACAGATGGAAGATAAAGAAATAAGGGGAAAATGTACTTCTCCAATGAAAAAGAAATGAAAATGTGCTCTAGCTAGGTCAGAGTAATAAATGTGTTTGCTTTAAGTATATAATTACTTATTCAAAAAATAAGCTGCAGCTGTTAATGGAGGAGTGTGAAAACACTTTTTTCATGGAATTTATTTCCCCTATTCCTTCTGAAGTGCTGCAATATAGAGTGGAATATGAAGCAGAAAGTTGGAGTTGTACTTTATGCTTAATAATGAACAATCAAAGAATGCTTTTACTTGCCTCAAATTAGAGATTTAGTCAAATATCCAAATAATACCCATACAACTGCAAATTCATATCTACCAATGTTAAAAGCAATAATTCATTTTATGTTGATTTTTGTGAGATTTCAGTGTAACAGGTGTAGTTATTCCAGTGCTTGAAAAGCACCAAAATGTGTTTTAATTTATTTTTGGAAACTGGAAAGAAACCCAAAGCAACTCCAATTCACAAAAAATTTTAAAAAATCCCTTTTCATTCCTGCCAGGCAAATATTCTTGGTTCTGAAGCAGGAGTCACATTTTATTACGCTCTGTGTGGTAATCGACTTTGTACAGCGTTTTTGGTTTGTACCATTAAAAACTATTAATAAAAAGTCACTGCCAGAGTTACTTCAGTGCTTAGCACTTGCTTATTGCAGAATTGCATCTCAGAGATCGGGGTTCAATTTGCATGGGTTCGCAGACTATTTACTTTTAGAAGGGGTGTGTTAATAGATGAAGTGTTCCTAACTGTAATTGGGTACAAGTGCGCAGGAGATTTCTGAATGCATATTATAAATTGCAAATTATCAAACCAGCTACCTTCAGAAGTTTGTACTTTCTCCCACAGCCTATAGTTTGTCTTGTGGATTAACACAATGAATTAACACTCATGAATATTGGAAGTACTGAATTTTTGCAGTATTTACCTCTTTTTCTCAGGAAGTGTTGGACCACTGAATCAACTCCTTCTGTGTGCAAGCGTCCTCTTAAAGGAACATTTGACTGGAAAGAGAATTTATTTCAAGTAGTTACTTCTTTTCAAGTCTTGTGACTCAAAACCTTTAAAATTGATCATTTGTGTACTGTGTCGGAGGTGGGCTGTCAATAAATAAATGAAGGACCACTTACAAGTCTTTCTGCACCAGCCCACTCCTTTCAAAGCAGCTAAGCATCAACACGTGAAGGAGTGAGGTGTTAGAGCCAGAGCTGCTGTTGTTTTACTGATTTTTCTAAGTTACAGATGCTATTTAAGAATCTGATTTAAGTGCCTTGCACTGAAAATGTCCTGTGATTTCTACAACATTCTGCAATATTGCAAAGTAATCTTTAGAAAATGGATGCTGCTTGATCCTCAGATGTGAGGAAGAGAGAGGGTTATTATTATTTCAAAACAGAGGAAATATGATAAAAATGATCTTTATTTCTTTTGTTCTGCTTAGGTTCTGGGAAACACAGTGATTCCAAAAGCATGAAAGGTGTCCTTGCCCATGGGAAGGAGGTTGTAAATAGATGATCTTTCAAGTCCCTTCCAACCCAGCCCATTCTCTGATTTCTATGATTCTGTGATCACTAAAGCTTGGATTTGCTTTCTTAGTACATTAAAATAATACTAAGTTCTTTTTTTTCTTTTTCCCCCCTCTTGAGTACTACCAGTATGGGGGAAGATCTGAATAAGGTGCTGAGTTTTAGGTAACTTCTTTTTGAAATCATTTAGATTGGCACTGTAGGTTTTTCCCCTTGGCTTACATTGCAATGAATAATTTATACATGAAGTGCAAGATGACACCATATATAAGGTTACTTTTCTAATTCAAGAAAATGCCACAATGTAAAGGACCCATAAAATACTTTGCATTTCTATTTGTGAGAAAATGATATTTTTTTTCCGACGTTCTTTGATTTGGGCTTTGTATTCCACTCTCAGGTTTTATTCTCTTTCAATCTGCTACTTCACCTATTCTTTCTGTCACTGTCTTTTCTACACTATCTTAGGCTTTTACCTTTTTTGTTTTTGTTTTTAGGGGTTTTTTTGTTCTTATGTCAGTGTGCTGGCATAAGACTTAATATTTTAAATTTATTAAATCAGCCAAAGAGTAATTCTGAATAAACGTGAAATTGATGTCTGTTTTGGGCCAAAACATGAGGAACCCATTGTCACTTGAAACCTCAGTGTTTTGGGTTTTTTTTTTTTCCCCTTTTGTTTGGATTTGAGTAAGTATAATGGGGATAACACTGAACATTAATGTGTGATTTAGTAAAAAAGACAACTACACCCAACTTAACTTCCATTGTATCTATGGAAGGGTTGTGAGAAGGGGGCAATAGAGAACTACCCTGTTTTTCATAACAGTGTCTCAGCTTTTGTGGCTGCTGCACCACTTTAAGATCTTAGATACTTTCTTTTGATATTTACAAGTAATTACCCTATGTTTTCATTGTTCTTCTGTTGCCACAGTTATAGTAGCTGTTTACTTTCAAATATAGTCGAAGCAAGACTCTTTAATATAACTTCAGTGTGGGGTGTGACTTTGGTTTGTTTCGTCAGCACAGCTTTAGACAACTCACACTTCGGAGCTCAGATGAAAACTAAACAGATGTGTACATAGAGAGAATTTACCCTGAAGTCTTTCTTCCAAGTATGGAATTTAAAGTAAGTAATTAATATTTAGAGTAAACAGTGCTTACTCCTCTTTTTCCCTGATAATGGTATCTCAGAACCTTTGGATTTAACTTTAGAAAGTTAACACTAACTACATTGAGCTCTAAGGCTACTCAGGCTCATGATAGTGATACGTTTTTTTTGAGAGTTGTTTCATAGTGTTTGTCACGATTAATTCATCTTGAAAACCCCTATCTGTGCATAACATTGCAAATATAGGAAAACTAAATGGAAATTATGAGGTAGGCAAAGAATTGTTTGTGTACCTTTGTCTGTATCAATACTGAAAATAAATGATCAAGAAGATAGGGTAATAATGCATGATATTTGATGAACCTATTTTAATTATCTAGCTGACTCTATGCAAATATTCCAAGTATGCAGGAAGGAAGTTTTTTGGGGTTTTTTTGCCAGCCACCCTTCACTCTCCCCACTTCCCTGAAGAATTTGAAGTGTGCATGAAACTTTCATGGCAACACTTAAAAATACAAATAAAATTCTGAAGTCCAGCTCTTCTGCCATGAAACCAGTTATTCAAGCTGATTCAAAGATGATTGTGTTTTTTCATCTCTGTGGAACTGTATAATTTGGAATTCTGTTTATTTTCACTGTGAAACACATAAGCAGTCGGTATCAATGCTCAGATAATATCACGGTGATTTTGTTGCCATAACTTGTGTGTTCTCTGTGATTTTTTGCAGTTGGAATTGTAGGCATGCCCATGTACCTGCTCTGTACCTGCTTCTGAAAATTCAGAGGTGCAGTCGCCGTATGTGAAAAGTCATTCAGCCTCACAAGAGTGTTGGCATTTTTCTCAACTTGCTGAGTGCATAAGCTGTAAATTTTAAGTAATTGCTGTGTAGAAACCTCATACATATGACAGGACCATTTTATCTATGCTTATTTGTCAGCAGCTGCATCCCAGAATGGATTTGTTAAATAAGTACCAGTGTTCTGCAGTCTGCACTTTTACGTGCTTTTAAGTTGTCTGGTGATCTCAGCAAATGAAAAGCTCTTCCCCCACCCCACCAAATAAGTCTTCTGAGATTGTGAAAGTACTAAAATTTGTTCAGAAAAGTGTTATAATAAATGAGGCTTTTGGCCACCTAAAATATTGGCTAAATTACTGACTATTGGTCCATTAAATGTTTTGTCTTGTTGCTGGATCTGCTGGCAAGTAATTGTCAACATTTTCATTTTTGGGGCTTTCCCATGGCAAAATGCCAAGACAGACAAAGTATCAAGTAAAGTTGAGCTCTTCATTCTGCACTAACCCTTTGAGTTGAGCCTTATTCTATATGAAGTGTATCTTCTGAGCAATTAATAGTTCACCAGCTTGTAGCAAGGTTAGGGGGCTGAAACTGGAATTCTCCAAACAAGTCCCTGAGCTGGAAACGTCATGGGGCTGTGGCTGAGCTAATTAGCCCTGTGTAATTCATCTTCGATACACTGGTTTTCCTTACTCTTCTCTTTGCTAACACAACCATTTAGCTTTTTGTTAATACATGTCCCATTCTTTTCAGTGAGAGCTTTTAGTATCATATCATCCTAGCACTGTACTAAACTAGATCTAGTCATTAGTCTTGGAGCAGAATGCTAAAAATGCATGCTGAGATTCAGAGTTTTGAGTGAGATGTAGTCCAACTTAAAAATACAACATCCACTGTGGTCAGTAGAAATTCATGTGCAGAAGTTTGGAAAAAAGGTTGTATTTTCCGGTTTTTAAGAAAAAATACATGCTATATAGGTTGCATTTATTCTATATGTTTTAACTATACTTACATATAAACTTTTAAACTAAATTTAACTCTCTATATACATATATATATATTTCATCACATGATTTGCACTGCATTCAAAGCTAATAAATTGAATGTCCATGCATGAGTTGGCTTCTGGCAAGAAAGTTGCCCAAAACTTAAGACAAATTAAGAGCAGTAACTGAAGTGTTCTGAAAGTGAAAAATGAAAACCTTCCCCCCAAAACGTGTATTTTTGCTCTCTCTAAATAGAAGTCACATCAACAATGTGTACTATTTGTTTTTTTAAGTGTTGATGTCAATGCAGCTGAGTTATGGAGGACCTGTTACTGGCTGGTTCAACAGAGTCAGAATTATGCTGTTCCAGGTCATCGTGGGTCATCTGGTTAATGCTGGATGTGAAAGGCTGTGCTACATTCCAGCCTTTGTCCTACTTTCTTGAAACAGATGCTCTTCACTGAAGAGACGTAATTGATTTCTATGAAATGGGTGGGTGTCCGCTTGCCATTTCTTAAATGTAACCATTTTAGTAAGTTTTGGGTAAATTCTTTGTTGTTTGTGGATGCAGGAGCTCATATTTTGAGGCTTTGAATTTCTTGGACTCCAAGACAAGCTGAACAAATGGAAACACAAATGTCTAATACAAATACTTGCAGTGCTTTTAAGCTTTTTGCTTCTTTTGCAAGCATTTGAGCTTATTAACCCTAAAAAAAAAAACTCTGAAATGGTAACAAACATAAGTGTTAATGCAACCTTCTCTTTTCACAAAAAAGAGCTGAAAATTTGCAACACCAGAAGGTCGCTCGAAAGACCTCTAGTTTCGCAGTGAATGTGGTTTAATGAACATTTTCTTTCTTTCTTTTAAGTTTTTTTTTGCTAAACAGTAATTCTCCTGTGAAATATTAGGCTATTTACTAGCAAGACTAAAAGGTAATACATCTGAAAAACATGATAGTATGAATTTCATTATGCATGTGAAGTACATCCACTAAATTTTCAGTGGCAGATGTATTGCTTTTATTATTGGCTTCCATAGGCTGCAGTGAGGGGAGCTGCCACACCAGATCTTCTGTAGGCAGCACCTTGCTGATCCTGGAATTTCAAGGCTAATCTTGATCATCTACAGGCCTGAGTGTGCACATTTAGGTGGGGGAAGCATCTTCGGGAGGATTTGCAGGGCTGGGAGACTCCAGTGCAGTCGTGTGGAAGAGGCTTCAGATGGAATCCAGCCTTGGATAGTTTTCTCTCTCCTGGGCAGCACAAAGCTGCATTCCCACAGTAGCATTAGATATTATGGTGAGCAAGGAAATTGGGGAATGCAGAGAGTTCTGAAATGCTGGATGGAAAGGAGAGGGGTAGAACTGATGTACAATAGTATGGCAGAAGGGAGAGAAACAGGACATGGGATTTGAGGCATGAAGGGAGGACTGTCTGCTGTAAGGTATAGGAAAAAACCATAATTTCAAAAGGAAAAGTTATACAAAGATCCCTGCTGCATGTAGCTGGTTCAGCCTCACTGCACAATTTAGTCCTAATAGAATTGCAATTTTAAATGTGTTCTAAATTCTTCACCAGAATTAAGAAATTACATGTTTCGAACATGCTTCAGCTTCACCTACTTTCTGTAATAAAAGAATAAAATACTTTTTAGGGTGAAATATTAAATACCAATTTATGGTTATAAATTGATTTTTTCTTAAAAAACATTGTGGAAATTTATATTACCTTATCTATTCGCCTTCTTTTTTTCTCTCTGTGGGATCTCTTTAATAATGATTATGACTTGTTTCTGTGGTTGGTTCTTCCTGTGCCTGATTTCAGAAGAACAGCTTGAGTGACTTCCTCAATTCAGTTTTTAGTGAAAAGTATCTCATGCTTCCATTCCAAATGCTGTGTGCTTGACTAGCCTCAGTCCAGAGGATGAATATCCCTCTATGAACAGAGCCTTTTCTAATAGTTTTCAGAACATATATCAGCACTATTCTGCTATTCTAAGCTGCCACATCCTATAGTCCTTTTTATGAACCAAGAATTAATTTGTAAATAAGATTAGGAATTTATTGTTACTAATCCTTCCTTAATTTTAATGTCCACTGCTGCTGGATTACTCTGCTTGTCATTTACAGGAACTGTAATATTTGGAGCTCACATTTTTGATTTTTTTTTTTCCTTTGCTTCCAAGTCTTAAACCAGAAACTTAAAACAGGGAACTCTCTGTAGCACGCAGAAGTAATGAATAGCTACCATTTCTCGTTTCAGACTGTTGTACTGGCCCAGTGTTTTAAGTCATGAAGTTTTTTTTTAGCTGTAAATTGTGCTTTTTCTCTACACTGATAGTTCTTCTGAAGTCTATAATCAGTAAATTTAATTAGTGCAGTCCTACCTATATGGTAATTGTTGCTTATGGGAATGTTAAATGAATTTTGTCTAAAGATCAATCTGAGGCTCTCCAGAAATAAGCAGAAGCTAGTAGAGTTTGATTTCCCTTTCATACATGAAATATTTGTTGTCTTAGGAAGATCTGAGAAAATTTGATCCTACCTTCTATTTATGTTAAAAAATGACAGTTTTTTTTTTTAATGTGTCCAACATGCTATTTATCACAGTAAAAACATTTGTCTTCTGCTACAGAACTTGAAATTTGCTTTACTTTTTAATCAAAATTCCATTCATGTTGCATTAAAAAGAAAAAAAAAATGTACAGATGGAAATACTTTTCCTCCTTCAATCTTCTTTATATATTCGTTGCAAGACCTTACTTGTTAACTGTTCTTTTCATCCTCCTTGTAAGCATTAATTTATTCCTGCCTTGTTTCATTTTTATGATTACACTTTTTGTAATGTTTTCAACAGGTTTGGGTGAAAATTGATCAAAGAGGTCTCTTGATGTAGCTGTCTATTCATTAAAGTAAGAAGCTTCTCAATAGGTTTTTGGATTTCTGCCCACGGATTAAGATTGTCTTTCCAGACAAACTCTTGTGAAAATGCTGACTCTGAGTATTTGCTACATTTCACTGTAGATGCTTTAAATTTTGTCCTTCTGAAATGAAAAGTTTGATTTTTTTTTTTCCTAGTTCATCAGAAATGTTTTCTAATTGGGCAGTCCAAGGTTATATATTCTGGTCTCTGATTTAGCTACTTGACAAAACCATGTGTGAGATGATATGAAGTCTAATTGATGCTTTGTGGCAAAAAACCCACCAAAAAAACCACCCAGCAAATCCAATCTCAATCAGATTTCTGTATTCCAAATACTGGTACTCGATGTTCTTGAATGTGTATCTGGAGAGTTGAAAATGTATTAATTTCTAGTGGTATCTGCCAACAGACCAAACCTACCAAATAGTCAATAGAGATTGAACTTGAAAAGGAAGCTTTCCTACAGAATTTGCAAAGTTCTTCTGTGGGTTAAAATCAAAGAGAGAAAACAGTTGGCGTTTTATTTTTACTCTGCAATTAATTATAAACATATATTTCTGCCTTTGAATTACATTTTTAAATATGGCTTTTGCAGACCTGCAAGGTTTTTTTATGACTTCAGAATAACAGGTAAAGTTATTTCACAGTAGAATAAAGAAATCACTGCTTAATATAATATTAATCTTTTTACTAAACTAAAGCTGTTCACCCGGGAACATTATTTTGGCCTTACATTCATTTAACAAGACTTCAGTGATTCTTAGTACATATAGTTTTGAAATATATTCTTGACTGTCTGTAGTTGTTTTTTTAAAAAAAGTCAAGTTCTAAATTTATAAAAGCTTCTTATGACACAAATTGCATGAATCTGATATGTATGTGTGTGTGTGTGGTTAGGAATATGTGGTATCTTGAGTTACACTTTTTTTGTGTTCACTCTTCATAAAAAGGAAAATGTGTCTTTGCACCTCTTTACTCATGCCAGTTTCATGTAATGTGACTGAGGCTGAAGTTACTTTGGCTTACCCTTCTTCCCGTAAAAGTTCACAAAAGTTCATTAAGAGTAACTTTCAGAAAGCAGGTAGTGGACTTAAATAACTTAAATAACTCTGAAGTGCTTGTGTGTCTCCTGTAGCATACAGATCTATTCTAGAAGTGTGCGTACGTATGTAAACTCTCTTAGAATATTTTGCAGGCATGTTATTGAACATTTAATTTAATAGGTATTCAGGAACAATCTTCTGTTTCTCCTTTGCTTAGTCGTACTTCTAAAGTGCTTCCTCTGCAGAGCCTATAACAGCAAATCTTTTGAAGTGTTTCATCAGAAGCTGCAGGTGCCTGAGACAAGTGAGACACCCGAATAGCTGCCTTATGAAATCTACTCATCATGTGGTATTCAGAGAGATTCATGTTTGTCTACAAGTCGATTTAAAATTCAGCTCTTTCAGTAAGCGCCAAGACAATGGGTAAAGATTTATTTCCATCATAGTTACTGAAGAAAGAAAAACCAATAGGATCATCTAACTGATCCATTTCTATTACACTGTTTTCAAAGATTCACTTTATTGTTGGAGCAGATGAGAAAGCAATAGCTAAAAAAGGCTCAAAGTTGTCATCATTTGCTGTGTTTACCACAAAGGGCATGTGCTAAAATCTTACTAAATCCAGGTGCACATTTAAAAAGCCATTTAACTTATCTAAATTATTAAACTGGGGATGACAAATTAAAAGACTGATTCGTTGTTTATTTTCACCGTGTCAGTTGCCAGAAAAATTGCTACCCTCCTACATTGTTTCTAAACATTTTTGCTTGGGAGAGTGACCAAATTTTTCATCATTTCTGACTTTGCCAGGATGCATTTGTTGTGCGACGTAAAGCTGTTAGATATGCTCTAAATACTCTGAAAATTACGGATCGGTTGGATGGCACTGTTAGTCAGCATCTTCAGCTGCTGTGTCTCCCAGTAGCTGTTGCAGGGTGATGGGCAGAGCACACAGTGATGCTCAGCTCTTGGATTTGGCCGTGTGCCTCGGTGGGGGTTTTCCTCGTGGCATCCTTTGTGTGCCTGGCAGCTCTGAGAAACACGGAGCTGATCCTCAGGGAGGAGGTTGCTCCATCTCTGTGCCTTTGGATTCCACCCATATGGATGGAACTGCAGCTGGGGTAGGGGGGAAGGTGGTGCCACAGGCACTTTTGGGGTGTGGGGAAGGTTGGAAGAGGAGCTGTAGGGATGAGGGGCTGATAAGGAAACATGATGAGGGAGAGGAAAATGGAACAGGATATGGCAGCGGGGCTGGATCGGAGCCAGAGGGAAGAGAAGCTGCAGCAGGGTGTGGTGAGGAGACAGAGGTCTGTGGAATGCAAGAAGGAGAAGGAAGCAGTGGTCACGGGCCTCTTCAGAGAAGGCAGAACAAGTCACTCAGACACTGCGCTTAGAGCTGTGCTTAGAACCCTGTTCCATTTGTGTGTTTCTACACTGTTCTTATCCTCAGCATTAAAATCGTTCAGGCAAGAGCACACACAAAAATGATGATGTCTCCTTTGTCTCTTCTGAGGATGCAGCAACCAGATAACCCCAGCATTGCTGGAAGTTTAATCCATGAGCTTGAAGTTTAGGACATAACCAGTCTGCTATTGACCTGTGTGTGTGTGTCTTTGTACTTGGAGAGCGTTCTGGGACGCTGATGGATTTGCTCCAAATTTGAGACATCTTAAATTGTCTCTTTTCCTAGGTAGAACAGTTTTACAGCTGCCAACATTTGCAAGCTTGACAGCATCATAGAATTTGTTTCACACGTGCATTAACTTCTACAGTGTATCCTAACTCCAAATGCTAAAGCAGTTAATACGTCTGTATGTCCTTCCTTTTTCTTTATTTTGAATTGTATTGCTTAGACTCTACCACACATTGCAAAACAATAAATGCAAATGAGAGGTTTAGTTGAATTGAGACTTTGGCAGTGTGCCAAACTTGATTGAGTTAAAAAAAGTATCAAACATGTTTCAAATATGGGTATTGTATTAATTTGAAAGAATATGATATATAAAATAAACCAATATTATTGTTTTATTAATATATGCATATAAGTAGATATAAAATAATTGTATAAATATGTATTTATATAAGATTCTGAGACCTTATATTGTTCTAAACTGTGCAATAAACACAGTCATCCTGCAAAAATCAGGAAGAACTTCTGTCTAGCTCTTTTCTCAGCTTCATGTCTGGCTTTTGCATGAGCTAAGAATACTCTTTAGTTATCCGTCCTTGGACCCTGTCTGAAATTGTCAAATTTAAATGTTTAAAAAACTCCAAAATATCCGAAGTCCAAAACCAATGCTTCCCTCTCCCTCCTCCTTTTTCCATGCCTTAGATCATTTAGGGAAAAGTGAACAATAAAACAGTAGAAGACCTGGACATGTTTTTCTACATGTCACAGCAAACCCATCACAAATTTTCCCCTCATCTATCAGTGTGATATTTGGGAGGGGACAGAGGGGAGCTTAATGGATCCTTCTGTGAATGCAGCTTCCTCCTGGCTTATCAGAACTATTTTGCCAGTTTTATTTCTTCTTTTAGCTGCCTCCAAGTTTATGGCCCATCTGTTGGACATAAACAAGCCAACAAGTTGTCTTGGGTTGCAAGAACTGCCTGATTCGATGGCAATGTGAAGCAGAGCCTGCTGTTGGATAGGGAGGATGTTGTGTGCAAGGATTAGACGTGTGCAGCATTGCAGAGGCTTTTGTAATACAACAGATATTGGCGAGTAGCAAATTTGAGTGACTTGTGGCTGGAAAAGGGAAAAGGTGACAGATTCTGCTGAGAGCTTTTTCTTTCTCGCTGTGGTCAGTTGTCAAAATCTCTTAAATCAGCCATATGCAGGCATGCCTGAAAAGGTTTACTATCATGAAGGTCCTGCACAATTGAAAATATTTTATTCAGTTTCAGGCCATCAGGATTCAGCAGGTCCATATGTTTTATGAAGTCAAAAGCTTTTTGCCATCGCTCCCTGATGTAATGAATTGTATGGATTATCTGGAATTTAGCTGCAGCACCAAGGCCCTGTCCTTCCCCGTGCTGGCCTTGCAGACAGGTGTTTTGATGCTGGAAATGTCGATGCTCCTTCTGCTGCATTCTGCTGTCAGCTCCATGTGCCAGGACATTATTGGGCTGTAGCGTAAGGCCTGGAGAGTTTTATTTATGAAATAGGTCGATCTTGATGTTGGTGTTTACTTGGTTTGAAAACTCTCAAATTGTCTTTTTTTTGAGAACCGTTTTTTTTGCACGGTAAAACTGCCACAGCAGAGTAGTTTTATGTAAGAATATTCTCCATATTTGTAATGATAAATGTATGCAGTACATTGGCAATGAACACCGTTAGCTTTGTTGCTGGGCCACAGTGGTTGTAGACAATCTTTTTGGACATTAGGCTTCTGTGTTTTGGGGTTTTAAGAAGCTTTCAAGGGTTTCTGAGTCACCTTAAAAAGTGCTTCAACCTGCTATCAGTTGGTCAAATAAAATACAAAATATGGATAAGTAAATTTAAGTTAGTGCAAATTTGGAACTTGCATGCCTGGGACGGAGAGGTCAGCATTTACATAACATAAGAAATCACAGGTGCCTAAAGAAATGTGTCTAAGATTTACTATTGCTTGCTAAATATGCATTGATTTCTCATAATTGTGGCTGAATTTGATAAAAAGTGGGCAAGAACTATTTGCCTATTCATACAAAGGCAAGCTGCTAGTACAGTCTAGAAAAATCATTGCTTTAGGCTGATGTGCTCATTTTATCTACGAGTTTGAAGCAAGTTCTATATTTCAAAACTTCTCTTACTTTCATTGGGGATTTTTTATTTGTTTGTTTTTGTTACTTAATTAGTTTCAGTCTTTTGAGGAAATTCTTCCCATACAGCTATAGTATTTAAGCAGATAAAAGCCAACTAAAAGGGACACTTTGCGGAATCTTACTTGAGTTTTCTATGCAAACCAGTTCCTTTGACCCACTTCTCAGGTAGTGTAGATTTCTTACTTTTAGTGGTTTTTGTTTGTTTGTTTTTGTGGTTTGTTGTTTCTTTGTGGTTTTAACACTTGGCTTTTACTATTCTGTGCTGTCACTGGCTTCTAGGTAACACTGAGAAAATTTTTAAACTACAACTTGCCAGAACAGAAGATCATGTTGATAGTATAAGTGCGAATGTGGTCTCTAATCTGTACTTGCTACTGCCAAATTGGTGTCTGTAATGGTGTATCAATTCACCTCTTGAGCTTTTGATACAGAATTGACTGTGTAGCATTTTGAGTTGCTTTCCTCCATTTGCTTCTGTTTTCAATATTCCATTTAATTACTTGGCTTAGACTAATAAATGGTTTTGTTCTTACATCCAGAAAGTATAGTTTTACTTTAATTGTTATATCTGATTTCACATTAGTGTGCAGTATCCTAGCAACTTAATTCCTTGGTAATTTTTCTTACTTCGTTGTTATTATTTCTGCACTTTGACCAACATTTTCTTTTCATTCTGTTGCAATGCGAATCTATATATGGTTCTGTTTAATGTGCCATTTGTTTCTTCAATAAAATGGAGACTATCCAGCTATAAGAAATGGAGTCTGGATTAGTGAAGTCTACTGAAAACTGATGCAATGTGGATCTTCTTGCTGCGTTAATGGATTTCTATTCTTTATTGTTTATTCAGATGAGGTAAATGCAGCTTTTTGCCCTGAAATCTCTCTTGACCCTGAAAAACTGGTTTTTTAATCTTCAGTGCATACAGACTTAGGTTCTGCAGAATTGGCATTCACACTGGGGAGGTTGTGCTGACAAGTGTGTGTTTATATCTCCAAGGCTGTTCGTTTGGGCAACTAAATGGAAAGAACTCTTATTTCAGCATATGCCTGATGTGGTAGCAAAAAGGTTTTGTTTATTTGGTATCTAAATAGGTTTCTGTTGGACTATATTTTGGTTTTGTTTCTTCTTTTTTCTTTTAGATTTTGAATATTTGTAGTGATTGGATGTCTCTACTGTTAAAATGACATATATTATAATTTATTTAGCATCACTTTTCTTCTGAGCAGTCACTTTATCAGAGTACATTATGGGAAGAAATTTGTTTACATTTTGGGGCCTTGCAATAGAAAGCAAACATCATCCTGGATTTAAGATTAACATCAAGCTTGGAGAAAATAGGATTGGAGTGCTGTGCAGCTGGAGTTATTTGAGGATGTGCTGGGCTGAGGAATTAAAGGACAGATGTTTATCCATGTAAATTAATATGGATATATTAAAATGAGAGTACTGTTGACATGTTTATAAAAATAAAAAGCACATTATACATGTAACTTTATACTGAGAAGAATTTTGAACCTTTTCCAACATTGCAGAGTTAAACATCAAAACAGATAGAATTTGTCAAACCTATGCAGAATACTTAGTTACTGAAGTGCTCACTAACATGGGGATCAGCTTCACAACTGTAGCTTGATTTACTGAATTTCACCCTTTGGCTGTAAGGAGTTTATAAATGACAAAGAACACAAAGCTATTTCTGGGAGCAGGGAGAATGCCTATGACACTTGATAATTTTTGCTATATAAGAGTCAAAATATCTTTGGGGAAAAAAGTGCCTTGTTAGAAAAAGCATGGCTGTAAATACCTGTTACCTCAGCACACTTGTCCTAGAGGCTGTAAAGTCGGGAGACCCGAGAAGACTGGAGTTGTTGAGAATCCCTGTGGACAGAAGGAGGTGTCCAGAGAATCCCAGCTGCACCTTCTGGCTGCTGCTGGGCATTGGGAGTCCTTGGGGAAAGCAGCAAAGCAGATTTAAATCTGATCTCACAAATCTGCTGTGGAAGGGATAAGCCACTGCCAACATAAGTTCAGCTTGAACTCTGCAATTCTGTGCTCTGCAAACTTAGACATGACTGTAGTCTTCCTTCCCTCTCTCCCCACTTTCCTGAGATTCTGGATTTTCATCTTTGTGTGTAATATTTACTCGTTAATTCATCTTTTCAGTTGATGGATTGAATGCTTGTGCCAGTTAATGAGCAAAGTAATTTTTTTTAATCTGCCCAATGGAAGACTCCTTACAGTCTCTTCTTATGCTTTCAGTACTAAGAGTATTAAGAAAATGTGTAGTTATTATTAGAATTCCCAGGAAAAAAAAGGAAAGTTGATCTGCATCTTAGATTAAGAATGGAAAATATTCAAATAAAAAAATAATACTAATCAGAATACTTAACACATCCTAAATTGTGACTTTTACTAATGAAATTTAATGTAATGTATCAACATATTTTTCCAGGCACAAATGAAGAAAAATAGAGATCCAGTTTGTTTTAATCAATTTTTATTAATTCTGCCCTGAAGCTCTTCATGATTTCAGCATGGAACACAAACATGCAGAGCAGCAGACAGAGGGGAAATCTGTCTCATTAATCTCTTTTGGACAGAGCATGGTGGAGAGTCATTTAGGATGCAGACAGCTTTTATGGATAACATGCTGTCCATGTTTCCACCCAGGTCAGAAAGGCTTCTGTGTCCTGGTCTAAAAAGGTGCCAAGCTGTGAGTACAGAGAGTGCAGTCAGGGAAGGGGTGAACAAAGTTTGCTGTCTTCAGCTTGGGAAGTGAGGGGAAAAGGCCAAGATCTCAGGATTTTTCTTCTATGAAAAGAGTTATTGATATTAAACCACAGAACTGTGTCTTATCAGAGGCCTTCGGTGCTAGTTTCAGGCATCTTTATTTCTAATTCATGGGAAATACTTGTAAAACTGTAAATAGCTGATTTTAAAAGGTTTTTTGTTTAAGTTTTGTTTTTGCAATTCGAGATTAAATATTTTTCCCAGATTTGCTTTTAAGATTAAAAACTCCATCAACAATTAAAAAAGAAAAAAAGGGAAACCCCTTTTAAAAAGACACAAAACCAAACCCCACACAAACCCCCAAACCTGGAGGACACAGCAGTTGATGTTTTATTGAACAGCAGTTGTGCAGCAGATGGGAAAAACGTGATGTGCTGAATAGTTTGTGGCTTTTTAAGGCAGTTTGCTCAGAGTTATCTACAATCTAGAAATCTCCCAGTTCTTCAGCCGGGAGCTGGAAGTCTTCATATACCAGGCTCCAGCTCTGAGCTTTCACGTGCTCTTGAGCAGAGAGGCACTCTCAGGTTTCTGTGCTCCAAAGTGCACTCAGTCTCCCTGTCCCTGAGAAAGGAGACACAGAAACTTGGGCACAGAAAGGCTGTTCCCTGCCAGTTCACACGAGCTGATAAATAATTGCTGATGTGATGGCCCTATGTCCAGGAATTACCAGCAGGGGAAGGCAACTTCCCCAGCTCATGTGCCCTAAAATCTCTGATTTCATAAAAGGTTAATCACCTTTGAGACATTTTGATAGTATTTAGCATTTTCCAGAAATCCATAAGAAAATAACCAGCTCTGTTTAGAACCAATATTGAAATGCAGCGTATTACAGATGTGTAAAACGAGATACTAGCCTGTCTCTCCAAAGTAATACAATTTGTATTACATTTTGTAAGTTATTTTCTGAAAGAAACTAATATATGATGTAGCTACAGAAAGTGTATGTTCTGTAACAGACCACGAAGCTATTCCTGTTCTTACAGAGAAGTAAGAATTGAAGTTTTGTGTATTACTGTCCATACAGTCTGTATTCCTAATCTCTACTCAAAAAAAAAAAAAAATAGCTTTGCATCATTGAATGTTAAGTTTTATTTTTTAGTAACTTCAATAGCCATTCATTTTTCCTAATGATCTATGTTTTAGATCTGAAAGAGCTAATCTTTCCAAGACAACAGGGTAGGAGGGGGAAAAATCCCAGCTGGACAGCTCCCTTGTAGTTTGGCTTGATAGATTATAAACTGGTTCTTAAGTATCTGTTTGTTTGTTTCCATCCTCCAGTATTACTGAGGTCATTTTTATTTTAATGAGGGAGAAAAGAACCATGAGTGCAGTAACAGTACCTAGTTTGATAGAGAGCAACTGGGTTATGAAAGTAAAACACTGAGGATGTCCATAAAGCAAAAAAAGGAATTTGCACTTTTCTTTCCCCGTATCTTCTGTGTTACACTTGCATTTTGGCTTTGGAGACTGAGAGTGTGCTGTCGTAATCAGTCCTTTTTCTTTGTAATGCGTCTGAGTGCTAAGTCACCATTGTCAACCCTATTTACTGCTACTGTTCCAAAAAGTTAATGTAAAGGAGGATTACAGCTGTCATCTTTTGATGTTTCCCTAGATAACATTATAGAAATTCTTGGCTGTCTGGGTTCCCTAAGTGTCTTTCCTGCCAGATGAAAGTCATCAGGAAGTTATGAGTACACTTTTGGTTTAGTCTGCTGTCATCTCTTTCTGGGCAAGAAACTCAAGCCCAGATTCTCAGAACAACACTGGCGTAGGAAGGAAATATCTGAGGGATGATCTGTAGTTACTTGTCCAGGAATCTAGATATGAAGGAAAATCAGGATGCACTAAATGAGCTTCTGAGACATCTCCTATTGTACGAGAAAAAGGACCACCCCTTTCATATCTCATCATCTCTTTCATGCCAAATCAGAGAACAGACTCCCCCCTCAGTCATCAGGGGCTCCTGGCAGGTGTCACCTGTCTCAGGTAAGTGCTTTAACCAGAGGGCTTGGAGAATGAATTCACTCTCTAGAACACCAGGTTTGCTGCTCAATGTTACAATTCTGATAATAGTGTGAAGTAAAAACTTACTTCACTTGATAAAAAAGCTTAATATTCCCTTGGTGAGACAGGATGGATTTGAACTCTTCTGTCTGGGTAGTGAGTCTGTACTTTACTATTTTTTGATTATTTAAACCACTGCACTTTTGGGATTCCATCCATCCTACTTAAATGGTAGTGGATCAGCAATACTCTGTTCCCTTCTGCTTTCTGTGATGGTTATTTGAAATACAAAATGCTTGCTCATTTTACAATTCCATTTCTGGTGATGGCAAATTTTAACCCTGTTTATTTGACAGTGTTAGATTCTCAAGATAGATGCTTAAACCTCTGAGACCTGTGGAACAAAATGAAGTGTTCTCTGTCATCCAACTTCTATATTTCCCTTTAAATTGCATCTTCTGCTCTTCAATTGCTCTTTTCTCTGAATGATCTATGCAAACTGGACTCTTCCTGTTGACTTGGATATGACACTTAAATAGTTGCAGTTTAAATGCTGAGTAACATTGCTCTGAAGTAACATAGTTACCTGACTCTATTAAAGATGGCTTTTGCAAGATTTAAGTTTTTAACCATTTTCTTTTGCTTGAACTTGAAAAGTTCTTCATAATGTCTTCATAGTCCTCTCAAAATCCTACCATTTTCAGATTTGTTTTATTTTTATTTCTGAAACACCTGCCAAATGATGTGGTGTGATTACTCATCACTGCTAGGGAAAAGAATTGTCTCAGTTCAATGCAAACCCCAGGTAGTATTTGGACAAAGAGAAAAGCAATAAGAGAAATCAGGAGTTATGATAATGGTAGTTCTTAACAGCATTTGGAAATTCAGTCCCCAGCTGTGATGTGTTGGGAAAAACATATTATTTTTCCATATTACCTGCTGTAAGGGTAAAGTTCTTTTCTTCTGACTACCAAAGTGAATGTTCCAGGCTTGTATTGCTGCTGATGATTAACTCATCTGACTATAATAGTTTTGATAAATTCGATTGTAGAGTTATCTTTAATAAGCGCTAGCAGCCTAAAAATTACAAACGAGTTTTAAGTGAGATTTCTGTGAAATTTTTCATGGTTCAATACCTTCATTCTGTACAGGTTAGCTGTCCACTATGATTTGTGCACAATGGAGAGATACTGAGCTGAAATCCCTTAAATGAAGGAGAAAGAAGAGCTCATATGATTTTCCTTTGAGAGGAAGAAATTCCTACCCTTGGGAATTATTCTTCCTTTTCTTATGAGGCTCCTGATTACAAAAAACCCTCTCTCTAGCCAAGGCATTTAGATAAAGGAAGCAATCAATGGAGCTCTGAACTAAACTCAGAGGGCTTATTCCAAGGTTATTTTTATTATTGCTCTCTTTCTTAAATTTTCAGCAAAGAGTATTTGTCAGTACATATTTATGTTTCAATTAAAATAATTTAACTGAACCTTAGCTTGAGTCTTTTTTAGGTGTTCATATTGGTGACTTTCACTAATTTACTGACATGGCTTTAGAATGATATTTATTTTGTAATTCCATTTGATCTTGATGTATTCAGAACCCTCATAAACAATATCTTGGTATCCCAGTTGGCTGATTAAAAATAAGTATGAATGAATATTCTGTCACTCTTCTCATATCCTTAATTCATACAACGTTCTAAAACCATTCACTTCCTAAATATTTTTTTAATTAGTTGGAACTTGCAAATTGTGTGTTGAGTTTATGCAACAAAGTCTTTTATATTAGAAATGCTCTATAATTACATTTTTTCAGTCATGAAAAATGAATTAGTGCTGCATTTTATGTGATGACAAATTTTCCTGTTTGTTCTAATTTTACTGAATAGCATGCTGTAACTTCTTGGCACAGCCTAGAATAACTCTATTTAGCTATGAAAGTAGGAACTGTGCTTAGTATCAGAAAAGGCCAATATTGTGTGTAAACAATTAACTTACGTGAAACCAAAGCAAATCGGCTGTGAGAAGGATGACATGGGGAACTGGCTATCAGACACCAGTACACCAGTTTGTCTAGACAACTGGGATCAATGAAAGTGCTTGAAATGGAGCTTCAGCGGGATTGCTGGGCAAGTGGTGCAGATATTTTCTCTTCTGGGAATATTAGTTTATCCCTGTCTAACTTTGTTTTGATAGTGGGGAAGTAGGAGATGGAAGGCATCAGGTCTTTTTTTCTTCGTTGCTGAAAAATCTGATTAGCAACATAACCAAGCTTAAGTTTTATTTTGTCCTATGGGAAAGTGTTGTTTTTGTTTTGTCCATTCCAGATGAAAACGGAAAATACCCGAGAGACAAATTCTCGAAAGAAAACACTTTTCGGGTCTGTCAAAACACTTTGTTTTGATAACTGTGCTCTCCTGTTGTATTGTTTTTAACCTTTATTAAAGATTGGTAATCAGATTGCCTACTATTTGGTGTAGTTGGCTTGCTAGCCATCGTTCTTCCTGACACTTCCTTGGTTCTTGTAAAGTGTCAGATGGAATCAACCAACCATGTTCTTGTTTAACTCCAGAGAATAAGGAAACACATCAAACAAACAAACAAACAAACGCACCAATCTGGGGTCCACCGAATTACCTCCATTTCATGTGACTTTCTGAACTAGATCCAGCTATTAAGTGAATAGAAGGATTTTAGACAGGAGAGAGAGAGAGAAATAATAATGACTATTCATCTAATTCCTGAATTAGATTGCTCTTCTGGTGCTTCCTTCTAATGCTCAGGTTAATATCTAGTTATTTGCTTTTCCTTCTGTCTTGTGTATGCTTTTTGCCATTGAGACACTCTGCTTCTTTGTAGTACCTATATAAAGTTCAGAATGTTTTTTATGTTATAACTAATGTAATAAATTCATTGTTCAAACAGGACAGAGTATTCCATGCCTGTGTATATTGTTTGTAATGCCAGATGAATCTCTTGAGTCACTTAATTCAGAGTTTTTACTTGTCAACTGGAAGGCTTCCTCAGCTTTTAAATCTGAATGCTGTGTCAGATGTTCGAAAGCTTTCCAAAAGTCAATGTACATTGCATTCACTGAGCTTTCCTTATCTGCATAGACAGTCACTTTGTCACAGGGGGAAATTAGGTTGGTCGAGCATGATTTGCTTTTTGTAAATCCATGTTGACTGCTCCTGATTGACCTTTTTAAACACGTTTTGAAATGAATTGTGAGGATTTACAATCTGTGGCTTATGCTTTTCTTGTTATCTCAGGTGGTTGCCTGATTTCCTTTCAAAACGCAACAAACCCAAACCCCATAATGAATGATTCTGGCTTTGTTTAAAAGCCTTTGAAAATCTTTGTAAATTCCTTAGATGGAACATCATTAACCTTGTGCTGTTGTTCCTCACAGAACCGCATTATGTTTCCAGGCTTTTCTTCAAAAAAGCCATGTTGACTCTTCCAATATAAATCATATTTATCCACACATTTTACTGACTCTACTCTCTTTATGTTCCCTGCTATTTTGGCTAATGTAACAATCAGGAGCATGCACCTACAGTTCCCTTAATAAACAATGGAACCATCTACATTTTTTTTGAAAATATTTTTTTTTTTTTTAACAACTGTTGTCTCCACTTTGTACATAGGAAGGTAATTTAAATGTGAGCTTTAATGTGCAAGCTGTGTTGCATTGCAATATGCTGTGCTGGAGGGGTGGATCCCTACCAACTTCAACATTTGTGGGAGTATCCTTGCTGGGTTTTTTAAATTTTTTAACTGAAAAATATATTTTAGATTGCCCTGAGGATCTATTATCAGTTCCTGGTCCTGATCAAGGCATCAATTTCTTCTTGGCTAAATATGATTCTTAAAAAGTAGTTTGCGCCTTAATTTAGTAGCTTTAGGCTGTTCCAACAGGCTTAAGGTATAACACAGTGAAATATGTGATGCAGTTATTCAATCTTAGTGACCAGTGGAGAACAAAAAGTCTGCTTTGGACAGGAAAGTTTACGATGTGCTGACTTTTCACAGACCAGGAGAGGTTGTCAGCACAGAGAGCTCAAGCACTACAGAAGCAGAAATCTTCACGGTATGGAATTTGTCACAAAATAATACAGCAGAAATAGTTTTGTAAATACAGTAGCTAAAATAACTGTCTCCATTATTCTAATGTGACCTCTCTACTAATATATGCAGTTTAAACCGAGTCTAAATGAATTGGATAAGTAGCCAAATGATGCAAGTAATTTGAAATTTTCTAAGTGTTGCAAAAGCAGAGTCTCACTGCAATTAGGTGCTTGCCTCACCCAAAGTGAGACTTTTTTTTTTTCATTTTTGAATACATTTTTTTGTTAAAACAGCATGCATGTTTCTAGCTGAGTTTAATGGTTAGGCAGTTGGGAATTTGTGATGCTCCAGCTGATGTGAATTCCTAGTCATAATCAGTAGGTGGTTTTTCCACATGGAATGTAAAACTGGTTGTGCCCACAAGAGTAGTAAAAAAAAAAGATGGCAAAAGAAAGTAGAAGCAAGGTGAACATCTTTGGTGAAACTTCTCTGGAATATTATCCTAATCTCCAATAAATTATGATTAAGATAATACCTGTGTTACAGGTGATGTTTCCTCTTTAATTCGGTGTTTGGTTCATGTTCAGTCATCTTATCTTCAATAGCTGACTTTAATCAGCAAACTTGATTACTTTCCTATTCATCTCTTCTTTGAGATAATTTAATAATGGACCATTCAGTTGCTATCTTAGAGCACTTAATTGAATATCTCCAATTTCGGTATCAATCCTTGCAGAGCTCCACCAGTGACTTCTCCCTGCTGTGAACTGTGACCATGTGCTACTGCACTGTTCCTTAGCCAAGTATTTCTCCTGCTGGACCTTAAACCTGGTGGCAGCTTTGCTTCTTTAAGCACCTGGGGAAGGGCCATTTTTGAAAGCCTTTTGCAGCTTTTTGACACCTTGACAAGACTCCAACAGCTTTCTGAAGTATCAGTCCCCTTTACAAAATCCAGAAATGCCAAACTTGAATCCTTAAGCATTCTACCCCGTTGTTAATTACAGTTTCTATTAATCTACTCAAAATATACATAAAATTCACGGAGATACAAGGGTTTGTTTGCTTCTTTACTGTCTCCAAAGATGAACTTTTTTGAGCTTCCTTTCAACTGCTTTTTTTTTTTTTTTTTTTTTGTGAGCTATCTTTGCTCCTTGAAAATAGGCCCAACAGGAATATTGTTGATACAAGACTAAGAAAAATATGTAAAACACTTTTTTTCCAACGCTAATCCTTGTAGTTCATCTGCTTAATGCTTGTTCAGGTATTTAAACGGCATTTTATTTCAATACTAATTAAACCCTGGTGGACAGAAATGTACCTGTTTAAACAAATTTTGTCAAAACTGACTTTAATTTGTGGTGAGTGGAATAAGCCAAAAAAATCTGCCAGGGCCCCAAGGCCACTAATAGCCTTAATTGCCCTGACCAGCATCACCTGGCACTGGAGCCCACACCCTCTGCCCCTGGGCCCTGGAGCTCCATTTAAGCTCAGGCCAGGTAGCTGCTCCTGTCCTGTTTCCAGCCTTGCTCCCAAACATCAGTGGGATTTCCCTGCTTGTTCTTAGTTCATTCCTTTCCCTGCTGCTCCCAGGGGTGTGCTGGTGGCAGCTGTGACCATCACTTTGTGTCCCTGCTCACGTTGTTCAGGCACTTCAGGGCTTTTCTCTGCCCAGGAGGCACCTTTTGTGCTGGGCTCAGCCCCAGCTCATGCTGCTTTCTGCCAGCGAGGTTGGTGAGTTTTACAGGTTTAAAGCTTAAGATTTAAAGTAATTGAACTGCTATTAAATATTGTTTTTTAGAGTTATCAAGGAAGTTTAACTTAAAAAGTAGTGATGTGGTGCATGCTGCAAAAAATCAGCAGTGACAGGGTGTTCTGTGTCCTGTGATGTGATTAGTCTCTTTTCCTTAGTTTCTCAGCTGTAAGCTTCAGATACTGAAGCTTAGCATGCTTTTAATTTTTCCTATGGAAATTTTGGATTTGCTTTAGCATTGTCACAATTTATTTTTTGCAGAAGTTTAATTAAAAGTGTATATAAGTGTATAATTTTCAAGGACAGCTATCAAGAGTTTTTTGTTTTCAGCTCTCATTTTTCTTCCTTTTGTTGTCTGTGTTTTCAGCTTCTGGTTGTTAGGTAAATGAGAAGGCTCTTGTGATATTTTCACACACACAGGTAATTATATTCTAAGTTGTTCGGGTAACAAGCTGTTGGACAAGAGCACACAGCCTCAAGTTGCTCTGGGGGAGGTTTAGATTGAATATTAGGAAAGCTTTTCTCTGAAAGCTTTGGTCAGACATTGGAACAGACTGCCCAGGGAAGTGGTGGGATGCTTGTCCCTGGAAGTGGCTGGAAAGTTGCTGAAGTGATGCTCAGGGGCATGGTTTAGTGGTGTACTTAGCAGTGTTAGCTTAATGGTCAGGCTGGATGATCCTGGAGGTGTTTTCCAACCTAAATGTTTATAGGGTAGGTTTTTTTGTTTTTGGTTTAATTTCTGTCAAGCTTGGCACTGCACCTCTGACGAGATGAGGTTACGCAAAAGGCTCTAGACATCACTGAGAGTCCCACCTGATGTGGGAAAAGCAGGAATGTGATATCCATGGAGTCCTGTTGGCTGAACAGTGAGAAAGAGGCTCAACACTGTCCCTTGTTGAGAACAGGTGAGCAGAGGCACTGCTTCAGTCTGCATGATACCTCCCTGCCTGCTTCTGATAGTGAAAACAAAGACTGTTTTCTTTCTCACAAACAGATCTTGGAAAAGCTTTCGGTTACTTAAAACTAAGCACCAGTATTTTTGCTTAGTATCCCTTACATACTTTTTTCTTAGGCAACACTGCATAAATGGAGTTACTATGTTCTGTACATGATACTGGGTTGTGTAGTTAATTACATGGTGGATATTATGGGCAGAGATGAGACAGCTCTTTAAGTCAGCTGTAAGCAATGGATGTTTAAACTGATGTATCCTGTGTTTCAGCACAAGTTGCTGCTTTTAGTCTGATGTTGTCCATGTGCTCAGTGGGCAGAGCTAATGCTGTCAGAGGAAATATGCTCATATCTGCCTGCCAAAATCCATTGTAGGCTGGACTGTTTGAATTGTGCTGTAAAAGTTGACAATGCATAGCGAATAAAGAATAACTTTCTGTATTTTGTAGTAATTAAAAAAAAAAAGTTCGGGTTTTATCATGGTTGGTGCATGCTCAGAAACTGCTGGAAAGAGTGTACAGCTGCAAAAAAAAGCTGCTGCTGTTTAAAAGATGCAGGTGTGCTGCTTTGAGTAGCTTGGATGCACAAACATATCTGTAACTGAATTAATGCAAAATTAAAGGCAGTGGCAGATAAAGGCACTGGAAGATAATTAAAATGAAAGGTGATGTTCCCTTCTAGCTTTTCCTTCTATTTCTTAGTGTTTAGCTTGGAAAAAGTTTTGCCTGAGTTCTCTAAGACTTAACTAGGTCTGCTTCAATTTGGGAAGAATCTGCTACTTCACCTTGGTACCAAGCTTCTTCCCTGGCTGCCTGTGATGCTGCTCTCTGTGCTGAGTGAGAGCTGTGTCTGTGCAAGCAGGGATTCACAGCTGCTCCAGCTGAACATGAGCAGTGCTGCTGTGCCTCTTGGGTTGTATTTGCAGCAGCTCCCTGTAGAGAGGGGTCTCAGAGGCAGCAACAGCAGCAAAGAAATTTCTCTAAGAAATTTTTGCTGTTAATAATGGAGAATAGTCCTACCTGGACGTCCAGGTTGAAGTTGGTGGGGTTGCAAGCTAAAAATAACTTGATCTTTTCTTGTAAACTGAACAGTCTCCTTATGTTGTTCTCAAAGGTAATGGATCAGTCTGGGTTACTGCAACCCCATAGTGGTGCTGGTTTTTGGGTAGATGCCTTCAGAAATTGAGTTTTGTGTTTTAGGCTTGTTGTTGATGTTGTTGGAAAGAAAGAATTTTGGAAAAGTGTCGCAAAACTGCCACAAGAATGGACTACAAAAATGTTCACTTTGTTTCAAAAATTCTGTCATATCCTTGTCTGAAGGCAGGGATAAATCAAACTGAAAATAAATAAAAAGTGAAAATAAATGTATTAAAACAAACGTACAATTAAATACAATTAAAAACCACTTCGACTTTAAACAAGGTCTGTTTCTGCTTGTAAGAACTAGTATGTCACATTGACAGTTCTGCTTTTGAGTGCTTAGACACCTCTTGGAATTCACATTGCTTTCTCACTATGGCTCTGTCAAACTTTGAGTTGGATTACTTAAAATGGATTACTTAGAATAGCAGGGTACTTTGCATTTGTTTTCCTTCCACATGTAGTTGTCAAAGCTTCTCTTTGCATTACAACCTCTGCTGCTCAGAGTTAATCTGTGCCAATTATTAGGGATTCAGCTGCCAGCAGGAACTGGAGTTAAACTGGTGTTGCTCCTAGCCGTTCACCAGGCTAAGTTTTGACATTCTGATAAAAGGCCAGTGGAAGATTCAGAGAAATTCAGTAGAAAATGCACTAAGATGTGAAGAACTCTTAATTTATTCTAGCATCAGCTCCTTTTTACTATCCCCTGCATTCTTCTCCACCTCCTTACAGCTGTAGAGAAATCCCTTCTCAAGCAAACTGACGTTTTTACTCAATAGAGGTAGGAATTTTGAAAATACTGTATTATATTGCAAAATACTTTCTACAAACTCTTTAGGTTTAAAGCAATGGTAGTCCCTATTTCAGCTAATGAGTGAAGTGTTTATAGTCAGTACTCAGTGATGCTGTATTTATTTATATGATTTTTTTGGACATGAGTTATTTAATATATTTTTTGTTTCTCTGAGTTTATTAAATTTCCCTCTTTAATGGTGGGCATTTCAGTACATGAGCAGTAAACCCTTTGTACAGCTCATGCTTTGTTTCTGTAGTGAGCCACAGATCATCTCAGACTGTCAAATGTGCTAATATCACAGCTATGTAATTTTGACATGTGTGTTTCATGTTTCTTCTTTGACATGCATGTTTCTTGGAGGCTCATTTAGATGCATATCTCGATTTGGCACATGGTTCAGGGTTTTAAATATACAAATTTAGAATCTGGCAGCCTTAGCTTCAAAGACAAATTTTATTATGAAATTATTTCATGTTTATTAGCTGTTGTTTCTTGGCTGTCATAATTGTGTTGTGGTATAAAATACTGTCTTTGAAGATTATTTTAATTGAACAGTTCTTCCCCTTCTCTTGAATAGTTGTCTGGAGGTGTTTAAACTTATCATTGCTTTTTTTTCAGTGGTTTCTTTGATTTCAAGATGCTTGGTTTAGATCTGCTGGAGTGTCTAAGCAGGATGGCTGAATTTTCTGGGCATCAAATGCTGGGTTAGAAAATTTACTACTTTATATATATGCTTCAAGTTTTAAATGTGGAAAAATCTGTTTCTTGTTTTCTTGCATTCATTGGAAGAACAAATGCCATCCAAATAAATACAGAGTTAAAATAGAACATGAAAACTTGCAAAATGTTATCTATAAAGCTGCCTTTTTTTTTCCCCACTGCGTTCCCAGAAATAAGCCTTTTTTTTTTTTTTCAAGTACAGTGGGGGTTTTTTTTAAGAAACATTTTTGGTTGGTGGTCCAACAGCAAGGCCAGAAGTGTCTCTGTGATGGCACAGGATCTGAGAACTTGCAGATTAAAGCTAATCATTCTGCTAGGTTATTTTGTGTCTGGATCCCTTCCACAGCCCAGAAGCCAGCAGTCAGAGTGTAGGTGGCACAGCAGCAGAAATGAACACAATGGAATTACAGGGAGAGATGGAGTTCCTTCCTTCTGTTCCTTACAGTGGCTAAGTTGATGTGGAGTTAGAGAGTAATGGTTACAGAGGAGCTCATCGGAAAGGGGATTACCTGCCAGCTCAATACTTTTGAACTATGACAATGGCTTACATTTCATCTTAGAATTTTGTTTCTTTCTGCCTTTGAAGATTTTTGAAAAATACTTAATTTTTCCTTTGGTAAGGGCGACTGGCAGCTTTGTATTTCAAACATCAGCTGAAGGTGTATTTCAACGCCTAATATTTGCAGTTAAATTAGGTATTCATTTGATCAGGCATAAGTAAAGACATGGACATGTTCTCTGATTACTGGTTGGGTTTTTTTCTTTTTCTGTTTTATTATTTCTATTTCTTTATTTAAACAATGGAGCTACATTTGAATTGTAAATACTCTGGAAAACATCCAGTTGAAGCAGATGTTTCTACTGTAATCTGTTTAATTACAAAAAAAAATAGTTTAATTGATTTTAAAGTTCGGGAATCCTGGAGTTTAAATTGGCCTGGTCATAGTTATTTGCAAATACTTTGATTAAAAAAAACCACTAAAATTGGGAAATTTAGAGAAGAGGCAATTGAATATTTCTTGTTCATTTTCACTACTTCAGTGAGACTAGCTAAGAGAGGATGTCACTTCCTTCAGTAAATCGGTAATTTCAGTTTATTTAGTACTTGTAAATAAGAAATTACTATATTTAGTCATATTTAAAATGTCCTGCTCCTCAGGTATTGTGAGGGACTTAATTGCAAGTTAATGGGTAGATAATATTCAATTGAGAAAAAATATGATTGTATACATGCAATTTCTAATATGCTAGCGCAGGATAGGATATTTCCAGTTGGAATGTTCCTGTGGAGATTTCTAACCCATCCTCCTGCTTTCTAAGCAGCATCAGCTGTAATGTCTAACCAGATTACTTAGCTCTTGATCCAGCAGGAGCTTGAAAGCCTTCAAGGACTGAGATTGCACAGGTTTTCTGGGCGACCTGCATTGCTGCCTGCCCTCAGGGGGAGGGAGATTCTCACTATAGCCAGTTTGGGCCTCCTTTATTTCAGCCTATTCCCATTGTCTCTTGTGGTCCCACCTGATTTGGGCATCCACCTGCTCTGGTGTGGGATCCTCCCTGGGCTGCAGGGGGGTCTCTGCATCCCCGTGATCCTCCCTGGGCTGCAGGGGGATCTCTGCATCCCCGTGATCCTCCCTGGGCTGCAGGGGGATCTCTGCATCCCCGTGATCCTCCCTGGGCTGCCGGGGCACAGCTGCTTCACCACGATCTCACCACGGTCTGCAGAGGAATCTCAGCTCTGGCACCTGGAGCACCTCCTGCCTCTCCTTCCCTTGGTGTCTGCAGAGTTGTTCCTCATTCTCACTCCTCTCTCCTGCTGCAGATTCCATTGTGCAGGTTTTCCCTCTCCTTCTCCAATCTGTTACCTCAGAGGTGCTGCTGCTGTTGATGGGCTCAGCCTTGACCAGCAGCGGGGTCTGCCTTGGAGCTGCCTGGTGTTGGCTCTGTCACACGTGAGGGAAGGAGCTTCTGGCAGCTTCTCACAGCAGCCACCCCTGTAGCACCCCTGCCTACCAAAACCTTGCCATGCAAACCCAATACAGGCAGGTATTTGCTTAGCTCTGGCCAGTTGTTTTCCAAAAGGTGATAGCTTCATAAAACTGATGAAGTCAGTTGTGTGGGTAGTTTTGTGAGGTCTGAGTGTACAGCAGGAAAGGTGGTGTGTTGCTTTTCTAAGCCATTTTGGTGGCTTCTGTGTTTCTCTACCAGAGTTCTATGAGGATAAGAACAAAAAAAACCTGCTGTGGCTGTAATAAAGGAGGAAAGTCTTGAAATACAAAACTAAACAGAGGCTGGCAATCCCACAAAAGAACTATCAAAAACTAGTTTTGTGTAAAAGATCGTCACAGCCTCTGAACGGGAGCTGTATCTCCTGTGAGAGTATGTGGTGCACACTGCTTATTAGAAAACAGTTATGTTGGAACTCCAGATATGAATACTTGAAGCTGTAACATGAAGGATAATCACAAGTAGGCTCACTGTTTCCACAGCTGCTGTTTGGAAGATCAAGTGATGATATGAAGGTGGATTAATGAGGATATAGTGTTGCTCTGTTTCTCCATTCCTTTTGCCTAGTAGGACAGCTTTATAATAGGACATCTGACTGTGTAGCAGGGCTGTGGCCCCTGGTCTACATCATGGCCATGTCTCTGTTTTTCAGCGTTTTGGAAAACATCTGTTATTTCTAAAATATTATGAGAAGTGATTTAAGTAAGCTTTTTCAAGAAGCTATGCTGCCCATTCCAAAAAAGAAGAGATCATGACAAATTAGTATGTCTGGATTTCACACAAAATTGTTGGTATTTATTTATCTTGTGTATTGCCTCTTCTGAAAAGTGAAACTCTAACCTAAAATACAACCAGTCAAATAGTAGATGGCTATATTTCATAGTACTTCACTTTCAAACTCAATGAAAAATTTTATGCCTGGTTCTCTTTATAAGAAGTTAAGTTTAGCATGTATGGATTTATTTTTTCCTTCACAGTGTTCTATCACTTTACACTTTTTTTTGGCCATCACTTTTTTCCTCCACTCTCCCATATATGCAAGATTGCATTGCCTTCACTGTTCCACAGAGGTTTTCTCAATGAAAGTCATCTCTGAGAAACTGGTGAGGCAAAAAATGGCAGGGACTTTAACATGAAATCAGGGAGGCTAGTTGGCAAAACAAGTGAGTTGATTGAAATTTAAGGTCTTTAGTTTCCCTACCTTTTCAGTGAAGTGTTACTTGATGGTGTGGGGAAAAAGTATATTTCAGTCCTGGAGATACATTTTGCATAAGTTGTTTAATATTGGACAGTTGCTTTTGGTCATAGAGAGGTCATTTGCTTTCTTTGACATAAATCCAGGAAAACATCTTTGTCACTTTTCTCAGCTGCTTTCCAGTGGGCAGTTTTTCAACCTTTTTGTACTGGATGCATGGTTCTGGGGTTTCATTTTTGTTTGATTTGCTTCTGCCAGTTCCTAAAGTGGTGTCTTATTTTTCAACATGCCAAAATTGCTGAGAAATAACTTTTTAAAGAATAACAGGAGATAACAAGGGCAAAAGACAGCTAAGGAAGGAGAGTCCTACCTCATTGCAACACTTGTCCAGATCTAGAAGTGCATGGAAGTGGCTGTGTTTTCCTAAAAGCCCTACCTCTGCTTTTGCTGCCGGCATCTGTGGATTATGGCACTTGGATCTGTCAGCGTTCTTTATCAGGACTTCAGATCCCTGCCAGCAGAGAGGAAAAGGCTGTGTGGCGTTAAACCCTCTGTTAGTGGAGTATTTAGTTCAGATGAGCCCGTGTGTGTCAGAGCTGCCCTGCAATCCTTTTGCCTGCTCGTGACCCTGAGTGCCTTGGGGAGCTGGCACTGCCAGGCTGGGTGCCCAGTCCCTGCCTCTCCACAGGGCTGGGGACAGCCTGCCCTGTCTGCCACCTGGGAACAGCATGGTGGTTTGCACCTCAGACTTCTTCAGGCTTAGAGGTGGCATTGGCATGGAAAAATTTGTTCCTGTCCATGGAACAAGCTACCAATGGGGAACTTGGGTGGAAGCTCCAGGAGAAATGAAGGAAAAGGGAAATAACAAGCACTGCACTTTCAATATCACTTCATTCTCGTTGGGATGAGTTTTTAGTCTTAGAGAAATGCTGAAAAACTTAAGGTTGAGCTGGTGACATGAGACATAGGAGCTTGAGCCACAGCACACAGGGTGTGGGTGTCCAGGGGCTGCTGGGTGGGCAGGCTTGCCCTGTGCTGGGCGCAGCTGGTCCAAGCTGGCAGCCAACACCCAGGGCACAGCTGAGCTCACAGCCACTGTGGTCATGCCTTGGGGACAGCTGGGTTAAAGGAGGGCAGCACTGCCTGGTGGTGAGGGGAAAAAAGTGAGAAACAGCCCTGAGAGCTCCAAGGGGACAGGGAGAGCAGGAGATGCAGCTGCAGGAGCGGAGATTCCTCTGCAGTTCCCAGTGAAAGTGTGGTGGGTCAAATATTCCCTGGCAGCCTGTGGACAGGACCACAGCAGAGCAAATCCTCCCATTGCAGGCCATGGAGGGCCCCCACAGGAACATTTTTATCCCAAAGGACTGCATCCAGTGGGAGGGTCCCATGCTGGAGCAAGGGAAAAGCACAAAGAGGAAGGAGCAGCAAAGAGGAGCTGGGGACTGACCTTAAACTGCTGTCCACTCTACCCAGGGAGGGTGGAGAGAGAGGAACCAGGAAGGAGGGGAAAAAAGGGGGGCAATGTGTTTTAGTCTTGGTCTTTGTTTCTCACTATGCAACTCTATTTGGTAGTAAATTAATTTTCCCCAAGAACAGTCTGTTTTTTGTGATAATAATTTGTAAATGATCTCCCTGCCTTTCTCTTGACCCACAAGCTTTCCCATCTTCTCTTCTCCACTGATGAGAAGGGAGTGAGAGCAGCTGGGTGAGTGTCTGGCAGCTGGCCAAGGTCACCTCATCAGGAAGTTAAAATCCATATGTGCTGTTGAGGGTATTTAGCACAATAGTTTAATTTCAATTGTTTTCCTATAAAAGCATTTTTCAGAATTTGTGTGTTAAAGTGTAGTGCATCTGTGACATCAGCAAAATGTAAATGATGTTTTATTTAAAATTTTGGAGAAGCTCTTGAACAATACATAACTTCTCAACTAAGGGATGGGAAAGGCTGTTCTAGGGTGCTATGCCAGTTAAAGTTTGTCCACTGGAAGCAACTCATGTGTTTTCATAGCTAATTCCAATGAGAGATATTAATATTTGGAAAATGAAAAGAACTTGATATGGTTAATAGTGAGCTTCTGGAAAGATTTGAAATAAATATTGTAATAAAAAATATGTTGAGAATTGTCCTAGAGTGTCTCCATTTACAGAGAACAGATGGCATGGAGATTATTAATGGCATACAAAGCTTTTTACCTCTTGGTCAGAGTTTGAACTGCCATGAGGCTGGACGTGATTGAAAGTTGTGACCATCTGTCTAATGGCCTACATGAAATGAGTGAGTTGTCTAAATCCAGTTACTAAAGAGCATCACCATCATCATGCAGATATCACAAATAATATCCATTTTTGTCTTTAATCAGTTTCCTTTTGAAAAGGAAATAGCGTTTCACGGCTAGCCAAATCGCCTATGGATTGCAAATGTATCTTTGCCATAATGTGAATTTGCTTTGTTTTTCCACAGATAGGTGACTGTATATGTTAATTTAAAGTATCCTGGTTTTAAGGAAATATAGAGATGTGCTGGCTTATTGTGTTGAAAGAGGCATTTTATTTCTGTTGGCAGCTGCCAAGAGTCTTAATCTGACTCTGATCCTGCAGTTATGCCACTGCAGTACCTTTGCTGTGCTCTGTTTCCACACAGATGGAATGTTCCGAAGGTTTTAAGGCCAATTTTATTAATTTTCAACTTAACTTTCTGGCTCTCTAAAGCTCAGAGTGATATTAGCAAACTCTGTGCTCAGTTCACCTTGCAAAGCAAATGTTGCCGTTTTTCTTTTGAACGCTTGAAGGATGTCAAACAAATAAAACCTTTTTTTCTATACAGATGTTTGCGAGAAAGCCTGATATAAAAAACTGAGCCTTTTGATTCTTTAGCTTTTAGATCATAGACTTAATTTGCAGACAGGAAAAATTCATAAATGGGGAAAAAAATAGTGCCTTGAGAAGAAAAGAAACAGAAAAACCTTTGCACCCCTAACTGTTGTCTTTGATGTGCTTACTGTATGCACTGTTGAGAAGAATTTTTATGCAGAGCTGGAAAATTTATTAAGATATTTGACATGTTTCATTATAAACAGCTTTTGGAAAGGCTAGAAATGCTGACTGCTTTCTTTTAGAGGATTATAAAAACACAACAGGTCATTCTGAGGATTCCTGTGCTCTGTCTGGAATGCTAATAAGCATGTGAAAGCCCTTCTCATCTGCATCAGTCCTTTTGTTTTTCCTATTCTTTTAGTGACCAGTTTCCTAATAGGTTACCATGTAATGAGGGAAGGAGAAGTTACAAGGGGATAGGAAGATTAATCTGAATCCAGTTCTTCATAGCCAGATGCTTTTATTTCACTGAAAATATTTGTGAATACTTTCTTTACTTCTGTGTAGAAAACACAACTGAACTCCATAGATATAATCCCAAGTAATGTATTTTTACAGTTTGATCCTAAATAACTCGTGCTTTTACACTCTCATTAAGATTATTGTGTAAAATGTGTGGCATGTTAGTTTTGGCTCAGTAAGTTGATGCATGCGTTGGCTATGTATAGATTGAAGGAATTCTGAAATAACCAGACTTTCTGCACCCTCAGTGTCTTCCCTTATTGAGTAATTAACTGGTACCGTATCCAGTGAAAGGGAGGCTTTTCTGGTGTGCTGAATAACACTTCTGGTAATATTGGACATTCTGTAAGCACTCTGCCTTATGAAGAATAGGGGGAGAGCTGGGGATGAGTTTGCCTATGTCATCAAAACTAAAATTGTTGCAGGACAAGATGCTCATGGTGAAGCAAGAGGTAGTTGAGTGTTTCCCCCTGAAAAGGTGAAATGCTTTTTTATAAGTTAATGTTACTCCCTCTAAGTGGGAAAGAACACTGATTACAACCTAGTGAGAGTGATAGGTTTTTTTGCAGTCTGACAGCAACCCCTTTTCTCTATTTGATCTTTTGGTCATAAGTCAGTCAAAAAACTCCAAAATCAATGAAAAAGGAGTTTGCTGAAGTTACAAAGAAGCTCTGCTAAAATGCTGGTAGGTATAGCCATCCACTGCTTCCTCTGAAACCATTCTGGATATCCAAGATTATGGAGAGACAAAATACTATTCATTTATTTTTAAGTAACAGACTTTGTAGCTGCAGCACCATGAAAGGGAAGCAAAGGAAATAATTGATTTTTATACTGAATGAAAGCCTGTGATGTCACTGTCTTCTTTCTCTGTCGTGATACTCATGGTCAGAGAGATGATAGAAGTTGGCAGATGCTTTCATAATGGCTAATGTACTTCAAGTTTCACTCTGGAACTAACATGAGAGGGAGGTTGCTTGGGAGACATCCTTCTCTCAACTCCAGAAGCATCAGTGGAATTGCCATAAACAGGACACCTCTCCCCCGGTCTATAACAAAAGAAGCTGTGTTAACTGCCTAGATCTAATATTGTTAGTACATTTAGTTCTAATGATCTGTGTGCAGATCAAGTCTAGATGCTTTTCAAATGTTTATTTGTTTTTAGTGCTTATTGGTGAAGTTACAGGCTCTGTTAGGGACTTAGTGAAATTTTGACACCTTATGCAGAAGTGGAATGCTGTTAGAGGAAAGGCAGATCTTAAAGGCTTCGTTTGGTTCGAGCATGATGCTAATAATGCCAAGGTTGTGGGTTTGATCTCTGTATGGGCTATTCAATTAACAGTTGGGCTTGATGATCCATGTGGGTCTTTTCCAGCTTGGAATATTCTGTGATTTGTGGCAGGTAAACCCAGCGTGTGTGTTTACTTTCCTGTGTTTGCTGCTAACTAGGATGGTGAAAGCAGAGTTTCCTTGCGATCATGTGCAGGATTTCTTTAACTTGGCACTGACAAAGCTGTGTATCAGTGAGAACCAGCTGTTTGAATTTGCAGGAAGAGAATGTGTGTCATTATGTGGGAATGTTTTATGAGCTTCTGAAGCAATGTTCAGCGGTGCCAGTCAGCGCTGTTCTGGCGTGCTCTGTGCTGTCTGCGGTGTTGGTGCTGTTCTGCAGCTGCTGGAACTGTCAGGCTTTAAACACACTGTAACTTTATCTACTGTTGGGATTGAAATAACACAGTTTCCTTTTTGTAGATAGAATATTGGTCATTAATATGCAAGCAGATACCCAATTATTATTTGTCCTGCTGTTTTCGATTCAGGCAGACTGTCAGTGCTGGGATTGGAAACAAGCTCCGTGGTGTGAAAGGTCTCTCTCGTTTGTGAACAGCTCTGACATGCACATTGACTTTCTAAGGCTTCTTCAGTCATTAGGCAGCGTTAAATGTATTGCTTTTTTTGGTAATTTTCAGGGTGTTTAAAAAGGGATTTTGCTACAGCATTTGAAATAATAGAGCTAATATCTTTGAAGATACTTGACATGTTGCTGTTTTTTTCAGGTGACTTATAAAACTATGCTGATAAAATTAATATGAGCTAGGAACAATATAGGCTTCACAGGTAGTTGAAAAATACGATTGGGTTTTGGTTAAGTCTAAAAGCTACTTAATTAGAAGTAATGCAAGTTAATGTTTTACAATTCCATGTGAACTCTGCCTTCAGAATTATCAGTTTCTGTAAAAATGACTAACTAGGTGATGCAGAAAATACAGGTTAGCTTATTAGAAGCTACTAGTGGGGAAAAAGAATCTGAAACAAGGCAAAAATACTTGGACTTGGTCTAAAGAGCACGTTTAAAAGGTTTCCATGTTTTCTGCCTCATTTCCAGTCTTGAGTTGAACTAGATACATGTGGGGTCTCTTTTTCACTCTTTATACTTTGTTCAGTGGTTTCACTGATGTCAAAACTTGTTTCCTTTGTGCCAGCAACAGATTTACTGGGTAACAGAACCAGCCTTGTACTTCTGTAAACGTAGAACTTTGTCCCTGTTAGAGGACTTGTTTAGGCGAAGAGAATCTTTCATTTTGAGTTCTTCAAAAAACTTTTTAAAACAAATATTGCTGTATGGGCTTAAAATGTTTGGTTTTTTTTTTTTTTTGGTGAGGGATAACAACTGTAGCTAGTAAGAATATACTTGTTGCTCTGCTGTGAGTCCTTGTCTTGGACAGAAATGCAGAGCTGAGAGGATTTTCAGGGTTTGGGTTGTTCTTTGCATAAATGCACAGCAAGATGTGGATTTTACTTCCTGAAGAAAAGGTTATTAATATATTTTATTTGGAATGGAAGCTAATATGGCACTGGTAGTGGTTACAACTTGACCTACTCTTCTACACAGGAATCCTGGTAACATTCCTCTGACCTATTAATTTTGTCCTGAAAGTGTAGTTTCGTGGCAGAAGTTTTTCACGGTTTATTACCATACTTAGACAGAAGCTTTGGAGGACATTTTATATATTTTGGGTGGATCCTGGATAATGACTGAGGCATCTGTTTTGGTGATTAAGCTTGCCAGACCTTCCTGCTAAAGTATATTTGTACTGTCTTGCTCTGCCAAGGAGATGTACTTGTTGGGATTTTCCAAGTTTTTTGAAATCCGAGATCAAATAGCTTGATAAATAATTTTGGAGCTGAGACTCTGCTGGGTTATGTGCAGCCCTTACTGAATTAATGGGAACTTTGTTAATTTTGAATTCCATGGAAGCAGGTAGGCTGCTATTTGAGAAGGAACCATGCTGTTTGGGAAGTACTCCCGAATGTGTCTAATGTTTTATTTTGAATAGTGTGGAGCATCATCTGCTGTAAGAATGCATTCAGGCTATGGGCTTTCACAATTCATGATGCTGTTTATGGTCCCCAGGTAGATCTTTAAAGAATTATATTTTAAGGCAAAATTAAATAATGTAATTTTCTTTCCTCTTGATGACTTTGGTTCTTGTTAGAGCTGTGAAATGTAACCCTCTGCTAAGAGATGTGTTTGATGTCAATCTGCACAATCTTGCTCACAGTATTTACAGCATTCCCGAACTATAAATAGTGAGCAGATCTATTTATCGTGTTCTGAAATGATTTCTTTCCGTATCAAAAAGAGCTTCTTGAGGTTTTGTTGGAATGATCAGGAAGTGAAGCGCTGAGATAGAGCAGAACATGAAGTTCTCTCCTACCAAATATGTGTTAAGGTTCTACCTCGTGTATAAAAGGTTGTTAAACAAATTTGGCTCACCATGATGAGGTTGGCCCCATATTTCTTCTTACAGTTTTTGAGTCATCCTTTGGCTTCAGAAGAAGCAGAATGTTAAATTTAGCAGTGAATGTCTTCAACCTGAAATGTGGTAAAATTCAAGTGATAAAATACACTTTTTTTGTGTCTACATTCTTTTTTAAGCAGAATGTCCTCTAATTTGGGGGTATTCTTAAGCAAAAGTCTAAAAGATACCACTACACAAGAGCATGAATGAGGTGATTGTTTCGTACTTTATTGACCTGAGGTGGTGTGGGTTTTTTAAAATTTTTTTGTTTGTCCTTTTTGGTACTGCTTTTGTCTGACTTAGTTCAGAGACTTAGTTTTGTTCAGAGAATGCAGGTCTAACTCACATGCTGGATTCTGGCTGATAATCTGATTTGATTTCTTTAGTTGTTCTCCTAGTACTTGGTTAAATAGATACTTTTTTTCTAATAGTTGTTTGAATCCCAAAATATATTTAAACCTCATGGGGAAAAAAAAAAAATTCTGATTGTGGCTTTCTAGTTTAGAGAACTCATGAGTGATGATCTGATATAGTTCATAAATCTATAGAATATTCCATTTGTCTAAATTCCATGTCAAGAGCTGACATTGTGACAGAAGGTTCACCTGTCTCTCTAGGCTGGTTCTTCATAACTGCAACATTTCTGCCTCCAGTCCTCTGTGGTGAAAATGTTTCCATAACTATCCTGTTTCAAGCCTTGCAATGAGCAGCAGACATCCTTAGCTATCACCTTTGTATGGCTGGCATGTTTATCTACAGGAAATATCAATTCCAAATGAAGCTTTCAAAAGGAGCTAAAGCATGTTGAAATTGGAAAGGTTTAATTTTCCCTACTTCTGTTGTGTCTCTTGTTCTGGACAAAAAGGAGCTCACCACGTGTGTACAGGGCCAAGAATTTACTGTTAGTCCTGTTGATGTTTTTAACAGTCTAATAATCCAAACTACCTAGTTAATACAGGAAAGTCTCAAAAATGAATGTTAAGTCTTCATCCATATCCGTGTAACCAGTAGCCTACACACATCAGAAAAGCAGCAGTGGATTTGCTAGTGTGGTAAATGAACCTTCAGCTTGCAGCTCTTTTAATGAGATTTATTTTGCAATTTGTATTTTTGCACTTATGGGCTGGGGCAGAGAGGATTGAGAGATTCTGGATTCTACTGAAAATTTGTGGACATAACAAATGAGGGCTTGTGCTGCTGCACGTAGCAGTAGTCTGAGACCTGAAGCTCCGTGCAGCAGACAGCCATATTTGAGGGAAAAGGAGAGAATGATGGAAATAAAGACACTTAGACACAGATTGGGTGGCTGCTGAGGTTCAGTCAGTCTGCACCCACAAAACATATTTGACTGGATTTCAGTGTGTGATTTATTAAGCAGATGTTATTTCATAGGAGCACATCTTGTTGGTTGCCCTTGAGTCAGTTTAAAGCAGAATGTTTCAGTTTAGTTTCAGAATGTTTCAATGTTCTTGTAAAAAGTTCTGAAAATGTTCTGAAACTCTTAACAAGGTTTGTGGTAGGATAAAGAAATACTGTTCTGTCAAATTTAGAGACATGACAATATAAAAAAGGACAGTGTTTCTATTTTTTTCTTTAAACCACCCAAAAATATAGTTGAAACCTGTGCCAATGTATATTTCTGTTTCTTCCTTGAAGATGTTTTGGCACAATAGGTTTAAATTATTTGGGGTGTTGTGCCCTAAGCTTGTTAGTTATGTGAAATTAATCAAACTTTGTCTAATGACTCCCTTGACAGCTGTGGAAGCTACTTCTTTCAAGAAAGAATTAAAGTAATGTAAGAGTGGGATCTGAATCCTGTTGTACCTTCATTATTTAAGAGAATGATTTGCTAACCTTGTGGCAGGCCTTTCAAAAGCTTCATGCTTCCTGCCAGTTGTGACCCAGGTGGATCTGAATTTCTCTGTAGCTCACCAGGACATAAAGGAACTTTTGAAAAATAATACATCTTGCTAGTTCATGAATAGGTTGTTCCCCTAATATAAGAGAAGTAAGAGGAATATTTGTTTCATTTCAGTTTGGGCCTGTTTTTGTTTGGAGTCTTTAGGATTTTTTAATTTCTATGGTGCTTTTTTGACTTCATACCTGCATTTTATAGTGTGACCATTCCCCAAAACCACTAATGCTTGTGTGTGTTTACATGCAATAGTTGTGTTTTTAGTCAATGGTTAAAAAACCAAAAAAAGTTAGATTCTAGCACTGGACTATGAGGTATTAGTAAGGAAAGAAAAAATAGGGAATATGCAGATTCATTTATTAGAAATAATTTGCAAGGGGAACAAAATAGTGTGAAACAGAGGGATAAAATCACAGGAGCAGTAGTGTGAGCTGGGCCGGAAAATAGAGTTCAAGACGCGTTGAATTGTGTGTGTTTCAGAAGAACAGTGTTCAGATGCCCAGGTTGCAGCTTCAATTTCTGAAGTAAAGATAAATTGTGCGAACTGAAATAAGAGGGCTCAGCAGAGGAAATGCTGGGATTTTTGAGCTATAAAGAGTTCTCAAAATAGGGCTTGTGTGTGAACTTTCCTGTAAGGGGAGTATTGTTAAGGGTGGTATTATGGTGATTTGGAGTTCTTGATGAAGCAGTGAGCCAGACAATACTTGGTGAGATCTAAACTTGTGAAAGAATATGTAATGGCCAATATGTACCCATACAGTGGCATTGCACTCTGAACCTTAAAACTTAACAGGATCAGTGAGTGTGGATACTGAATTTGTAAAAGAGAGCTAAGAGAGAGTTATTTAATCTATAATTAGTAGCTACACTTCTTCAAGATGGGACACTGGTTTTGTTGGCTGTTACCCTGCAGCCATGGTTAAGGTGACAGGAGGTACTCGGGGTAGTTGAGGAATGCAGAGAAACTTCGTTTACTTGTCAGATAACATGCTCTGTGTAATAATACAACTGTGCTGCAGTGCAAATCAGATCAGTGCTGCTGGCACCAGTCCGTAGGGCAAGTACGGAGAATACTGACAGAGCTGGTACTTGGAGGCAGCTGGTGAGTTGCTGCTTCATCTGAAATTTAAGTGAGTCACACCAAGGAAAGTGTTGAGCATGTAGTTCTGGATAACAGCCTCTGATTATGGGATGCAGCGTGCTGGAGAGCAGCTTCACAATAGCAGGTTCAGCATTGTTTTACTGAACAAAAAACAATAAAAAACATGAATCGGTCCATTTGCACAAAGTTAGCTTTCACAGCAAAGGTTGATTTCTTGAAATCTGTGTAGAAGATTTTAGACCATTTACTATGGAAATAATAGTTATAGGCTTAGTTGGCAGAGGATGCTCACATGAAAGCAGAAGACTTTCAGTTCGGCTGTGTTCTGTCTGATCAGATTTGTTACTAATAATTGGAGGTGGTAAATTTCGGTCTGAATAATTCAGTGAATAATGCTTCAGATGCCTCCCTGATGGGATATTTGTTTTATTGACTAAAAATATAAATTTTGTCTGAGTCTGGTTAGCAAATAATTCTAAGATGCTTTACATCTAAGAAACAATTTACACCGTTCTCTGATTATTGTACAGCAAAAGTGATGCATGTTTAAGGCTTAAAGCCAGAGTTGGAGTAATGAACTTGTTTGTCTCAGTTGAAAAAGGTGTAAAAGAGGTCACACGTTCCCTTTTTTCTGTGTGTGATTAGGTCATAATAAAAAGATCACAGCTGAGATACTGGGTGGGGACTCTTCACAAATTAACCGTGCTGCTTGGTATTAGATCTTGAATTACATCGAGAAATTCTAAGCAGAAAGAAAGGCGAGCTAATTTGATGTAATTAGTGACTATTAGGGAATGCTCACTGAAAAAGTTACTGTAGTACTACACCTACAGAAAACGTCTGGAACAATTGTCGAGATTGCAGATGTTTTGCTGTGAAAGAAATGAGCTTAATGAGAGACTGTCTCAGCTGACTGAAACAAAGGAAACTTCCCAGCAGGTAGCAATTGAGGCAAATAACAGGGTTAAAATGTGAGAAGCATGAAGTAAGGTTTGCTGGGTGAAATGAACCAGTGCAGTCTATTTCGGGTTTCTCTGTTAGCAAATTTTAAGGTGTGATTTAAAAATATTGGGTTTTGCTTATCCCCTACAAGAAGTAATATTTGTATGGATACAGTGAAGCATTAATTACTAAAAGTAGTTTCTCAATTTAAAGAATACAGGGTTCTTAGGTATCCCTTTTTTTCTGTGTGGTCACAATACCAGCTAAATTAGGAATATAGTGTTATAGAGTTGTCAAAAAACCCTTGATTATTCATTTCTCCCACTGGTTTTTGAGGTATCCGTAAGTGTTTTCTTCTATTATATTGAGCTAATAGTAGAAAACTTTAATAGAGGGTGTCTTTAGTTCCGGTTATGTTGCCAGGTTACACAAAAATACAGGAAAAAAAGGCAGCAGAAATACGGAGATTCAATTCAGCCTGCAGTTGTCCTTCAGCAGCTCATCCCAGAACTTCATCAAGCCAGCATCGTCCTTCCACATCTGCCTAGAGAAGAAGAATCCAGATGACCTTCCTTTATTTGGAAGATGGGAAAGTAGAGCTCATTAAATACTGTTTTGACCTAAAGAGAGATTATATTTTTGTAGCAGTCTTATATCTTCTGTTTTTTTCCAGAGAGCATAGACAATAGGTCTGAAGTAGTCAGGATGACATAAGTCTTCAAGGCCATCCTTAAATGTTTAAGGAAGAGAGCTTGCTGGGCTTTCCTTTCAACCAACAATGTGTTTTGGAGTAATTCTGTACTCACTTCAAAAAAAGAGCATCTAAAACAGAAGGCAAGCAAACTGGCAAACTCTGTTTTCTTGTGGCTCAAAAAGAGTTATAGGGTTTTTTAGATAGATCAGACAAAGCTCTTTGCCCTGAAAATTGTGTGGGTTTTTTTCAGATTAGGATAAGTTGTTCTGTTTGTTGACAAGCACTAAGAAAGCAGGCGTTTGGTGCACAAAGATGCTTTTGCTGGGTGATTTGTACATACTAGCAAACTACAGAAGCTGAAAATTGTTTATTTTTTTGGTTTCTACCTCATGTAGGGAAATTTGCGGTTGAAGTGGCACATCAGTCTGCGTTTCACTTGAGACAGGAACTGAGGCTGATTTACAGCTTAAACTTTTCATCCTGTTCTAAGTTCCTAGCTACGAAGCTGCATGAAACTTTGTAGCCCAGATGAAGCCAGAAGAACATGCCTGGCCTTAATCAGGCATAAGGACCGTACATCATTCTCCTGTTTCCAGCAGTAAACACAGTAGCCCAAGTATTTATGATACTGCCCTTAATATCTCTGACTTCATGAGTTTCTAGAACCAGATGTGGGGTTGTACATAATTGGCTGCCCTGATTTGATTGTTATTCCATGAACTTGCCTAGCCCCTGGTGTAATATTTAGCTTTCACTTATCTTTTGGCAAGGAATGCAGCGGGTTTATCTCCCATTGCAAGCAAACTGCTTCGTTTTGTTTTAGATTACAAATTCATTTTGATAAGTACCGCCTCACACATTGGAGTGTACAGTGATACTTCTCTCTGTGCCATGGGTGACCATGGAGAGTTGTAGTCATGGCTTTTAAATGAATTAGCTGCTGCTGCATGGTTTTGTCATTGCTGTTGCTCGTGGAGTTTTTCCCAATTTTTTTTTCCCCTGTAGCCTTGTAGTCCTTGCAGATGAGGTGATCAGAACTTAACACAGTATTCAGGATGCTGACAAACTGGGTTTAGACTGTGGTCCAATGGTGGCCTCTGTTTTGTTTGGTTTTCCTAATAATCACTAGCATTTCATGTTTTGGGGGGACCCCCTCTGCCCTCCTCAAACAACAAAATATTGGCTTAATTTTTATAGCATTATCTACTATTATACCAAACTTCATTCCTGAATAGAGATGGTTAACTTAGCCTCCATGTGTATCACAACTGGTACTGAAATTCATGTACTGTTTCACTGGAAGCCACACAGTCTCATTAAGATTGTTTTGAAGTTTTCATTTGCCCATTGTACTTACTATTCAAAGTAATAGCAGCGTTTATTTTTTGTCTTCATTTTTCTAGATAATTTGTGTGCATTTTGATTTACTGCTGTCTATAGACTTAGCTTTTGGTTGAACTGAAAAACAAACTGGGATTAGAACTGTCAAGATGGAAATTTACAAACTGTTTATGGGCTTGGTCTCTTCCCATGGTATCAGAAAATACATATTTCCTTTTGTTTGTTAAAGTCTCTGAGGTTATTTTTCCTGGTTGTTCCTGCTCAATATTAAGGCTTCTTTGTCCTTTATACTAAGCCAGCTCCATTTCCTGGTTGTTTGCACTTTTTCCCCTCACTGTTCTTCAGGTGTGTGAGCAACTCTTCACCAACATAAGCAAGCTGCTTCTCTACTATCCATTGTAAGTACAGTTCTTTTCCAGTGACTCCTGGAAAATGAGTCTTTGACTTGCTTCAAGTCATTACATCTTTATTCAGCTTCTGTGAAATTACACTGAAACCTCTGCTTGGTATTCTTTTCCTTTCTCCTCAGGTGCAGTCTCTTTTCTGTTTTGTTTTTTTTTTTTTCCTTGGATATGTGTTAAATTAGTAGGCATCATAGTAGGAGCCTGGTCTGTGTTTTATGAACTGTATACCACAGGTAAATGAAGTTATATAGAAAGCAGGAGCTGCTACTAAATGTGGGGGAAGCCCTTCTGTAATCCCATGTATCAATAAGGATGCTGACTGTAGTAATTTTATCTCTGTTGTGCCATTAGGCTTTCAGGTGAAGTTTTAAAAAATTGTTTCTTTTTCTTTTATTTCCTAAGATACTGTGCTGTGAATTATGAAAAGTAAGTGTGGTAGGAGGTGGGTTTTATTTTCCTGCACTCTCTTGTTTTGGGGGGCTGGCTTTTTACTTGGTCTGAATGCTTAAATGTTATTAAGACTCCTGAAAGATGCCACACTCATTTACTCTAAAGTACCTCAATTATATTTGAGCTGTATTATCAGCAGAGGAAGCAGCTGGACTGGAGTGAGTCTGCATTGATGTTTGAAGTCAGATTAGGTGATGGGGTGCTCTGGATGTGGGTGAGGAATGGGCCTGTTGTGCCCAGCTGAAGTGGGAAGTAGGGAAACATGGAAGTAGGGAAACATTATACAGAAGGGAGTAAACCACTAGGAACTGAACCAAGAAGATTATTTGGGAGTGATGAACTTCATTAGAAGAGGCAGATGCAAAAGGTCTTGAACTGCTTGAAGAATCTGGAAAAGAATCCAGAATTCCTGAGTCTCAGACTTGGTCAGGTGTTGGCAAGTAGCCATGAAATCCACTAACAGCAAACACGTGCTCCATTTCTCTCTTGCTAGTTCACACAGCTGCTGTAGGTTATAATCTTTCATCAGTTAGGACTGTCAGCATTCATGTGACTTCTTCAATTTTAATTTGCCCCCCCATTCACCCTGTGAGTATGTATTATAATTGTCTTTAATTACATGTTCGCACACTGTCTTTCATTGGATCCGTACTCAATTTAATGGATGGTATTTGGAGAACGAGAGCTGTACAGTTAATGAAGCTGTTGTCTCTTGGGTTTCTGCTGTAGCTTGGTGCAGAAATAAAGTCATGTAATGAATGAAACAGATGAGTTAGGGAGAGGAAAAATAAGTCTTCTGTTGTAAGCCGTTCCAGAAGATGACTGTTCTCATGGCTTCCAACTCTGAAGTTGTTTAGACCAGCTTTTCATATGTCTTCATAAAAGTGCCTTTAATATCTTGTCACTTCCATGGAAGGTGTTTTGGAGTGGCTTTCCAGGCACAGCAGCACAGTAAGGAGGACTTGAGTTACCTCGCTGGAAATCTGAAGGATCTGAAGTCTTTGAACTCGCAGCTACAGATGGTGCTGTGTTGTTCTAGGGATCACAATCTTAAACTTGTGGGATGCTGATGAATCCATAGCCTGTTTCAAGAGGGCTTAAGAGATTTCTAAACCAGAATTGTGTGACTACTTTTTTTTTTCTTCTCCTATCAGCTTTTAGGAAATCTTGGGAGAGTGCTGTACCATACCCCAACTTGTTCTAGGCTGGTCTGTCTCACTGTCATTGAGCTGTTTGTTCATATAAATCCAGTGGAAGGAAATGAGAACATACCTCTTCACTACCCAGTTTATTCAATAATAGAAGCTGTTTGATGGCTTTGTACTTGTGAAATAAGTGTATCTACAAGAGAATGGCATGAAAGCTACATGATGGATGGAGTGACTCTTCTTGTCAGTGACAACTGACTTGGGTATGAACTGTGTTTGCATGATAAAAGTAGTTGTATTTATGTACTGAAAATAGATTTCTTGAAATCCCTTTGGCATTTTGTAGTAATTGTGCTTTTTCTGCCAAAAAGTTAGGTTTAGAAGTGCACAAGGCTAGCCAGCACCATTCCTTGGTTCTGTCCCTAGAGCCAGAACACTGAAGGTCTGGAGCCCGGGTTCTTGAGCATGGATCCAATCACACTGGGGCTTTCTGGCTGTAGGACACTTGTTACCCTGCATGAAGTCATGCCCCTGCTAAATGAAAATGGAATGCCCTTCCTCGCCATCCATATCTGATATTGGCTGAACTGGATTGAGCTGTGACTTGGCTGATATCCCAGCATGAAAAGGAATGTAAAATAAGAGTCGACTGTAAACTTCACGTTTTGCGAAACAATGTTGCATTTGAACTAATCAGAGTGATTTTTTTTTTTCCTCACTTTTTGTAAATTATTTTTTTTACGCAATGTGTGGGAAAGTACCTTGTAACTGACCGAGCAGTTGTTAAATCTCTCTGAAATGACCTTCACAAAAGCATTTTCTCTGGGACCTTTTTTTAATGGCCAAACATTAGGAGTGGTAGCACATTTGTACCAATGCATGTTGAGAGTTCATAACTTAAAAAAAGCTAAATCCAGAAAGAGATTTCCTATGAACACAGAAAATAAGTTTTCTGCAGTGCATATGTGTGTGGGATAGCTGGTGGTTGTGAGGTTAGAGAAATTTTAATGGGCTGCTGTAAACATCTTCTTCAATGCTAACTGTGATTTATTTTCCCCATCTTTGAAGAAAGTTATAGCAACATATACCTTTACCTAATGGGGACTTTTTGGTAAAAGTAAATAACAAGTAAATAAAATATTTCTAGAGTGCTGAGATACATTGATGAAGATGGATAAACACAAGTGCTCAATTCAGAGAAAGACAGTTATTTTTCAATAAATGATTTATAGGAATGCATTTAAGGATTAGGAGAATTCTGAAGTACTAGTTCATCTACCTTATGGTCTGAACTTTCAAAATTTTATGTACTAGTCTTCTATTTTTAATGCCATATGTAAAAAATATAGGTTTAAGCCCTTTTAAGAACTTTTTCTGTACATTTGAGCTTAAAAAGTAAAATTTTGGCTGTGTGTAATTAGGCTTGATGATATGCTATTATCATAAACGGAGCACTAACAGACTGTATACTTTTTTATAGTACTGTATACTTTTGTCTTTTTGATATAATTGTAAATAAACTCCCGTCTTGTAGGTGAAAAAGTGGAGCTGTTTTGCTTGCAAGTTTTCTTTTAAATTATTTTCTTTATATGAAATTATCAACTATTTCTAACAGAGTTGGAATATTTTTTTTTAGAATCAGTCCCATGCTATTACCAGATAGACAATAGCACATGAAAAATAAAAGCAGTAAAGCAGAATGTAAATTTTAAAATATTTACACTGACTCCAATTGCTCGGTTATTAAGGGGCTTACAATTTTGAGGATGACCTTTAGTTGAGTTGTTAACCGGTTCTATTCAGTTATCTTCTAATTAACTGAAGAGCACTTACAACCTGATATTTCAAAGTGTGAAAAAATCAAAGGTAACCTTTCACCTTGTTTTAGGCTTATTTTTTATCACTAATGATTTTTGCTTTTCTCAAATTGCCTTCTGAATCACTGGCTTTATTTCAAAACGATAATACCGTTGTGTATTGATAAACTGATTTCAACACTGGTTAGTGTTAACGTGTTCTTTGTTAAAAGTTTGAGGAAAATGAACGGAGTAAAGGAAGGGGCTGTGGTATTTTGTGAAATGGAGTGGATTTCAAGGAAGGAGCTGTGCTTTTGCTAGAATTTCCCTATTTTCCCCCCACAAACAGGAATATGTTTTCATGCCCTGTCAAATAAATGCGCAGCAAACATGGCTGCACTCTGACTTTGTGCCTCTGCTGAAAAAATTGTCCGTATAAGAGAATTCTCAAGGGTTTCTTGTCATTTGGCTTTTTTTTTTTTAGCACGATTAATCCAGTTCAGTTCAAGTAACTGAAGGCTCTGGCTGAAATAACCATGCTGTGTTACCTGCAGGTCCCCTGTGGTGCCTGTGAAGTTGGTGGCACGGGGCATCAGCAGCCCTGTGCCTGCACAAGCATTTCCTACTGGAGTTTTCAAATATCTGCATCCTCATTAGCACAATACCCTTGGATGCAGTTCCTGGTGAGATCGAAAGGGTTGTGTGTAATTTTCCTCAGTGACACATGTATATTAGGCTCTGTATTTTATTTTGATTTTTCTGCAAGGCTTTCCCAAAGAAAAAATGCCTTGCGTTTTAAAGCTGTCAAAAGATGCCTCATTTAAAGGTGTGCTGATTTTCCAAACCCAAGATCTTTACTGGGAGAAAGTAAGTTTATTATTTATTCTTTGTTTAACTCAGAATCACATGATCTTTTTTTGGCCTGTCGTGTCTTTTTCAGGCTGAAGGATCATTGTTATTTCTTCTACAGAAATAATTTGGTGCCTTGTTACTCTGAAATGTATTTCCAGTTTAGCTGCTGGAAGAACAAACTCTCATTTAAGATGCATCTTTGGCTGGTTCTGATTTCAAGTATGAGTAGGGGAAAGTGAGATTTAAGGCTTACCCCAGTGCCTTTTAGCTTCAGCTGAAATCAATCCTCATGAAAATATATTTGCCATTTCTCCTTCTTTCACACATCCCTTCCAAGATATTGCCGTGGATTCTAATCTAAGCCTTATCCACTGTGAACCAAATCCTAATGTGGTGATAAGACTGGATCTTTAGAGTTGGACTTGACCACAGTAACAGACTGGAAACAAGACTGTAGTTTCTGATCTGGAACTCAGTTTAACCCTGTTGCTTTTCCACCTGTGAGACTGAGTTTGCCACTCAGTGCGCTTGCTTTCCTTGGCCAAAGATTTCTCAGATCAATACAGATCCTTTCAGAGCCCTCCACAGGAGTAAACATCTAATAACCAGTGAAGTCCATAATGATCGGTATTTTTCCTGAAAAAAATTACTACTTAAATGCACAATAGTGCTTTGATTTGTGCTATTTTAGGAGAAATTAGAACACAAAACTTGTAAATGAAGTGCAGTGTGATTCTGAAAAGGAGGTAAACATAGAGACTATACTGGTCTTCCATTTTTGAGTAGCAAGTAAACAGAAAGAGAGGTCAAGGCAGTAAAGATGTTATCACATTTTGCACTTCAGAGATCAGTGTAGTTGCTAGCAGTTTGGGTTTTTTTTTTCCCTAGAGTTGTAAGATGAAGTTTAAGAAAAGATTTCCCAAACTATTCTTAATCTCTGCACCACTGTTGTTGTCATATTGCTTTCCATTTCATAGTTTGCATTAGGACCAACAATTCATAAAAACAAACTATTTCCAGTTTCGATGTTTGGAAGGCCTCTGAACTGTTAGAAAATCAGGTAAAAGATGCAGTCTAACTGTACAAAACCCAGGTTTTTAGTTTCCATGCGAACTTCAGCTTTATGGTTCCTCCTGTATTGTATTAACATTTTATTGTCCAGGTGTTTGAGTGAGGTTAAATGTTCAGCAGAGCCTCATATCTGTGCCGTGTGTGTAACTATCTGAGGTTGTATCTCTCCTCAGCCACCTCTTCCTTCCAAACATCAGTGTAAAGATTGATTCTGGGAAGATTTATGTGCAAAACAAAATTTATATAACATTAAGAATCAACTTTGAGGCAGGATGGTGATTTTCAGTAATCAATCTGCTTTTAGAAATGGAATTGTAACATTTCTTCCATTGAAGTTCTTTGGTTTTGTTACATTTTTGTCACGACTGTTATGTTCTGAAATAATTTGAATGTTAAAAATTATTTTAGTGAATCTGCAATTGAGCAAGTCAAATTTATCTCTTGTCCTGCAAACCAATTATAGTAAATTACAGTCATTCAGAACCTAAAAACTGTAATAACTCTGACAGAATTATGAGCAAACTAATGGGTCATTTATTATCAGATAAGTTTGCTTTCATTGAAAATGAGTATATACTCGGCTGTTTTTCCTTCTAACTCAAGAATGGCTGTTAAACGAAAAAAAAAAAACTTGAAAGATAGCCTGCTATATTGCTGTAATACAGTTTTACCTCATACTGTGTTAAAAAAGATCTATTAGATTGGAATAATATTTCACCACTAACAGAACTGACCAAGTTAATTTTTATTTCAGTGGAGCACTTGTTAACACTTTATAGTTTTCTGTCAGCCTGGATAATAATACCCAGGGGAAAAAGTGTCATCCAGTTTTGCTGTTGCTGAAGAGAGTATTTGTATGAAAGACTAATCTCATCATTTTGAGTTGTCTTCCTCACCAGAAAGGAGAGGATGTTTTTGTTTAGTAACTTTGTAGCATGTATCTGTGGAATGAAATACCAACAACAAAGCAGTCGTCATGGGGATACTGGGTGGTTATTCCCCTAAAATTTGGCAAATGAAACTGTTGTTGTTTGCAGATAAATTTGAAAATACTTATGTTGAAATCAGGCATGAATGATTCATTGTTTTTTTATTCAGCAATAGTAATAATCACATGCAAATCTGGATATGCATTCTCTAACACTGGCATGGTTTCTGTACAAAACACTGAAAGACAACTAATTTAGATTCTGAGTAACGTCAGTGTTTTTAACTATGTTGCTTTTTGGGTTATGGACTTTCCTAGATGCATATTGGTCTGTTACTTGATTTAAAATTCAAAAGTCTTTTGCCTTCAGATACCTTTCAGAGAAACCTGATGCTTCTTTGATCAATATATCTGATCTAATTTGAAATTTAGGTATGAGCTTTGTGTTTGTGTGCCTAAGAGGGGAAGAACATCAGTTGTCTATAGCTAGAGGCACTTTTGAGAAATGTTTTAATAGGGTAATTGATTGATGTGATCAACCAGACTAATCTATAAAATCACAGGGAGGTGGAAGAGGCTTTTTTAGTAAAGGATAGTTAACAGAAAGGTTCAAAAAGATTAGCCATCATGATTAATATCAGCAAATGCCAGGAGAATCTAAGCCTCAGACTGCCAAGGAAATAGGTTGCTGAAGGCTGTTACTTCTGCTGAACTTAATCTAAGGGGACTTCAGGCAGGATGATAGAATTTGGAGTTGTTAATAACTTTTAATTCAATTTATGAGACGAGACAGCAGGAAACTAAATAAGGGTAGAGGGAGACATCTGAAGATGTAAGCTATTGAGGACACCTTTTATTCTTCCAAATTGCTGGGAGAAATAAAATACTTGGAAGCACCAAAATATTTGATATGAAGCAGTATCTAAACAGTGCTTGAAACTAAGGTGTTTCACCGTCACCTCAGTTCTGTCTAAGAGCAGGTACAGGGGAAATGAAAAGCTTGGTTTATTATTAATTCTGTCATTGAGACATCCAGCTTGGGAATGTGGTGTGGTGCTGGGCTTGGCAGTGCAAGATTAATGGTCAGACTGCATCTTAAAGGCTTTTTCCAGTGTAAGGATTCTGTGTATTTTTGACTAAAACTCACTGAAACACTTCCAATTTGCCAAGAGGAGGGAAAGAAAAGCACCTCTTATGAAAATTGAATTTAAGATATGCGAGGCCTGTGGTGAATAGGCTGGATGGAATGGTTGTTTTTTTTCTTCTGGACTCTTTGGTCCTGTCTCATCTGACCTCAGTTAGCTTAGGCAGAGTGATTCCCTGGTACAGGTGTATTTGCAGTTCAGTTTTGCTCAAAGTTCTGTTTCTCCTTTGGTTGTTAATTCTTAAGTTGTGTTTCTTTCTGTTTCTTTTCTGTTGGCCTCCAACAGTAGGGCTTTCATACAACTGTAATGTGTTTGAATGAATATACATTTTGATGTGCTCTGATTTGTGATTAACTTTTTTCTGCCTCGTAGGCATCATAAAAACCATGTTAGAGACCACTTTCATAAGAGATTTTATTTTTGAAAGAGAAAATGAAATGGACAAAGTTTCAAAATGGTTGAATTCAATCTCCAAATAAATATGAAACACCAAAATTATCTGTGGTTAAATTATTTCTTGCTGACAAATGTATACTTGCAATGGCTTGCTGATTATGCTTGAAATTATTTTGACTGTGACATTTCGATAAGCCTGTAACTTTTTTGTTGCAATGATGATGCACTACCTTAGTCATCATTTAGTCATTCCAGTTATTATGAATACTATAAAAGAGCAGAAATTTAAGGCCAAATGCCTATTTGAAAAATATGTAATGATTCTATATCTAATACTTAAAATTAATAATTTAGCTTATAATGAAGGAACTAGGGTGGGTTTTTTTAGTCTTTGTTTCCGTTCTGCAAGAGTTTGTCATTGACTGAAGAAAATACCTTAAAGCAGCATTTCTGGTTATTGACATTTATAGCCTATAATGTTTGGGACTTTGTTTTCCTTCACAAAGAAAACAAATACTAAATGCTAAGCTCAGTTGCAAAATGGGTCTTGAGTATCATTGGCAAATAATTTATGTTGAAATTTGCAGACACTGAAGTGTCTGCCAGAAATTTAGTCCTCAAATGCAATGTTAAGCCATAGGAGAGTATAAGGTTTGTTTCTTTTTCTATCCTTTGTCTAAAGGAAGGCAGGAGGAATCTACTGCTCAAGACAGGTTTTTAAAATGATGAGTAGGTAAAGTGACAAGAATTCTGCTATTTTAGGGCTAGAATGGAAATATATCAGTATATTAAATAGGTGATATCAGGTGTAAAGAGAAAATGAGGCTTTAAAGGAAACCAAGGGCCCTTGCCAACTTGGACTCTTAGATTTTGCTGTTTAGAGTTGTCCAAACTTGTGTTATCTAATGATGAAAATCCTGCATAGTGGAAAGACAATTGAAGAAGATGAAGATAAAAGAAATAATAATATAAGAATTGGATAGGAAGAATTAAAATTATTACTAAGTGCTTAGGGTTTTTTAATGGAAATGAGCTCAAGTTTTTTGAGGAGAATGAGAATATAAGTGTCTACATGGTGTCAATATTATGCATATGTTTTTGTGTTTTAGTTCATTTAATTGCTAAATTGATTTTAAGTTTTATGGGAGACTGGGTAAAGGATTCAACATAGTGTAACTATTTCCCCACTCTTATATTATTATTATATTTATTTTCTTCTATCTATATACATAAATAGCTAGATAAACATTAAGTTGACTTTCTCTTTGGTGAAGAAGCTAAGATAATATTCCAAGCTTGAAGTAAGAATGTGGCTGCCTAAATTGGAAGTCAGTGGACCAAACACTGGTGATCAGTTCCCATCCCTGTCAGTGTTTGAGGCATTTGGAAAATACCCTTAATAATGTGTTTTAATGTTTGGTCACCCTGAGGTGGCCAGGCAGTTTGGACTAGGAGGTCCCTTCCAATTGAAGTACTCTTTTCTGTTCTAATTAACACTGTTATTCCCTAATTCAAAAGTTGAGAACAGCATTGTTATGAGCCATGAATTACTGTTAAAAACAGAAGGGGATGCACAAACACACTGAAATGCCTCAAAAAGCCTCAGGCTTGCTTAGATTTCTTTCTTACCTCATTTGCAGTGTATTTATCAATAATAATGTCATTGTAGTTGACTTAGAATGACATACATGATTTCCCTGTTGAATTGTTTTTTCACTCAGAACTGCTCTCAGTGTTAATATAGCTTATGGTCACTTTTTCCTTAAGCGGTCTTTTTGCTGGAATCTAAAAATCCTAAATTGCAGGTTCTCTGCTTATCAAAAGACATACTTAAAAATGGAAGAGAAAATGGAAGACTCTCACTGATAGCAGATAACAAGTAAAAATTTTGGTTTGTGTGCTTTTAGTTTAGAATAGAAAGTGAACAAGTCCAAGATAGCTGTAGGCAAAACTTATTTTAAGGCAGAAGTGTAGAGCTTTATGCCCACACTAGATCAGTACATACAATCAAAATCTCTATTAAGCCCCACTACAAACTACAAGTGGACTATTCTTTCTTTTATTGGTCTCTTCTGTTTGACTGTAAGCTGTTTTGCTTTTTATACATGTCTGTTTTTCAGCAAATCCGTTCTGATACCATGGACCCAATTACGTTTTCTTAGACTTGCTGTACTCTTATTTTCTTTTTCAGAAGTCTTTTTCCTTCATATTTTTAGAGGTAAAGTAGCGTCACTTTTAAGTTATTATTTTGATGATGAAGTAGTTTTATTAGTCAAAGAATGTCTATTTTAAATATTCCTTCACTGTTCTTGCTATTACTGAGAACAGTATGCTGCCTATCAGTAATTGATTATTTCTTGTCTCATGTTGAAATAAGTATTACTCTTTTTATGTGGTTCAGTAATGGGTTGGGGAATTCTGCAGTCAAAGGCAAAAAGGAAAGCTTTTCAGCAATGATTCCATTGAGTCTTGTTTTTTGTGGTAATTTGCTGAAGTTTGGCAGAACTTCTGTATTTTAAGTTGCTGGCATCATTCTTTCTCTTCTAGGTGTGTGCCATTGACTGGATAAATATTCCCAATAAAGTTTGGTGTGTGGATAAATCTTTCTCTTTATGTAAAATGTTTTCAGTTTATTTTATGGTGTTAATAGCTTTAAACTAACTTTGTTTGGTCAGATCTGCTACGGAGCAGAAACACTGATGCACCTGAAATGGATACTTCAGTGAGAGTTTAAAGCTATTATGCAAGCCATTAAGCTCTAGATTAGACCAAAATGCTGATCGTAACATTGTAGTAAGACTATATTCTGATTGCCACAATAAAAACAGCTTATGTTAGTCAACCACAAAATATTTTTAGAGAGAAGAAAGATGCACATTTAAAGAAAGCCGAAGTCCCAGCAGAGCTTATGTGCATATAGAAAGGAGATCTAATCTTTTTCCTCGAGAACAGTAGATACAGTATATTGCAATAAGCAGAAACACTGATGTTTTAATACTTTTCATAGCTGATTTACAATAGTTAAAAAGGCAGGGTCATAATGTTAGTTTTCTACATTTTTTGTGTTGGTATGTTGTTTAATTTTAGGAACTGTGGTATCATTCTGTAAACATGGAAAATACTGTTTTCACTGTTCATTTTTTTTTTCTCCTCATCGAAACAGCTTTTTTTTAAAGCAAGTCACCTACCCAAATAGCCTTTTGTTTCTCTAGAAGATGGCAAGAGATTCATGGACTTGTGGCAAAATACACAAGTGATAAGAAAGAACGGCTGCTGCTAATTGGCCGCGTGAAACAGTTTTACTGAAAGATATTTCTGTGAAGAAGCTGATGCCTCCTCCTGTGAACATTTGGTTACCTGGATAAATGCCCATTCTTTGCACTTATGGCTGCAAAAACTGCAAATATATTTAATTACCCATTGACAGCATCTAATGACTATGCTAATATGGTTAGTTAGAATTTGAAATTTTTAGTGGCTTTTCTAATGTGTTTTTGGCAGGATTTTTGGGCTGGTGACTCACATGCTGTGACTGCATTACTTTTGTTTGGTTTCTTTGGTTTGGGTTCCTTGAGAGGTCTCTGGCGTACCCAAATTCAGTGCTGTTTGATTTGGCAGATCCCCTTTCCACATGTGTGTGTTTTTCACAGCTAACAGCGTGATGTGACCTTTAGATTCCTGCACGGGCTGTTGCTGACACTGTTTGGGTTTCTCCTAGGCTGCTCTTGAATCTCAAGGATTCTGCATAGGTAGCAATTCTCTCTGGAGTATGAAGTGTGTATTATTAGCCAACAAAGCGTGTTTGTCTGCAAAGTCGTGACACTTCTGCACAGTCAGCTGTTGTATTTTTTCCTTTGACCTGTCTCTCCACCGTGCCTTAAAAGAGAAGGTTAGAACACAAAACTGCTGGGTAGCGCTGCCTTTGTGAAACTTGCTTTGTAGGTTTATTGTTCACACTGTTTAGTTGCATTTTGTACTGGCTTGCTTTTAGATCAGTTTGGATGGATCTAGACTGTTGTTTGTAGGCTGCAAACCATTCCCAAGGAGCACGAGTCCTGTGTGGAAGCTGCTCACATCATGTCAGCATAACATTGGTCTGCATTTACTGTCCTGTGGAAGCAGGTGATTATCTGGGGCACTGCCTTTGTCGTGGGATTTTCAGGTCAGATTTGTCTTGTGTGAACCTGGGTGTGATTACGTGATAACCAGATGCAGAATGAGTCCTGCCAAGAAGCTCATATGAAAGAATTCTGATTCAGAAGCAACTGGGACATTTTGGTAGTTTTGTGAGTGCTACTCATGTATTTTTATCTGGTATGGGTGTTACAGAAGGTTTTGAGCTCAGGCCTCTTGTTTCCTTTAGTCCAAATGCTTATTGTAACTTCTGTACTCTGTCCTGAATTTCTGGTTGGTTTTACATGAGAATTAAAGTATTAGGGGGAAAACATGCTGAGAATAAGGCTGTGTTAGTCTGATGCATAGTCTTCCTCCTCCTCCTAAATTACTGGTTTTAGCTCCAAAGCAACTCTTAGCATATTATCTTACATACACTCATGTCTCTTATTCAGAGACCTATTTCTTATGTCCAAATTGCCATTAAAAACAACCTGTCTTTAAGAACAATTGTGAGGCTCACTGTAAGAAAAGGCGAAGCAAGTACAAACCATGTAGGGCCATATTTTGATAGGGTTGTCAGCTGCTCTTGTGCTTCAAACCAGATGCTGCTTCAGCAGGTGGCTGTTCTGAAAGAAATGCCTTTAAAATGGAAGTAAAATGAAGTGCTTGGAGTAAAAAAGAGACACTAAGCTCAATAGTTTATGATGAGATTGCCTGAGAGCACTGGGAGTGAGCCAAGCATAAAAATCAAATGCCTATCTGCTTTTTGTCTTGGAGAAATATCTTAAAAGCTGGTGGGCTAGAAATGACCAGAAACATGATCCGGAACGTCACTGCATTCTTCCTAGGACAGAGCTGCTTTTCTGAAGCTCTGTTAAATCGGATCCTCTGTCATGCCTCAGCTGAAGTTCTAAATGAGTCAAGTGTATGTGGCTTCCTTGGTTCTCAGCCTCCCACAAGTGTTCCCTGCCTTGTGCAGAACAGTGACTTCTGCAGAGAAACAAGATTTTCTAGGTGACTTTGTACAGACCTCAGGCTGACATTATTTAGTTACATATAAATCTAACTAGGCAAAGAACTTACAGTACTTCAGGAACATCTATCAAGCTGCTTTTTTAATAAGTGTTGCTTTAGTTTTGTGGGTTTTAAAAAAATCAATTGTTACCCATATGTACCTCACAAAAATAATCTTAAATGGCTTTACACTGTATGTCCAGGTGAACATAATTTAAGTTTCTTTTTGGTCTAGAGCAAATGTAAACAATTTTCAGATTCTTGCAACTATAACTGTCTGTTTCATAAGGAATCAATCTGAATCCTTCTGTAGTCCTGTGCCCCTGTATGAGGTGACTTTTAGTTGCTCTTTCCTGTAATGAACTCTGCAGACAATACAGACCTAAGATCAACATTACAGTTAAGGAATTTCTACATCCTAGCTGAATGTAAACTCAGTTTTCCTGCTTAACACCTATGCCTGTGTTTCAGTACTACCAGAGCATTTCAGGTTCCTAATTCTCAGTTGGACTTTGATTGTCCATGATGTGTGAAGTTGGAATTGCCAATGAGATCACAGTTTGGGGAATGTATCCAGATTACTTAAAAAATAAAACAAACTTGTACAAAACATGTTCCACAAATTATACTGAAATCCAAGGTGATGGTTATCACAAAGGTTTTGTTTCAACAGAAACTACGAAAAAAGAAAAACCAAAAAAACTGGGGAAATTAGTCATGAGGGTTTTTTTTTGTTGTGGGTTTTTTCTTTGGGAAGGTTTTGATTTTGTCTTGGTTTGGGGCTGTCATTTTGCTAGTGCTTTTTTAAGTGTGAAGGGGGTTTTTTTGGTGGTGTTTTTCTTTTTTTCCTTTGAAAGACACGCTTCAAGTTCAGCTCTTGCTTCTCTAATGAGCTCTGGTTCGTGAGAAGGAAATCAGTGCAAGGGGTGTAATGCCCTGGTGTTGAAGAGATAGGGAGAAGACCAAGTCTAAATAAAAAATAAACACTTTTAATTATTGAATATACTCTAAAAAGTTTGTTATAACACCCTGTTAAAATACAGTTGTATTCACCTGGGAAGCATCAGATGGTCTGCTGTGAGATGTAGGGAGTGCCTATAGGTTAATACTTTTTAAAAAGGGAGGGGAAGGAAGGAAGTAGCAGAGCAGTAGAGAGAGAGTTGTCATTGCCTCAGTCTACACAGTACTATACCAACATAATTTTTTGTGATTTATGGTGGTCTAATTAAATCTGAAGAAGATCACTCCTAGTTAGCTGTGGAGGAAAGTGTCCAAAATTGTAGTGAAGAACAGCTCTAAACAGAGATTAAGGCTGGTAAATGGAAATTCAGTCTCCGGTTTAGAAGCTTTTGTGAATATTGGATTTTATAATCCCATGAGAATTTGTAATAAAAATTAATTGGGAGAAGACATCATCAGCTGCTTCTGTTGGTAATGGTTGGCCATAATATCAACCTGAGTAAATGTATGCAAATTGCTGCATTCAGGGACTGCTTAGTATTGTAAAATGCCCACAAATGTGAACATGTTTGAGTATTCTTCCCTCACTTCAGTGACTGATGGAGAAATTTTTTTTATTACTGTGTGAAATGTGTGATAGTGGCTGCTAAGATATATCCAGTACTCAGCATGAATCCTGAATTGGTCAATTACACTGTAAAATTTTCAGTGCTAAAGACATTTTGAGGTTCTTACTCCATGAATTAGGGTACTAGAACACTTAAAAGAGTCAATTTTTTCTATTTCCTGAAAATAGGCAGAAGTCTAATGTATTTCCTTATTCACTATTTTAAAATTTTTAGTAGAGTTTTTTTTTATTTTTAGCAAGATCTGCAAGGTAAATTCTTTCTACAGTGGGCTCAAACACCACTTTAGGTGTTGAAAGGGTTCCTATGTGTTGTGTGGACAACTTTGGCTCAATAAGTAGCAAAACAAATTAAAAGTTTTTGAGTAAGAAAATCTGAAGCTCATTCTAGAGAAAGGAAGTGTAAGGAAATCTCCATTTAAAATATTTTTGTAGTTTCGTTGGTTTGTGATGATGGTGTGTTGTTTTTTTTTTTGCTGTTGTTGGCTTTTTGTGGGGAGGGGTGAAAAAAAAGCCAATACATATTGGCTTTTTTTTTTTTTTTTGCTTGTTTTCTGTTGGTTTCTTGCTTGTTTGTTTGGGTTTTTTTTTTTTTGTTTTTTGTTTGAATTATACTACATTTTTCCATTTCTGTGTCGTCTGTAAGCCCTCAATTGTCTCTTTTGGCCAGTGTGACACAGTTGCAAGACATTACAGTGAGAAAGGAGAAATAACACTCTCCTGTCTCTTTATCCTACTGAAAAGTGGGCCTGGCAGTTTTTAAGTCGTTTCCCAGCAGAGTTAAACTGTCCTTGCTCCCATGCCTTCCCAACCTTTGATTTCTTTTGTTTCGTTTTGGTTTTTTTTAGCTTTCGAATCTTAGTACGTCCTGAAGGTTTTTTTGTTTAAATAATGGAGTAATAAAGTTAATTATTTATCTTGAATGTTATAGATGCTGACTAAAATTAGTAATTTTTGAGAACTATTACACTGTTAAAATGAACAGGTGCTAGTATGTTGTTTGTAATTTAAGTAATATCAATTTGACAAGTAAATCTTCACCTGAGGACTTATTCTTTCAGTATTCAAGTTTTAAGAGGCTGCAAAAGACCCCAGAAGCACCGTGGTAAATGTATGAATAAACATGTGAAAGAGCTTGAATATATGCTTAAATAAATTCTGTTACTTTTTATTCATGGAGAGGATTTATGGACTTTAATTAGTTCATTTGCAAGACAGTCAAATTGGCAAATTTCTGTTCTTTTTATAGGGTCAGATGTTAAAGTGAAAATAGGTGGGGGAAACCTAAGACTGTAGCTGTAGTGCCAAGTCCTGGTTCTGTGCATTTGCTGTTGGACCACAGCCCCATGTATTTTCCATGCTGTGCATTGTTTTGATAGTGACCTAATGGTTGGAAAACTTTCCTTTTTTCCAAGTAAGAAGCTGAAAACAGAAGTTAGTTCTAATAGGCTATAAAACATGAGCAGCACAGTTTCCTCATTCAGCACACACTTTATGGAACATTTATACCGAATTTGTGATATCAGATTAAGAAACTTTGGTTATAAGACTATTATAAAATAGCAGGAAACTGTTTTTTAACTTGCAGTTGTAAATCATTCATAGACTGATGGAGGGAAAGGAACCTGCCTCCTATTTTATTTTTTTTCCCCCATCCCGTGATGTTTTAGAAGTGGGGTAGAGTTCTAGGGGAAAAAAACAAAACAGGTTGCCTCTTCCTTCATTAAGACTTAGCACGTTTTTCCTTTAAGTTCATTTGATGTCTATTAACATGTGTGTTAGTACAGATGGTGATGTAATTTACCTTCCTACCTTTCACTGAGCCAGCATGAAGTGTTCAGGTCATAAGAAGCAAACTTAAGCTTGCCGTGAGCTCCAATGAGTTTGTGGGTCCAGTCTGATAACCTCAACCAACCTTTTCTGACCCAGCTCCTGGACATTTCTGCTGTGCAAGAGTTTGCAGCAATAGTTTTGGATTTGGAGCAACAAATACTGAGGGTAGGTCAATTCCCTTCCTTTCTCACCATCTTTATTACTTTTTTTCTTTTTGTCTGGAAAATAGTGTTCTCAGATAGATCTCTTCCCTCTTTCCATAAATACAATATTAAGTAAATAGTACAAGTAAAAGGCATTTTAGTTGTGCTGTGTACTGTGTTGCAGCTGTTTCTTCAGCAGTTTTTTCTTGCTTGTTTCCTTTTTGATGTAGTTATTTCACACCAGAGAAAATGAGATGAATTAACAAATACTATGCTTTAATTATCAGATCTATTTTAATTTTGAGTATGATGGTCATTTATCAACATCCCTCTTTTTCAATAGTAGAACCATGTTTCATTTTCTTTTGGCCCTGCTGAGAGTCTAAAACTGTTCTAAACACTTATCAAAATATTCCCCTATTTTGACACAAGGGGGAAATCAAGTGACTTGCCCAAAGTGTCAGGCTAAGTATCTGCCAACGGCAAGTTCCTCTTGGGCACTGCATGCCCTTTCCTCATTTTTAATGCATATTAAAAATTTATTCCTAGAGATGAGTTCAGAATACCAGGAAAGAAAGTCCTCCATACAGAAAATGGAAGCTGTGTGCATTTTTATGCTGTCACTGCTTTAAAGGGGGGGTGAAAAGAGGCAATGTACGCTGAGATCGGACAGCAGATGGTGTTTTTAAGCACAGGTGTAGAGGTGAAAAGGTGTAAAGGTTTTTCTCCTGTTGGAGTGTGAGTGGTAGGCTTGCTTTGCAGAGCTCAAACCTGCAAGACACAGTAACTTGTGGAGCCAAGGCTGCTGAGTGCCACCACTCGGAGCTGTCCAGGCTTGGGGAAGGCCTTTTCTTGCCCAACACCCCAGGGTTGGGTCTAGCTGTTAACCGGTTAAGTATAAAGTATCAGGTTTTCTGTCCACCGCACAGGCAGAAAATGAAAATGGATGGTAGCAGGTTACATAGCATCAGCAAAAGTGAGTTAGAAGCCAGTTAAAAAAAATTTTGACCTTTAGGTGGGTCAGAAGTAGGGTGGGAAAAGAGAGAAGGAGCCAGAATGAGCAAGAGAAAAGATGGATGGGCTGCCATGTGGTCACTGGGCTCTCAGATTGAGGGGAGAGGTGGATGATGGAGCCTTGCTCTGCTCTGTGATCAGGCTGTGATAAAGGTATAGCTGGCCAAGTATTTTAATTTTTTTTTGGCTTCCATTATTTTGGCCTGGATTGACATTCTTCATGTGGAATGATGCCCTGTCATCTGCAGGAGTTCAGAGTGGATGGATGTGGTGGTTCTTCCCAGACTTTTAATTATAAAAATGTCTTATGTCAAATGTAAATGTACATTGAACAAATTAAGGGCCCTCAGTGTGATTGAAGAGTACACTGCTGATTGTAGTAAGATTAAGTATTAAATGTGGATGTTTTGGGTCGGAAGCCTCCTGAAATGAGATCTGTTGTGGTTTTAGTGCTGCCACCTTCGCGCAGTACAGTTCTAAACTCTGAAGGATCACGCAGGCATTCTCGAAACAATCATCACAAAGACTTTAGAAACATTCTAGTGCTGCTCTACGTTTGGGGAGAATCAACCCCTTTCTTTTCTCTGGGAAATCCAAAGAATTGTTCATCTCAAGGTTGTGCGAAGTAGTTGCCGCTCTTCCCCGGACTGCTGTTAACAATCCTGGCTGTACCTGAGGGTTCCCTGCCTGGGGATGTCTGGTTGAGCAGGGTTGACTGACAGCTTGCACAAGGTCATTCCAGGTAGAGCTGGGAAAGAAGCCAAGCCATGCTGCGCGCTGACAGAGCGTGGCTCTGCGTTACCCCTCGGCAACTGCGCTGCCTGTCAAGGTGTGACGGCGCTGCTGTTCCCGTGCAGAGGGATTTGTTTACTCCGTGAGCCCGCGTCCACTCCTTCACATACCTGGAACAGAGCTGCTGTTTTATCTAGCTGTGACAACTGAACTATGGTTCCTTCCAAGAATATTTTATGTAGGTGGTGGTGGTGTTGTGTGTATGTTTGTTTGGCACCCTTTAATGTAAACTGGTGGTTTTTGTGCTCTCCAAAGGAAGAGCAGGACAAGTGCTTGTTGCTGCCTCGTATTATACCTGTAAATAAGATGATGTGTTTACACATGGAAGTGTCAACTTCTATGCTATAGCTTTAATATACTCTGTTTTATCTTGTGGTGTTTTATTTGTTGGTGCTTTTGGCTCCTGGGTTTTTTGTTTTGTTTAGGTTTTTTCTTCTGGGATTTGTTTTGTATTTTCTTGGTTTGTTTTCCCCCTTTTTTCCTTTTTTTTGTCAATTACAAATGATGCTTCACTCTCTTGGGTCCGTTGCCATGAAATCTTTCAGCTATAGCCAAAATGATTTTATGGAACTTTCACAAGATGGCAAAGTTCTTGTCTTACATACTTAACTAAGGATGGGGAGACAAAAGGTTATGATGGGGCACTTCAGCTGCAGGGATCTCAGAAGAGCATTGCCACAGATGAAAAAGCAGTTTGTAAAATGTGGATACTCCTGGGAGGCTCAGAGAATCTAGAGAACACAGTCAAAGATGGCATTTAGATGATAGGAATGAATGACTGGGAAGCAGACTTAAGAGGGCACAGAAGAAACTCACTGTTCTCTCCTTGGTTGTTTCTGACAAAATGAGTTAGAAAATAGTATCTGTCCCATATGAAATCCTGCTTTTTAATTGTCACTCAAATTCAGGGCAAAAACTTTGTTTACCACAGAAATAATAACCCAATAATTTATTTTTGGGTGTGTTGAAGTCTTTTTGCCTAATGTTGTATCATTCCCACTTGATTTTTAAAAGTCAAACCATTACAGATTGAAGTATGTCAAAATTCAAACAAGAAAACAAAAGTTTTAGCAAAATGGAAAAATCCTAGTCAAGTGTTTTGAAACTTAGCAAGATAGATATGCTTTCAAACTGTTCTGAGCAAAACCAATTCTGATAAAAATACTTTTTTTGATGAAAAAGCATATAACTTTCTCCTACTGTTTTTAAGTCCTGTAGGCTATATCACACAGAGATGAAAATGAGGTAGTTGAAACTGTTACCAGACACTTGTAGCTAGAAAGGAGTTGTAAAGGTGGGAGGCTGAGATGGCATCCTGCTTCTGCTACATTTTCACGTTGCTGCTGAGCATCAGAGTACCTCTTTAAAAAGGTACAACTGTTTTTGTATGGCTCACAATAGACATCAGCTCCGTGTTTTAAAGGACCTGACTTAGGATGTTGAAATGAAATTTTCTTATCACAGCAAGAGATTCAATGGATGTCAATCAGGCTGCTCGTAGAGAAGTCCACAGAGTTAGAGTTTGTATTTATATTTGTCTAAAACAACTCGAGGTGAGGGAGTGTGGCTTTTTTTTTTTTGTTCTAAGCAGCTTTTAAGGGATTAATGTAAGGAGCTCTCCTGCAAAGCTGACTGAAGAAAGGACACAGAAACAGTCAGTTCCATGTTTGTGTACTTTTGCATAGAATTATATTGACAACAGAAGCAGTGAAACAGACTTTTGAAATTTGTGTGATCCCAGAGGAATATACAGAAATAATACAGTGCTGATGATGCACTTAATGAAATAGGTGTTATATGTAAATAGGAGGAGCAAGTTATTTATACTTGCTGTAGATATAGCAAAAAAATCCAGGCAAGACCAAGAATTCCTGCCTCTTGTTTCAAAACAAGGTTGTTTGTAGTAGGAGATATGCTTAGGCAAGAGTGAAGAAAAATGCTACAGAACTTTTCATAGCAAATCAAACTTTAATTTTTAGAGTAGAGCTTCCGAATATATCTTAGAGGTTTTGTACATGTTTTTTTTTTTTGGTTATGTTTGCCAAGATTCCTAACAGAATACATTGATGCGAAATAAACTTTCAGGTGACACTCTGAATGCTGTGTTGTTCTGTCCATTCCAGTGAGGTTTCATTAATGTTTCTGTGCTTAAATTTTAGAATGCAGTTTTAGGTTGACTGTCATTATAACTTGTAATTTAAGGATAAGACATCTGCTCATATATAATTGGTGTTTGATTTCAGCCTGTGTAACAGCAATCAAACCCAAATGCAAAGAAATTAAAGCGCCCACAGGTACTTCCTTGTAACTTTGCTGTAGGTATTGTGTAAGCAAACTTCAGATAGTGTGGATCAATGAGTGCTGGTGTATCAATATGTGTTTTAGTCTTACCTAAGAGGAAAAATAGGCTGGTAGAGGCTCATTTCCCTAATTTTAGAGTACATTTCGATTCTTCTGAGTCATTACCATGCATTTATGAAGCAGTTAACCCCATCAAACATCCTGAAGTCTAAATATATTTCCAACAGTGAAATGTACCATAAATTAACATGGAGTCTTTAATGTGATTCAGTTTCATATCAGGTTTTTTGGTGTACGTTGGATTTTTTTTAATGTTAGGTTGGTGTGTTCTTTGGTTATATTTCTGGAGTTTGTGCTATGAGTGAGGAGAGTGTTCTTAAGTTAATGATGTTTGTTTATATTCTTCTCTAATTTCTCTTAACTTTGTTAAATTAATATATTTATCTAATAAAGGCAAGCTACCAATCCTTACCAAGAACACTGTGAGGCAGTATTTGTAGTGTTTTTATCAACCTCAAAGGATAGTTAAAGGTCAAAAATATTGTTTTGCACTGGGAGATATTTTTATTTATTATGTGGCAGGCAACATTACAGTTCTGTTCTTTCAAGAAACTCTCTTTGATTTTGGGAGAGATCATACTCTTTTCAGGAAGAAAATACACCATTGAAAAAACTATTTATGTGTTTGTATAAGTACATATAAAAGAAGTGGTGCTTTACTGTATTTTCTCAATAATTAACCTATTTTCCCACTCTGAACCAGAATGTAACTAAATCCTTCCCAGAACACTACTTTAAAACATTTGCACTCAGTGGATTGTTCATTTATATAGCTCATGTTCATTCATGGACAATCTCTTAAGGCTTAATTGCTGTCAAATAATAAGAAACATTTTGGGTCAGCTGATGATTCATAAGTAAAGATAACATTTATTCCTGAGTTTATTTAGATTGTATCAGGCAAATTAGGAAGCTTTTCAATAGACAGAAATTATTTTAAAGTTAGCATCTGTGGTTGTAGATTCCCTGAAGAAGATGGTGTATTAATCTCAGTCTCTTGGACTGCTTTATTTTTCTGTTCAGGAATTCAGTTTTCAAGAGCATGTTTTTCTGAAACATTCAGCTAATTCTGCAGAGATATTTTACTGATAATCCAAGTCCTCTTCCTAGCTGACTTTTTTTTTTTCTTTTTTAATGTGAAAACCTTGACTCTGAGCAGGTTTAACCTTCCAGCATGGGAGATGTTAAGGGATTCAGCCCCAGTCTGACTTTTATTTTCTCAAGAGAAGTAAAACCCTTGGGTAAATAACAGGAATAGTGGTAATATATTGGAAAGCCCACTAATACTTTAGGGTTTTTCTGAACCTTAATATTTTGAATAGCCTTGCCTTCAAAGGGTTTTCATACACTGTCTAGCCATTATGAAATTTGAGAGTATTTATTCTGTGTATATAATTTTACATAGAAATACCTACAATTTTTCTGAATGATCATCACACTTAAGGAAATTGGACCTTTCATTGAGGGTTATATTCACTGCCAATGCTGCTCTTCCTAAGAGATGAGGAGATAAAGGAGGAAAAAGTTTGTACTAGATCTTTTACTCCCTGGGATAGGTAGTATCAAAAGGATAGTTTCTGATGTATTTTGCAAGTAAAAGGTTTTAATTTATTAGCTTTCACTTATTTTGTTTGTTCAGCAGCCATGCTTTTATCACTGCAATCACGTTAAACATATACAAAGCACTAATATTTCATGTGGTTTGGTTTTCATCATTTTAATTGTTTGTTTACCTACATATATATAGTTTTGTTTATTATTTTTATTATTAGTAGTACATTATTATGTCTGAAAGTGGCAAGTATCTCACAGCTGGATCCTCATCATGTGGGAAAGGACACTCTCATCCTTGAAAATGTGATCTTTGAGAGTCTTTGGAAGGAAGATTGTACTTTTACGGTGTATTTTTTTTCTTTTACTATGTTAGCAGCTGAGCTTTCTGTTACCCACAGAAACCTTTAGATGTTTTTCTCCTACTTTTCTAGAGTATACTTGTCTGCTGGGAGGTTGAGGTTAACTTGATTTCTCACTTGAATTGAAAATCAATTCAACTACCCCTTAGTCATAATGCTATAAACTACATTTGAGAAGATGATCTAGTGTTGAATTATATGCGAGTTTGTGCTGGGAATTGACTCCTAGCCTCCTGAAATAGAAGTTGTCAAACAATGACAGGCTTTTTTTCCTTTTTTCATTCAATAACATCTGTGTTAATGAGAAGTAACTATAAATTCTATTTTGTTAAAAGAAGGAGGAGTTAGAATTTTCTGACTTTGCAAAGTTGCCTTTTTTGTTGTATCTTTTTTGGGGTTTTTTTGTTTTTTTTTGTTTTTTTTTTTTGGTTTGTTTTTTGGGTTTTTTTGGGGTTTGTTTTGTTTTGGTTGTGTGGCTTTTGCTTGCCTGGATACAGCATAATGCAATTTTTTTATATATGTGTGAGAGCTTTCCGAGAGTCTTTCCATTAAGTGCTTGTGGTCAGGTTGCAGCTCATTAAGACTAATTCAGTAAACAAGCGGAAATACCATATGGATGAATAATACTTGGCTGTCTATAATTGCAGACATTTTTAGTTTTGGGGGGGGTTTCTTGTTTTGATTATGTTCAGGCTTCCCTTAAGGTGAATTTGTCAGAGACTAGTTTTCCTGGTGAAATTTTTTGTTACTTCTAAAACAAATCTAAAAAACCAAAACTAAAAAGTTCTGTTGGATTTTTTTCTTTCTTCAGTCTCATCTACCAATGACTCTGGAAGTGAAGTTTATGCAATTCAGCCCTTTGAGTCATTTCCCCTTCATGCCTTGCTTGTTTTTTTGGTCACCTTGGGAACTGGTGTGAATTTGAGAGAAATTAAATACTCCCATTAGTTTTAGCAGAGATGGTACTTGGTCGTATTTGCTGCTGGCTAATCCTATCCATGATTCAATGTGATTCAGCACATCTGTATTTTTAAATTAACTGTGTCAGGCAGCTGTTGCTGCAGTTCCGGGTATGATTATAAGTGCTGGAACAGACAAGGATGACGTGGAAGCTGGTGGGAGGGAAGGTGTGTTGAGGTGGAAGAGTTCATAGGAGAAGTTGTTGCTGGTTTTTTGAGTGGAAATACAGGGTTCAAATCCAGAGGAGGCTGAATTACTTGAGTTTGATTGCTCAGCTTGATGTTTTGTGCTTTACACTTGGGTGGAACTGTGGAGTACCTCTGGAGAAGTCACAGAGTCTGTGTGACAGCGGACATGCTTTGGGTACTCTTCAGAGAGTCTCATTTCTTATAAGTGTGGCAGAGAGAGGCACAGAGAATAAGCATGATTAGCAGGGAGAACTTAAAAGAGAACAGTAATCAATTTTCTCTGATTTTAATTATATCATATAAAATGTATGTTTATATTAATAAGAAATGAGTCACAATTTTTTTCAAGAAATATGAACTTCATGAAGTCTTCAAAGATATGTTGTCAGTTTTGTGCTGAAATGTATTCATAGACAGCTGTGATATAGAATGTTATTTTCTGTTGATTTTTAACGTGGGGAGAAGAGAACAAAAATCTCAAGCATCGATGGAGTTTACAGGCGAGTATTTAGGTCTGACCTGTTTTTTCTTTGTGATTGCTTCAAACTGTGATCTGGAAACCTTGAAGTTACTTCCTAGATCACAATGAGCTCATGCTATTAAAAAACCCCAACAAATTAGTCTCATCATTGCATTTGTGTTGTTGAATGAATCTGTTTTGCTCTAATACTGTTGCTGTGACAGCCAGGAATTTGTTTTTGTTAAACATGGGTCACATTGCCACAAACTTAAGTGAGTACACATTCTGTGTTTGAAGGCACTAGAAGTTGTGTGCATAAACTATTGGTGTAGCATTTCTTTCCCAAAACACTCCCAGATTGGCCAAAGCAAAAGACCAAGTGATCTCATTTTTTAAAATTTTAATTTAAATTAAAAAGCTGTTTTGTCTGAATTAAGTTTTTACTGAATCTCTTTTATGGTCAGTTCAGTTCTATTCTTTGTGAATTTAATAGAAAGAGGTAAAATAAATAGTTATAGCTAGCACAGATACGTTAAGATGATTTGCTTTAATCTAGTAAAGTCATTCTGATTTGCTATATTGTAAAAGAGGATAATTTGGTCTCTATGACTAGGAAAAAGCCACTTGATCTTTTTTGGTTTCCCATCTGTTAAAGGATGATTGCTGCCTTTCATCACCTTCAGGACAGTAATACTTGAAATATGCTTAAAACGTGTGCCTGTAAAGTATTCTATGGACTTCTGTGCTTTGTGATTTTAAGAACAATAAAAATGAAACTTAGTTGTAGTAGTTTAAGAATGAGAAATAAATAGATTTATAATGTCTGCAGCATATGATTAATTTAGAGCAGTAAGTAGTTTTAATTTTTTAAATGGATTGCAATACTCATTTGGCATTAACTGTCTATTATCCACCACTTTTGTAGATAAAATTTTGTGCAGCTACGTGAAATACCAATATTAAGGACAATTATGTCTTCTCGTGCTTTCATGGGTTTGTTGATATTAGTAAAAACCATAACCATACCTCACTATGTTTTTCAAGGTAAGAAAAGCCTTGATGAAGTAGTTCTAGTTGTTTATTTTTTCTTTGTAGGTTAGTTAGGACTTTTTGGTGGCTGTTTCCATTCTTTGCTGAGTAATCTTCAGTGCAGCTGCACTGAAGTTCTACAGGCCTTAGCAATTTTTGTGTATGCAGTTTTGATTGGAAAACCACTCCCCGTAATGGAATAAGAATAAAAAAACAGAAAATGATCTGTTACTGTGTGTGCTTTCCTGATGAAAAAGAGATTGTATTGGCAGACAACTGGTGTAATGACTTTCTGCTTTATTACCTGTTTTGGTTCAGTAGTGTTGATTCTGTCCCCATGCAATCTACTTGATTATCTTTTTAGGACATATAATAAGCACAGAAAGCCATTTGCTATAGAACTTGATAAGGGAACACTTGTGGTTGTTGCATACAATACCACTTCAAATTCTGTTTACTGTGTAAAGCACGAGATTTCTTCTTTTAAATCTCGTAGTAAATAAAAAATGTAAGTGATTACAAAACTGTATCTTCATCGTGCATCAGAAAATGACAAGTTCTAAGAAGAATAGGTTTTAGGATTTTATTTTGCGGGATATATTCTGAAATTATAAAATAGTTTGTATGCAATATCTTGGTTTCAGCCTTATTGGTAGAACTGAAATAGCTGGGAGTGTTAGGATTTTCTCAAGTTTACGGGCTTTTAGAGGAGTTATATTAAGTATCTTTTACTTTTGTTAATGAAAAAATAATCTTACTGGGTTTTTTAAGAATAGTATTCTCCTTACTCCCAAACCATAGAGCCTACTAGGAATTGGAAGGAAGAAAGCAATCTAGCTAAAGTAACCTTTTCTGCTCTCATATGGTTCATATGAATTCTGATTCTTTTGTCCCAATTATCAATGACAATCAGTGACAACAGTAGTCAAGTTAGATTACCTTTTGGAAAGTTGTGGGGGTTTTTGTGGGTTTTCATTGGGTTTTTTTCTTTTCTTAAAAGAAAATGTAGACCTTATTTTTTTAGGAATATTAAAAAATTTATGCAACATCCTCTTGAGCACAATGTGCAGTTGTCCTCTTAATTTCAAGAAAAGAGTTGGTGAAATTATAGAAAATGTAGAGAAAAACTGGTAAAATTATCAAGGTTGTGAAGTAGCTGTCAATGAAGAGAGGAGCCTCATCATCTTAGTCTGAAGTGAGTGAGGGATAGGACTAAAGTTAAAAGAAATTCATCTAAGTGATCAGGCAAATGCAGAACTGATTGGGAAATAATGTCAGTATGAGGAACTTTGATGAAATGAGCAGAGATCTTTAAAAAAGATGGAAAAAATGTGCTTGTTTACTCTGGTTTGTGACCTTCTGGGCGTTGCTGCCATGGGAGGTTTGTGGGAAATGGTACTGCATGTTCTAAAAATGATGAATTTGTGGGCAATGGGTACAGAAGGATACCAAAAGGCCTAGGCAGGGATAAACCTTCTAGCACAGCATAGAATCATAAAGTTTGGAAAAGACCTCAGATCGAGTCCAGCTTGTGACTGAACAACACCATGCGTGTTAAGCCAAGTTGTGAAGTGCTGTGTTTACTTGGTTTTTGAACACTTCTGATTGAGTCGTTGAGTATAAAAGAAATGAACCCTGGAAAGAGATGAAGCTGCTGTGCTTTTGCTGGTGTCCCCCTCTGCTGACAGAACTGGGTTAGCTGAGCTATTGGCTTGATCCAAGAGAGGATTTCATAAATAATAATGAATTCATAGTGAAACTTTGAGCCCACATTCTTCATAATGATGTGCAGAAGGCTTTTCAGCATGAGTCTGCATGTTCTGTCATTTTGAATATTAAGCCATCTCAGGACTTACAGGAAAATTGCTAATGTTTGGGACAGAATTCTCTGAAACAACCCAAACTTGCTGTTGATTCAGTAGGGAGACCTTCTAAACCTCTTTTGTAACAACCCTGCGTAGTAAGACTGGGGGACACTTTGGGATTTTAGAATGGGTGTTGGTGACGTTCAAGTGTTGGGAGGTGAAATTACTGCCCCTTCCTTCCTTCTCCTATTTTGAAGCTCTGATGTGTGAAAATCTTGGAAAAACCTTGGAACTCTGTGAGCTTTTACTTAGCAGTGCAGTAAACTAACCAATGGGGAAGACTGCTCTTCAAAACCCCAACCTGCAGTCTCCTTACAGTGCATGACACCTCCTCCTTTTGGATGGTTTGGTTTTACTGAGGTGTTGTGGCTTAACCCCAGATGGCAGCCAAGCTCCAGGCAGCTGCTTGATCACTCTCCCACCAGTGGGATCAGGGAGAGAATCTGAAGGGGTAAAGGCTGGACAACTCAGGGGTTGAGGGTAAAGGTAGTTTAATGGGGAGAGCCAAAGCTTCACACAGCAGGACAAAATAAGGAATTGATTTCTTCAATTCAACGACCTCCCATGTTTGGGCAGGTGTTCGGCCATCTCCAGGAGAGCAGGGTCCCATCATGCATAAGGGTGACTTGGGAAGACAAATGTCATCTCTCCAAATGTCCCCCACTTCCTTCTTCTTTTCCCAAATTTCTATACTGAGCATGATGTCACATGGTCTGGAATATCCCTTTGGGTCACCTGTCCTGGCTGTGTCTCCTCCCAACCTCCCACGCGTCCCAGGCCCCCTGCCAATGTGGCAGTACAGAAAGTAGAAAAGGCTGTGGCTCTGTGCAAGCCCTGCACAGCAACAACGAAAACATCTCTATATCATCAACCCTGTGCTCAGCACAAAATCAAAACACAGTCCTGTACCAGCCACTGTGAAGAAAATTAACTCTACTCCAGATGAAACCAGGATGTGAGGCTACACCTTTTTATGGGTATTATGAGGACAACAGCCCCTTTTTGTGTTCCCTTGCCTGTCAGATTAATTTTGGATGAATTAAAGCAGACCTGTTAGTCTCTCCACCAAAGTGGAACCCAGGAGCTGCAGAAAAGGATAGAAAGAGTTCTTGCTGGCATAGATTAGCAGTAGGCTACTTATTGATTGATGCTTCCATGTGGTACCTTACTTAAATTTGACTGCATCCGCACTATTGTCTACCGGTGTGGTGTTCAAGACAATGACTGAATTGAACCACTTGCAGGTATGTGGTTTGAATTTATTAGCAGTATTTTACTTGAGTATAAAAGGATTCCTGACTCAAATAGGCTTTGTTTGACAAACTGTGTAACTGTTTTGTTTGTAGAACGGTACATCCTATTTGACTTTATTTCCTTTCAATGTCTTTGAAAACCTTTTCAGGTGTTCAATAGGAACACAGCCAAATCCACACCAGACGGGAACAGTAGGTTGAGTGCACTTACACTTATCGTTTTGTGCAAGACATCAAATATAATGGGAACATAACAATATACTGTTGTATACTGTGATTTTTTTTTCAAGTCAGCCTCTTTAATAATATCTTTTAATGTTGTGGTTTTCGTAACTCATAGTTTGCTGTACTATTCTTTTTGTAAGTGTAATACTTGGTTCCCTGTGATTTCAAGAATTTGAAATTGCATGCTGTGTGGTAGACTTTTTTGGTGTTTCTTTTTTTAGAAAAACCCTCTCTTGTGTGAACAAGTTTTTGAAATTATGGATGTAGATGTGATGTATTAGTGTTGTCCCTATTTGATTTAATGGCTTTTTCATATTCCGAGTGTCCTAATGTAAGTGATAAAGAAAGAAGGTTCTTTTTGCAAGAGGGGTTAATAATGCCAAGTGTGGCCTCCATCGTTCTATTAGAGCCACGAGCCATTGCGGAGCAGAATTTACATCAGAACTGTGGCAGGCATCTGCCTGTGTGAAGGTCACTGCAGAAATGGAGTCATAATGTTTATTCAGTCTTTACTTTTTGTTGTATTACATGGGTTTATTATTTAAGTCAAATGTGCTTCTTCCATGTTTGTCAGACACAGTCAAAATCAATTGTATATTAGTGTAACACTTTGCTCACTTAAAAGCAGCTCACTCTGGGGGGTAGGGTGGGGTTTTTTTTAAAAATTGCATGAAATCATTCTAGAACACTACCTCTGGAACACTAATGTGAACATTGACTTTGCATGTTTTTTTATTTAACCTTCCTTGAATTGATTTTGAATGACTTTTCCTTGCTGCTTCATAATTAATGTTTCATTTATGTTTCAGATTATATTTTTCCTTGTTGTGAGAGTCTTAATTTTCTATGAGTTGGTTTTATAACAGAGGGATGCAAAAGTGCTTCTAATTCACTTTCTTCAGCTTTACTAGAGGGACCATTAGTTGTAAAGAGAACTCCTAAATATGAAGCCATTTATATCAGCCTGGATTTTAAGTCTTGGTTTCATGCAAAGCAGGTCTACACTGAAAAGTAATATTGCTTATACCCATTCCTCCATTAAATATCCTCCAACATTTAACTCAAATAGAAGACCAAGATGTGTTTGTGTCACCAAGCAGGGGGTAATTTAGGCAGTGTGGGTGGGAGGTAACCTGGGTGTGCCAGAGATCCCAAAATGGGACTTTGGCTGTGGCCTTGGAAAGGGATTTTCTGTTTCTTCCAGAGGCATGCATTTTCAAACTGTGTGTGAATTGTAAACTTCAAGGGAGTGGACAATTACAGGCAGAACTGCTTTGATCTTTTTAACGGGAAGTTTTTTTTTGGAATGCTACAGTTCTGAAGGAGAAGGGGAAAACTGTTTCATTGTGTGATAAAGTAAATTCTGTTAGTGTGCAGACCTTGGGTACATTGTAAAGCCTTAAGGCTGGGTCACGAAAAGCATGGACATGATGCTGAGAACTCGAAAGAAAAATTACTGTTTGGTATTTTATCATTTTAACCTAATCATGAAGTTAGACTACTAGGAAAAGTGCAAAATTATCAGACTATGGCAATCTTAAAACATTATATTACTGACACAGAAACAATGCACATTTGCTCAATGGATATCTTTTGAGTCATGCAACCTGTAAGGCTAATTTTAGAGGTGGCTCCAAGATGGACCTGCTGCTGGCCAAGGTCGAGTCCATCAGTGAAGGTTGGCAGCACCTCTAGGATAACTTATTTAACAAGGGAGGGGTAAAAAAATCGTGTTAAAAGTAGGCTTGATAGTAAAATACTATAGTAATCAAAGTCTCTAAATCAGCTGTTGTTATTACTTGGGGGAAACAAGAGCCACCCTCATGGAGATGTTAAAGGTGTAGTTGTCCAAAAACACCAACATATTGTTTAGCTCCTGTTATTGAATTTCAGAACAGAAATGGAATCAAGAACAAGGGAGGAAAGATCAGGCTATAATTGGAAATTCATGAGCAACACTATCTAGAGAAGTCATAAATTAAAAATAGGGAAGTTGAACAGCAGGAAAATGAAGGTGTTAATTTTGGAAAGGTTTCCATTTCAGGTGAGATGAAACATGCTGGTGTACACTCTGACCTGGAAGAGAGGCGACTGAGAAGGGTGTAACAGTAGCATACAACCATGAAGTGCATGGAAAAGAGGAACAAAGAAATTTTATTCACAAAATAATACCTTGGCTGTAATATAAATAAATCTTGGCCAACTGGCTTAAAATTAAAAGAGAATGCCTATTCACAAATCAAGCAATTACCGTGAACTTCATGGATTCAGAATATTACAGGTGCCCAAACACATCCTCAGAAAGCTGTTACAGAAATTAACACACTCATCTATTGATGACCATTCATACCAATTACATGTGTAGCTCCAAGTACCCGAACTGCAAGCTGTTTTAAGTGGAGATAATACAGAGCCCTCTGTCACAAAAGAGCTTTATTTTAGTTTATTTCGTCTTTGGGCACCTGTCAAGGCGTGATTGAGTATGTGGAGGTTGGTTTTTAGCTGGTTGTATGTTCCTTGTAGAGGAAATTAGGCTACTTAAGAAGAATAACTTGCTCTAAATTCCCACTTCACCCGTACTTTGACCACTTAGTCTAGATTGGTAGCTATTCAAAAGCAAAATCTGTCCATTATTATACATTTGCAGTTTTTGTAGGACTGGGATGCTTGAATTTTCTATGCAGGAAAGCCAAGAAAGCTAAAGAAAACTTATTAAACTCCCAAGTCAAAATAGTATATGAACAGCATCATTCAGTTGTAACCTGGTGAGCAGGAGTGTCAGTCTTCAAAGTATTGCTTAATGAGCCTTTAAAGAAGTTGTTTTCTTGTACTAGATATATCTTCAGTGGGTTTTATAGTTCTAAAGCATGCTGTAGTAAAAAGAAAAATTGAGAATTTAATTTAGTAAGCAGAGAAAACAATCATTTGCAGTAAGTTTGCCTCAAAAAATAGTCTACCAGGTGAAAAAAGGTGGTTGGTTTCTATACTTGATCAGTTGGCTGATACACAGTTGAAGGTTTATATAATACAGTGTAAGATTAACTGCTCTATCAATCTTAGTTTTCGTAATTGTCTCTGCATCTTTCTCTTTGTGAATTCAGCTCCACAAAGTATTTTCTCGATTGAAAGTTCACCATGTTATCTATGCACCAAGTTAACTTCCTCAAGTGCTAAGAAAGAAACCAGACGTTTATGTTGTGTGCTGGTACAGAACACAGCTAACAGCAGCAACAAGCTCCCTTCATGAGTGCGAACATCGAATATTGGCAGAGCATGGCTATCTATAATCACTCATTTTTTTCGATTTTATACATTTTAAGAATAATTGTGTATTTAATTTTATATAGATTCCACAGCTCCCGAGAAGCCTTTTCCTGAATACTGAAGAATAGATTTACTTTGTTCCTTATATTGTTCGTTTTCTTGATAATGAGCATGTTGATGAAACCTAAAATACAAATATGAATATCTGAATTACCTTTGTCATACTAAGTGACAAGAAAGAGCCTAGTAAAATACAGGAACATTTTAAGGCTAGGAGTAAGGTGTTAAAAACAAGTAGGTGGAGTACTTTTTTTAAAGTGTTTTAGCATCTGTGTTGTGAGCTTGGGTTACTATATTAATGGTAAGAAAATAGAAACAGAAGTATGACTTTTTGAAGTCTTGCAACTCTGAGAGAAACTTTCACTGTGAAGACAAAAACAAAACTTTTTTTCATTACAAATACTTTAAAATGAATTTGCCTTGTTGTAGAATGGAACTTAGGCAACTCAGTAGGATTCATGAGAGTAAAATAAACCTTATAGCCAAGTTCTTAGAATGGAGGAAGGAATAAATTAAAGGATTAGAAAATTTAACTGATTTTCAAGGTCTTCAAAGTAGTAAATGATCTTCCTAGCTTCAGTGGGCTTAAGGTTTTGTCTTCAGTCCTTGTGGTATTGGCTGTGTTCTAGTAATTCAAACCAGTACTTACATTGATTAGGTTTATTTTGTATTTTCAATATAAAAAAAATTCCAGCGGTTGCATACCATGACAGATGTGCTATGCTAGACTATAGACAAATTTGTTGTTGTTGTTGTTGTTCTTTCTTGACTCGAGTTGAAAATTGGAAAATGGGAGAAAATTTAATAGGCTTATCAGAATGAAGGAATTATGTGAATGTGTTTTTGGTATGCATACAAATTCTCACATATTGCTGATAAGACTTTGTAAGTATTTTTAATGTTCTTGCATTCCTGGAGATAGTGGTTTGGGGTTTTTTTTTCAGTAGATAATTATACAACAACACATTATACATTCTAAAAAATACAAAATTAATTTGGTTGAGTTATATAAACTAGCAGTTGGAATACATATTTTCAAATTTGTTTTATAAATTTTTAATGTGTTGTAATTTGCAAAAGGTGATCTGTAAAGGTTGTTTTCCTGATGATGCAAACAAAAATTATTACTTCAAATTTAAATATTTAGCTTAGCAGAAACTGCATTATGGATAGTGGCAGAGGATTAAAACATTAGAGGTTAAAATCTGTCAGATTTGGTTAATCAACAGACTCATTTATTGAACCATGAAGACATGTTTATTTTCCATGACAGAATCGCTCATTAAAATTAACAGTGTACATAAATAGCCATGTAACACAGAAAACTGTAAAATGTTTGTTCAATGTGTAGTGTTTTGTTCATAATTGTAGCATTCAGTCAAATATCGCGTCACAATAAAATTCCAAAAGAAGCACTGTTCCAAAATGTCTTCTATCCAATGAACATTCCCACTTGTTTACAAAAAGGCTCTAAAATGAGTTATCTTTCATTATATATGCACACATAAATACTTATGTATAATTTTCAAGAAAATAACATGCAAAATGCTAGGTGCAGTACAGTAAATTAATATTAAATTTTCAATCACTATCTTTTGAAGTCATATCAACTTGTTCTTATGCCCAAGATTAATGGGTATATAGAAATGCCAGTGGAACAGAATATATTTAATTTGGCAGTAAACAAGCTAATAATTAAAGATCATGTCCCCTACTTTGCCAAGGGTAATTAAGACAATCCAGATAATACCAACTTATTAAAAAGAGAAGTGCTGAACAAAACAAACCACCAAACAAACAAAGCAAAGGAAAGAGAAAAAAAAAATGAAAAAGAGGGCAGCTAAACCCAAAGCCTCACATAAACCAGAAACTAACCTCTAGAAAGTACCTTATTCCTCTGCTACTCAGTATCTCTTTGAGTGTTAATCAAGTGGACCTCAACTAACTGCTTCTGTAAAACTACCCATTTAACGTGTTATGAAAATGAATGAAAAAGAAACTGTTCTGATTTTTGTTGTTGTTGGCTGGGTTGTTTTTTTTTTTGTTGTGGTTTGTTTGTTTGGTTTTTTTGTTTTGGGGTTTGGTTTTTTTGTTCTTTTGTGTCTTCTGAGGCTTTGCTATCACTGATCTTTCCAGGGCGTTCTGGAAACTCTTGCTCATAACTCGTGTCCATTAGGAAGATTGTGTTTTGTACTGGAGCCTTTGGGCTATCAAGATCTGCTTTAGTTACCTCAGCACTTCACCTCTTGCCTCATGGGTGTTTCTGGTGTGATCTCTGAAGTGCAGCTGTCATTGTGCAGGGTGTCCCAGGTTGCTTTTGGATGCTGAATCAAAATGCCTTTTACTTTGTTGCTGGACACACTGAAGAGGTGAAGAGCCCTTCAATTTGGGAGTTCTGGGTGTTGCTCTCTTTTTCTTCAGAGAGAGTTGTTGGGAGGTTGGAGAGATGTATGGAAAAGGGTTAGAGGAGTGTGAGGCTCTAAGGGAGGGAGGTGAGGAAGGCATTTTGAGTGAGAGATGCCAGGGTAGAAGGTTATTCTTCAGGACCTGCCTTTCTTGTGTGTTCACCACAGTAGTGTGTCTCTTAATGGTGTGTTGTCATCCTTCTGATGAATCCCTCAGTGTGTACTAGGACCATGTTCCAATATTTGCAGCGCCAGGGGGGCTTCAATTATTCTCGTTTATTTTATTTATTGCTTCACTGTGTTGGAATTTCAGATGCCAGACTATAATCTTGATACAAATCAAGACTTCTCCAGAAGTTTATGGAGGAAAAAAGTTTTCCGTAATGTAAAACTATATTTTTATTGAATTTTTTTCCTTATGAAAGGTGGCAAAATAGCACATTTTTCAAACATAAGCACTGTGGAACTTATGACATTCATTCACTTATGTTGATGTTACTAAAGTCAACATTACAGGTAGGAACCATGATGCTGATATTAAAAACGTCGACAATTCTTCTGTTAAAAACTGCTGGTTTTTTCCCCCATCTCGGAAATTAGCTAGCTTTTAACTTTTTAAAAAAGCAAAGGGAAAACTGCCTCTTAAGGCAAATGTTAAGTGAGATCTGTATGGATTTGCTTTGCCACTATAGATAATATTCTATTTATCGAACTAGTACAGTGAGTTGAAAAGTGTCTGCTGTAATTTCCTGCTGCTCGACTGTCAGACACCGCTGTAGAGATCTGTTCACTTCCTCTTTGATTCCTTGGAGTTGTGTGTTTTATCTTTTAGAACATCACAGGCATGTAACAAAGAGTTCGTTAAAATAATGATTTAGAATTTTTGAAGGACTGGAAGATGCACTAATTGTTCATGGAGAAGATAAGAGATTACAAAGTCCCACAACAAAAGAAATTTGGGTTGAGTTTTCCTTTACGTAGAAGACCTGGTGAAACCAGTCATCCAAGTGGACAATTTGCTACATCTTAAGTAATTCAAGTAAAACTACAAGAACAAAAATGTTATTTATTAAAATATTAATCAGTAGAAGTAATTCAGTATCACAGTATGCCCCGTTTTGAAGGCAATAAGCAATCAATTGTGTTATTAACATACATATGAGAGAAATTTGCACATGGGAGAAAATAACTTCCTTTACATGTTTCTTGCTTTTATAACATTAAAACTATGAATGACCTTGAGTATGCAATTACATAATACAGTTCTGCCCAACCTGTTCATGGATTTTACTTCTCTAAAATTTGGAGCCCTATCCAGTAGCTTGTTATAAAGGGAAGTGTGATTCTTTCTCAGTACAACAAACATGGAAGAGTTAGCAAGAAAAAAGTCAAACGAGCTGATTTTAAACTTTTTAGAAAATGTCAAAACCCAACAGCAACAAAAAGCAACCAATGAAAAAAGCCTAAAGAAACAAAAAAACCCCTCACAAAACAAAGACAAATGAATTCTATACAAGTAAAACCCACTATTTAAAAGTATTTCAAGTCAGTTACAAATAGTAATTGTAAGAAATTAAAGTAGTCCAAACACAAAAGATATTTTTATCTTTTCAAACTCATTGGAGAATTATTAATGTCTGTTTTAAGAGTATTTGTGTAATTTAGCAGAAAAATAACAGAATTTATAAAAATCAAGTTCAGTTTTTTTTCCTTAACTGTCCTAAGAAATCAGTTTATAGCGTGTTGTGATTTGAAGTGATACCCATTGTCTTGATTTCATTTAGAAAATTTCAGATGGTACTTCATGTGTTCAAATTGCTTATTACACTTAGTTTTAGTTCTGTCCTCTCAGAAACATTGGCATGTACCTATGGCTTACAGGTCACCTGTAGGAATTCAAGGTTTACCATTTTGGTAGCACACTTTCCCTCCATGTGTAAAATATAAACACATAGTAGTTGGAATAATTCATCATGGAACAGTTTTTAATTTTTTGGGTTTTTTTTTTTTGTTTTAAATCTCAGGACTCTAAAGAAATGTGAATTCAGTTTTAGGCATGATGAGCCTTTGAATTATCACTGTCAAATCAGTATGCTAATGCACTTAAACTTCTAATTTGGAGGCAAACAAATGTGTTTACTGAAGCTTGTTCTCACCTGTTGTAGTTACCAAACAGGAAATGCATTAGATGCCTGCATGCTAAATGGCATAAAGACTTTGTGATAATGATATTCATAGAGTTTACTTTTGAGCATGGTAAGTGCTTTGCATGAAAGGCACGGGTGCACAGAAGGTGTGTGCAACATTAGCTTTGCTCTGTCACAGATGCTGTACACTGTCTTTAACAGCAAAAAAAAAAAGAAATCAGTAATCTGTGGAGTTGCAGAGGAGGCTAGAAATCTATGTCTGGAATACTATGAGGGGAAAAAAAGCTCAGCTCACCTTTTTGGGGTGGGAAAAACTACTTTCAAACTTGGAACTCTAGAAGGAACTTCTTTGGGACTTGGTATTTCTACAGTTCCTGTAAGGAATGAAGAACGGCATCTAAGTTTGGATACGTAGAAGTGTAACTTTAGACCCAAAAGCCTGTGAAGGAGTAGAACCTCTTCCACTGAAAGTGAAATTCAAAGCAACCTGGGAAAATGTGGTTAGGAAAACAAAAGCAGAAATGTAGATTTGACCTAATACAAGTAAAAGTATTTCTGCATGTTTTGTTTCCATTCTTTTAATCTTCGTCAAGTACCATTAAATTAAAAAAAAAGTGTATGTGCCTTAATTTCTGCACTTATTTTGTGCAAAAAATACTGACTTCTTTTGGCACAGATTTTATCAGTCATAGAATTAAAACATGGTGTTTGATTATTACCTTTGAGTCATAGAGCACCTTAATAGCCTATAGAAATGTGAAACGGAAAAATTATCAAAATTGGGGCTAAGAAATGTTTTTTTAATCCATGTTGCTTTTATTTAACTTAAAGTGGCTTGATCATTAAAGGGCAATGAATTTCTGTTGGTCCATTTGAATTAATTTATTGGTATTCAGTGATTCAGACCCATTCAGTCTTTAGCTGGCTCTTCCCCTATGGCATTTACTTCTAAGACTTCTCCTTTCAAATAGTGGAAGGAAATGAGAATTGGAAAGGCAGTGATTAACTTGTTGCTTTACTTCATGGTTGAGCTGTTGGGGATTATTGAAAGTTGGCATCAGTGGTTGTTTTCCTGGAACTCTGGGTGCTTACTAATTCAGTTGATTCTTTACATCTTGTGTGCATACCTATGTACTGTCAGGGAATTCTCGATTCAGATTTTCAAATTTGTGAGAATTTGCAGTGAGTTTGGCACAGAACTATTTCTTGATGTTCCACTTGCACAATTCCACCCTGCTTTACAGACATCTCTCCTTTGTTGAAAAAATTACTGTCTTCTCTGATTTTTAAATATACTTTATCTCTGTGTTTCAAGCCTACATAGACATTTCAGAATAGAAGCTTGTCATTCTTATTTTATTTTTTTAAATATATTTTTATACATAGAAACGTACATATATATTTGCAGTCTGAAGACTCCTTTAGTTATTATTCAGTGTCTATTGAAATTACAGAGGTGGGTTTTTTTTTGGTGGGAGACACAATGTTATAAACAACTTGGGATGAAATGCAGGTAACCATTGGAGAGTTCTTGTTTTTAGGTTGCTGCCCTAATTGTAATCTGAATAGTGTCCTGTAACTGCCACAGGAATTAAATCTGCTTCATGATTGTCTCTGGTCTCATGAGGGTCTTAAATGATGAGGTCTTCCCTGCCTGAGAGTGGGATCATACTGTTCTGTCATGCCTAACTGGGACCCTGGGCCAGCTTTTGAGATGGTAATTCTGTTGTCCTGGTTTAACTGCTGATGCTGAAGTTTTTCTTCTGTCTTTATCAAGATGTTGATATTTGAATGATCAGTCATGAAAAAGACATGTAAGGCAGCACTTACCAGAACTAACACAAACACTTGAGCTCTTCCCTTGGAATTCCCAATCGTAGGAGCTGTGAATGCCTACGTTTTCTCTTTATTGACTTGCTTCTTGTCAGAGCACCACAGAGATGGTGTGCTGGCCAGCTGTGGACAGTTTGTTCCTTTTTGTTCCTTTTCCAGAGTGCTTTCTTTAGGTCCAGGTTTGTGCTTTGCTTGGTCCTTAGTGTGATCTCTTAGGTGTTGCCTTAAATATCTTTGTGTATAGCCCTTGCTTAGTCAATAGGTGGAAAAAATGAAACCGCCTTTTATCAGTAAATATTTTTCTCCTTGTTGGCTAACTCTTCATAAAATGGACTTGTAAATCCAGGAATTTTAGAAGCTTTCCGCTTCATTTTACTAATGAAGTAGTAGTTCACTAGGCTCTGTATTGAATAATGGACATATCATTTAAACTTCTTCATGCTCAACAGTAGCTTCAGAATATGAGATCAGCTGTGCTGTTCTTACATGTGTGGGGTGGTGTAGCTTGGCTGCTGTGAGTTCAGCCACTGACTGGTTGTACTTCAAGCCTGAGTAATATGTTCAGACTAATTGTTTTAAGTTCATCTTACATTTTATTGACTGTATTTTGCCGTTTAGTGAGGCAGCCATCCTGCCTAGCAGCCTTTCCACATGGGTGTTCTAGTAACCCCTTTCAGCACTTTGATGTGAAAATGCCCGGGATCTTAAGCTCAGAAAATGTGGTTACTCTTTTGTTATTTTTTGATACCTTTCACAATGAGTTTTTTCTATTCCAAAACCAAGTCTGCAAAACTGACTTAAAGCTCTTTTTTCTTGGTTTGGCATGGCAGCAACTTGAAGGTTATGTCAAGTTGCATTTTATCTGTGATAAATAAGCTCTTAGAAGTTTTCTGTTTGGATTTAGTACAGGAGACTTTCCAACTGGACACGTGGATCATGCAGTATGGTTTTGGACAGCATTTGTTGGACTTGCTGTGAGGATAAAGCTTTGACTTCTTCCTCTGTGTGTGTGCTACTGGAAAAAAAATTTAAAAATTAATTGGTCTGAAAGTCTATAGCCTAAAACCTACCATTCCCAACTCCACAACAATTTATCCTACCCAAAGGAAGTTACTAGAGCAATAAACAAGTGAGGAGTAAGGGCATCTGGGAGAGAAGCCAGAAACAGCGTAGGCAGGTTCATACATGGCTTTGATCTAAGGCTTCCAAGTCTTTCTTAAGGCAGGCCGTGTGGAAAAGATCTCACATGGCTCTTTAAACTTTTTTTGTTATTAAACTATTTTTTCCTACAGTAATGGCTTTTAAGAGTTTATTAAAAAATCTGGAGACACTGTGTTGGATGGATCCAGGTCAAGCAAGTTGTTCCATTTTTGAAGGTGATGTGCTGTGGCAGAAATTAAATAAAACAATCAGCTGGGGGTGTTTTTTGTGAGAGGCAGACATGGGGCAGGGAATAAAACAGAAGTTTGGTCCAAATAGTCACTGCAAATGCAGTGGAGGAAAAGGTAGAGTTTTTACAGTAATTATATGAGAGTGCAGGTAAGCATGCAGGCAGTCCTGCTGGTAGTGTCAAACAAGGCTGAAATAATTAAAATTGCAGAAGGAAATACTAAATTTTAGATTCCTATTAAATTTGCATGTAAGTGAGGAGAAGTAAAGGAAAAAAGGATGACTTGCTTCTTGTAAGTGGTGAGTTTCAGCTGTAACAGGCAGTGGGGGGACAGAACCTTCTTCCTGAGTAGAAGGTTTTTGTTATTCTCTTTGTCTAGTAGCTTTGGTTTATTTTTCTGGCGATTCTCTTTTGGGTTTTTTGGATGGAGGTTTTATTTCAGCCTATGCTCTTCTTGTAGGATGTTAATTCCTTTAGATTGAAGATAGAGACTTGTAAACGTATCAAGAGGAGCAAAAAAACCTTGCAAATTAAATCTATGTTAGTGCAATTTATACATTACATCGAATTTGGTTTGGAAAATTCACAGGATACACAAGAGTTATTGCCAAGTCATCATGTACAAGCTGTGGTGGTTCTTACTGAAGGCTTGTTTTGATTTACATTTACGTTTTGCCCATTAAGGTCTTCAGTTAAAAAAAAGCTTTAAAATAACCTGGCTGGTGATTGGAACCCAATTTTATCAATGGAAGTGTGGAGGAGTACGGAGGGAGGAGGGATTTTTGTATGGGGTATATCAGATATGTCAAGTTGGACAATAGAAAGGTTCAGAAATGGTTTAAATTGGAGAATAAAGAGGAGAAGGTTAAGTGACAGGCATGAAGACAAATTTACCTTTTTTACTAGCTGGCTCACCAAAATGTACATAAAGTAGAAAATTAATTCAGCAGAAAGGCAGGGGTTTTTTTTTTCCTTTTTCATCTTGTTTAGAAATTAGTTTGGACCCATTTAGTTATGTGTTTTCAAGACTTTGTACATAACTGAAACATTCTTATGTGAAACCAGTTGAAAGAAGGGACCTCAAAACGTAAGCTTCTTTTCTGTTATTGGGTAAAAATCAAACCTTTAATCTGTTGAAGCTTTTTATCTGTATAAAGCATTTATATAATTTGGGCTTTTTTTAAAATTGTTGTGGTCTTTCATGAAAATGTTTGAAAAAGTGTGAACGTTATAAAGTGAAAACCAAACACAAGTAGAAAAGCAGCCAGCCTTGTCTGGGCCTGCTGTGCAATGGAAACGGTCAACAAGGGAAATGGGGCTGATCTATGTAAAAAGGCATCAAACCAACAGCAGTGAAACCCAGGGCTGGCAGCAGAATGACATGAGCAAACAGGAGCAGTGTGATGCCTGTGAAGATTTTGCTAGATTAATAATAAATAGCTATACATAAATAATTACAGTTTTTGACAGTTTCAATGACAAGTCATCCGAGGGAAAAAGAAAATCTGCATATTTGGAATTTAAAAATGACAAGCTGGAGATGACAGAGGTGGTTGGGAACAGAGACAGGCAGCTTGTCTAAATATGTGTAATGCTAAATACAGGTGATTATTTTATTTGAAATTAAAAATAAGCCTTTGATTCAGTTATTTTTAAATTGTTAGGCTTTCTGAGCTGCAGATTTTGCCAGGTGCTAGAAGTTCTAAAACCAAGCACATAGCTTATTGCTTAAGAATGACATTCCTAGGCATCAGTGGATATCTTTCTACTAAAGAAATGCTGTTTAGTGTGGTGAAAAGCAAATTTCCCTTTTCCCCCCTCATGTCATTTAAGATAATTTGTGGAACTCTGTGATTCAGTAGTGATAGCAAAGATTTTAAAATGTTTCCTTTGTCAAATTAATATATCGATCAATTGGGTAACTTGGATGTACTATGGATATCTTTTTAGTGGATATCTAGAGCTGAATGAAGAAATACCCCTTTTAGCTTGCAAACAATTCTTTTAAATATCCCGGCATCACAGAATATCCAGAGTTGGAAGGGACCCACAAGGATCGTTGAGTCCAACTCCTGGCCCTGCGCAGCACCATCCCCAAGAATCACATCATGTGCCCAAGAGTATTGTCCAAGAGCTTCTCGAACTCTGTCAGGCTTGGTGTGGTGTCCAGTTCCCTGGGGAGTCTGGGAATCTCACATAAATTTGTAAATATGATCTTGTTTCCCTTAATTTTGCCTCATCAATCTTACTCATCTTGCTGTAGTTTAAAGTGCTGTGAAAATCAATAGGCAAAAATAGACATCTATATGTCGTGTTGACACATTAAGTATGTAAAGAACACTCTAAATATGTAAACCCCCCTTTGTTATTCCCTTGTTGGCCTGTACCACTGGGATAAATTGGTCATTGTTTGAAAGTTAAGTCAAGGAAGACTCAGGAATCTGACAGGAGATGCAGTTGTGCAGGTCCAGTGTCTGTGCTTATCAGGGAACCAGAGATAGGCAGGTGTTGGGGCAGTGGTCGTGGGTTGTAAGTGAGTCTGCTCCTCATGACATTACTTTGTAATGCAGGCCCACCATAGTTGGTCAAGGGGTGCCCAAATTTTCTGGGGCCAGCGTGAGTCTGACATAAAAGGAGCAAGATTTTATTGCTGTGTGGAAGGTTATCACGCCACCTCTTGTTGTATAAGGTGATGGTAGGAGTCCTCTTCCAAATTTATTTTTAAAGTGATTTTTTTTTTTTTTAATCTTGGCATTGAAAAGATAGAGAAGACTTGTTAGGTTTGTAACGAAATAAATAAAGAATATCTTATGAATACTGAAATACTTACAAACTTGAAAAAACTAACTTTTAGGTAATGATGGGTGAATTTATCACAGTATGATGCGATATCTGAGGATCTCATTATCTTAACATGCTGCTCTCAGTTTTGATTGGCAGTAAGTATAAAGGTCTAATATACCATTTTCAAGCTATTTATCGGTTGTAATTTTTAGTAATGACTAGACAAAGCTCAGCTCAGATAAGCTTGTTTAGTTGTCATACATGTCAGGCCTCCAGTTAGCAGAGGATTACTTAAGGAGGTTTGTTGTTAGAGATGTGTCAAAAAATAAACCTGTGAATATGATACTTTAAAGAGCCACCACCCATAAACTTTAATGTGGTTCTGTTTTTTTTTTCTTCTTGGTTTTAAATGTCATATGGTAAATACTAAATTTAGGAAGAAAACCTGGGCTGCCTTTTAATCTTTGACTTTAAATGCTGTCAACTTTCAGAGAGCAAAAGCCGTTGAATCTCTGTGTGCATTTTGGTGTCATGCTAATCTCACTGTGGTTGTCACTAGACTAAAGGTTTTATTCAGTGAAACAGATCTTTTCAAGTATCAGATCTGGTGTGTTTTCAAGAGTGCCTCTGTAGCCCTGGGTGTGTGTGCTCATCTGGCTGTGTCTGAATATACATGAGCCCTTTTATATTTTTATATTGTGGAGTGTGTTTCTAAATAGATTTGACAAAAGTGTGAAAGCTTTGATCGATACTTTAATTTTATCTTATATTTGGTCTTTTGATAATTGCAATTACTTTCTAGTGTACTCATATCTGTATTGTGTAATAGATGAAAGAAGCACATTGTGTTTGGAAAAGACAGCACAAAAATAGCTGTGGGTCTCTGAAGATTATTATGCAAAATATAAGGAGCTAATTATTCGCAAAACTGTGTTTCTTAGTAATTCTGATTGCTTTTAAGCAATTTTTGGAAGGAGTTTTAATGTTTAGAAAGTGAGTAAATGTAGCTCAAATGCAAAACTTTCACCTTGGAAAGAGTTTCAACTAGAGTTAAGTTAGAGGTTTTTATTTTAGATTTGTGCTGGTTTGTCCTGCCACCTTGTAAAAACTAGATGAACTGTCCACGGAATGAGTTAGCTAAGTAATGAGTTTACATTTTTTGATTCTGTCATTAATCACTAGCTTCTTGTGTCAGAAGCAGATCACCAAAATGAAGCTTGTTTGTCATGGCCAGTAGGCTCTGACTTTTAGTTCCTGGTCCTGCACCTCAGCCCTGCTTGAGGATGTTTCCTGCTTCTCAGAGCAGTGGTCTGTCATTCCTGCTGATGCTGTGTTCCATGGATTTTGAATATCACATAAAACGTCACAGTACTTCTGTGGCGTACCTTTACTGGTGGTTTACCACGTTTCTTGCGTGAGTGAAAGAGGTACTACATCTATAATGGCAAATACCTGTTGTTTATTCAAAATTCCAGGTTTCATGTTTGATAGCAAATACTTGGTAGTTAATGAAAAAATCCCGTCCTTGCTACTTGTTGCCATAAAAATTAATACTACAAGCAGATGAAATGAATAGTTAAATTATGCTTGACCCAAGCTGACATGCCAGAAGATATTATCCATTTTGGAAGAGCATTGGTGTGTGGAAGTTGTGTGAAGAATGCTGCTGCTCAGCCTTTTGTGAAGGATATATGTTATCTAGGACAACCAAAATGATGTTCATTTGTCTTTAAATCATTAAAGTTTTCATTAAGCTTAATTGCACTGGAAGTTTGAAGAGTCTGTGCAAAGATAATTAGAAATGTACCTCTTAACAATTTTTTGCAGTCTTATAAAGAACTTACTTCAATTAGTTAAATGATTTCTTAAATATCTAATTGACTAGAAAGTTTTCAGGAATTAACCTCTACCATTAGTGTGCAATTGTCACATCATTTTTCATGTATAGACAGCTGAATTCTGGCTTTAGGTGTACACCTCAACCTTAAATTTTAGATTTTCTACAGTTGAAGTCCACATAACACGGAGTATTTTCTCTTTAAACTTTGGCATAGATTGCATCATCTGTTGAGTAGGTAACTTTTCTTTTTTCACTGAGCAGATGTTTACAGAAGGTATCCTAGTGCTTTAATGACTTCTTTAACTACCACTGTACTTTATGTGAGGTTTAAGTTTACGGGTTGCTACCTGCAAAAAAAAAAAAAAAACAACCCAAAAACTGTCTAGTTTTGACCTAAGTTACAGCAGAGAGGGAATGCTGTCTACCTTGCTGTGACATGCTCTGTTTTTACTCATAGTGTGATTCCTTGTCTTATCTGGCCTGGATTTTGAGCAAGACAGTGTAACTAGAAGATATTTAGAAGCAAAAAACCCTAAAATCCTGCAGTTCAAGGTGATGAGATGTAGGGTTTGTTGTTTTTTTGGTTTTTTTTTTTTGAGATTAAAACTTGAAGTGTTGTTAACACTGCATACATTCACTTTTGGATAAAAGTAGTTGTAAAACTCAAAGGATCTGTGTCATTAGAATTAAATATACATTTCTTTGCTGTTTCTTTGAAATGCTCAATAATTACTAAAACTAACCTGTTAAAAATTATTTTAATTTCATTTTAAGGAAATTAAACGTGTTTGGTTTAAGCTGTTTCAAGTATCCTTTCATTTGAAAGCTGATTGTAGATCTCTGGGAGTGGAATTTATCATGATGGCAATAAGATTAACTGTACAAGTCCAGTGGAATGCCACTATAATTGGGAATGGAACTATTTGCTTTCTATATGTGCATTCCCAAGCAGAGCAGGCTATTTAGTAGATCTGCATCTTCCTTCAGTGAAATTAGACAAGCTTGTTGTAGTATTTACTTATACACAGGCACAGACAGAAATGCTAGATAGTCCAAAATGAAAAAGTTTTCAGACAAGCCATGAAATGCACCTCTCCTCTCTGAAAAGTAACACAGACAAAATTTTGTATTATCAAAATTGTTTTAAATCATTTTCCTACTTGCCAAAGAAGTAAAATTAGTGGTTTGTGTCATTTTGTGTCCACTTCCCCCCCATCACACTAAGCCACACAATGAATAAAAAATTTGATTAAGATGACTGAAGTTCAGCCAGCTCTCTGGCATTTTTCATTTCTGATAAGTCCTTTTGGAATTACAAGGCTTTTATACAGTATTCCAATTAATAATTGTGTGGACAGATCTTTATTTCTCAGGAATTTTGATGTATAATTATCCCATACTGTAGCAATGCAGTTGCTGTGCCTATCTACCAGTAGCATGGTAAATTTTTTTCATGATCTCTCGGTTTTCTGACTATTTCTATCTGGCTACACTTAACTTCAGATTTCCTATATAGTCCCACATACATTGGAAAGTAATGAGAGTATAGAATAAAAAAAAAAATTAAGGTGTAGTTCAGTTTTTGAATTGAAGTATGGTTTGATTTAGTCGGGAGCAATCATGAAACAGGAATTGTTTTGGCTATCAATGTACAAGACAGTCTCAAGGTCACTTTAAGCATGTAAACCATTTTATTCACCATTTTTGACTAATGACTACAATTTGCTGTCACATTAATAGTCTGACACTGGGAAATCACAAAAGCATAACATTGGAAAATGCAGTTGCTTAGAAGATTTTTCACTGCAGCACTGATGTAATTTGAAGGACTTTATGAAAGAGTTTAGAGGGTTTTTTGTCTCTAAATTACATTTCTGTATAGCAGTTGATTTTAAAAGAGTGATTTTTATTTAAAACAATAAAAAAGTATCTCCTCTTAATATTGCAGCAACAAAACCAATATAGCATATATTAGAACCTCACAAACACTTTCTTTGCTGGTGAATGGCTTTCTATTTTGCCTTTATGGAAACTGGATGCAGAGATGCACACTTCATGGTTTGGTTTCATAGTAGAAATTTGATGTGTAGCATTAAACCATGTGGTAATGGTAAATAAATATTTTAAACGCTATTTGCATTGATTTTCAATTGCTTGTTTAGGAAAAAGCTTTGTCTTACTAGTGTTTTATATAGCTGCCATGAGTTTTTAATGTTCTGAAGTTAGGTAAGCATTATCCTTGCGAGTTTAGATTACAAATATTGCTACTTTGGAATAGTAACTGGAGGATTCCACAATTACACTGAAACTGGCAGCATTTGAAGGGCTTTTTAAATAGTATGAAACAAGTCATAAGGAATAAATAATTGGTTTATGGGTGCCAGTTTAGTTACCTGATACATTTGGAAGTTCCACAGCCATCAGCAGAAATTAATCCTCTCTGTGTGAACAGGGCCAAGTCTTGTGCTCAACTGGATTACCTGTTAAAGTGAGATACTCAGGACTTTATTCCCTGCATTTTTTAAATTTGCTTAATAATTGCTTCAAGTTGTGCCAGATGAGTTTCAGGTTGGATATTTAGAAAAATTGTTTCACTGCAAGAGTGGTTAAGAGTTGGAACAGATTGCCAAGGGAAGTGGTGGAGTCACTTTCCCTGGAAGTGTTCAAAAAATGAGTGGATGCAGCAGTTGATGATATGGTTTAGTGGCCATGGTGGTGTTCAGTTAAAGGCTGGACTTGATGATTTTGGAGATTTTTTTCCAACTATAATGTTTCTGTGGTTGTCTCTTGAACCTTTAGCCATGCATTTTGTCTGCAGTCTCTTCTTTTAAACAGTGGAATGGTGTGGACCTGATCTCACTCTAGACTTACTTATGTCCTTAGGTTTTAGAACTTGAGATGCATCATTATGAACCTCGTTAAAAATTGGCTGTTGCCCTGCAGGAGTATTCAAAATTTCTGTTATGAAAAATGCTGTGTACCTTTTCATATGTTTACTACACTATTCCACTCAGCAATTATGCTCTAGAAAAAACATAAACCAAAAACTGCCTGTCCTAAACCTTGGATGTCTATAAGAGCCTACGATGGCATCTAAGAGCTGCTGTGATATAAAATTTTGTTAGGTTATCCACAGGAAGCCAGTCTAACCTTCTATTCATAATATTTGAAATTTTTTGCTGAAGAACTCCTGTAAGAGAACTGTGTTTGTACCATGAAAGATGGCAGGGGTATAACAGGAGCAGTTTTAACAGTCTTCTCCACACCACTGGAAATTTTTGTGGGTTATGCAAAGCACCAAATAACCCTGCTTGGTCTGGATGGCTTTGCACCTCACTGTCAGTTCAGCAGTCTGGGTGCTGAAGTGAGATTTGTGAGATGTGTGAGTGGTTTTCCATGCACTGAAATGTGTAAGTGTGTCACTTGTGTCACCTGAGTGGGCAGCAGGGCTGCTCTGGGGCTTTGTGGGTGACTGTTCTGAAGAACTGTATTTTAGATTCCCTATGGTTATGAAGACACATTACACTAATGTGGAGTTGTTAGGTTTTGAGATGTTCAGTTTCTAGCAATTTCCATTTTATTACATTTTCTGAAGTTTAATTCATTGGCAAATCTCCCAAATTTCAAGGCACAGCCTTTCCTGAAGCTAATGCAATTTTGTGTAACATACTATAGGAAGATATTAGTGTTCTTGGTAAAGGTTTTACTGGTTTTTTTTCTACCAATTGTAAACATTTGAGGTCTCAGACTTTTTTTAAGACATGTAGCTTATGTGTATACACTGATGAAGAAAAGTTTTATTCTGTTATTCATAATTGCTTTCTGTTCATGCTACTCATTAAAAAATTCTGAATTCATTACGTCTCTAGAAGAACATATCATTAATACTCATTTGGCATTACCTAAAGCACAGTGTTTTCACTGCTCTGTTAAAGAGAGAATACAATAAAAAATACAAATGTGCCAGCTCAGGACAGTTGTCTAATTTCATCAGACAAAACTTTAGATCTTACACTGGTTTCACTGGAAACCTTGAAAGTGATTATGGTAGTCACAAAAGTTAATTAGTTTTTTAGCTGTGTTCTGTTAAAATGTTGCTTTAGGCAGTGTATTCTGAACCCAAAATCTTTATCCCTTTTGGCTTTCAAAGATTTTAGGGCTCCTCTTGTGGTAGCAGAACAGAATTGTGCCAGTGCTCCAGCTGAACGAGCTGCTCAGATTGTACACAAATGCAACTTCTACTGAACTGTTGTTTTGTGATCCATTTTGCTGTGAAACATTTCTATCTCCATCCTTTTGAGTTTAAAGATATTTTATCTGGAAAATCTCCTGTACATTAGAAGCTAAGGTGCATTACAAATTAACAATGTTGTCTTCCTCCTCACACAAAGTGTGCTTATCCCTTTCTCTTATTCTTCTTAGGTGAGTAACTGAAGGTTAACAGAATTCCTGCTTGCCAACTATGCTTATTGCTTTTCTGTAGTACGTGGTGGGTAAGTAAAAAAGAAACTGATGATTATTTTGTTGTTTCTTTTTTGATTTTTTTTTTTTTAAATGAGCACACAAGCAAAAATGAATAATGAATAATAACATCTGAAATGGTGTTTTAATACTCATTGGCATGTGCCACAATTTGCTGCTGTATTAACATGCTATAAAAATGTGCAAAAGATTTGAAAATGTATTTTATACAGGGAAGCTTGGCTTGGATTGGCTACTCAGTTTCATGGGATTGTCTGATTGTTGTGTCCTGTTGTTGTTTAAAATGTGTATAGGGTAGCCTTGCAAACTTTTAGAATTGTAGATGTGGAAGTGATTTGTTTTGTCTAGTAAAAAGTGTTCCGTGAAAGACTAAAACTCACAGTCAGACAAACTAATTCAGAAAATGATTGCACAGATCTAGGTAACTGTTTCGGGCTTGTGGCTACAACGTTTATGAATAAACATTTTGTATTTTGAATTTTATTCATGGTCAACATTATGCTTTGGAGCTGTAGTTCTTCTGCAAAAGTTGTTAAGAAAAATAAATTTGTTGGTTAATACTCAACTTGTATTTCTTAGCTATGATTTGCATCATTTGTGTTTGTTACAACTGCGTTGGTTTTTTTTTTTTTTTTTTGGGAGACCTTTAAACAAAGAGATTTTACTTTAACTGGAAGTAAAGGCTTTTGCTGTAGTCCTGGCCCTATAGGAATACGTGGTACAATGTGACCAGCAACTCCAGTGGCAACAGTTGTTTTCGTTGGAAATGACTAGGAGTCAGAAATTGCAATTAATAGAAACATAGCAGAACAAAAATACACTAAAATACTTCAAACTCATCAACAATATCAGTTCTGATTTCACATAAATTGGTGTTTATTTAAATGGTAGTTAAAGTACTTAGTTTGTGGTATTTAAAACTTGTTGTGTTAATGCAGCTGTTCTTTTTTGTCTGAAAGTGTGTTACCAGTGTGGCTTCTTAAAATGTCAAACACTCGGTTTAAATCATGTTAGAAGGCAGGAAGTGTTTGAAATAAGCCTCGGACATGGTTCTGCCTTCTCTAGGAAGCTTGATATGTGGTCAAACGAAAAACTAAAAAGGGTTTATTCAGTTATATTTGTACAGTGGTATTCATGAATCATGGGAATAGCATGCTTCTAGGAAATGAGAACTTTGAGGGGGGGGTTTTAAAACCTGGAAAACTTAAAAGTTTATATAAAAAATGCTGAGTAGTCCCATGTGATGTACAGCATGTGTATAGAAGGATATGTGAATAGAGCAAAGAGCACAGAAGCACTCAATAGTCATGAATACAAAGCCTTAAGGCAGAAAATTTATATTAAAAATGTAGTGAATGGGATAAATTCAGGATGCCAGATAGCCGTTTTGTTATGGCTTTCTTATTTGGGCTCTACCATTTTTTTGTCACAGCATGGCTTACTTGACTGTTACACTTTTTCTTTAAATGTTTAAGGAAAACCTTTACAAAAGGTGGAAGAAAACTTACAGAGATATTTTGTGTCTGGTTTTGTATTCTTAGGTAGTGGATTACCTTTTCAAGGGCTACTAAAACAGCCTTGAAGTGCAGATGTCTTGTGAAAACAATAAGCAGTGTTTTCCTCTCATTTGAAAACTGTTTTTATAAAATTTATGCTGTCAAATCTTAGACTGCTTAACTTCAATTGAAAGACAGAGAAGCCGGTGATAAACCTCAGGGAACTGAATGGGAATCATGATTTTGAGGGTCAGTAATTCATCCAATTGGAAAATATTCAGTGTTTTTCATTATTATTTTCATTATTTTCATTGGGTGACATCTTAATTAGTAGCTACAATGTATGCAGTATTGATGGAACCAGAATTGATTCAAATGTGACAGTAGTTTGTAGACTTTAAAGGTATTTTGTATTCATTTCCATCTGCCTGGGTGTCTAAATCTACCAAATGAAGTAACTGAAGTGTCATTTGCCTGCTCTCTGTGTCAATTCTGTTGTTGGGATCTATTCACAGTTGCATGTATCTTATGAACAAACTCAAAGCGAGTTTACAAATGGAAATGTTAAGGCCATGGATTTATATGCCGGGTTGGATTCTATTTAGAAGCATAGCTTTGAATATGGGAGTCCTGGAATAAGAAAACTGATAAGGAACAAAAAACTTCCTTATTGTATGATAAATTGCTAACATAAAAGCAGGAATTCAAAAAGCCTGGAATTTTTATGTCAGCATTAATTAGCTATTAGAGAAGCCTCTGGTATTATAAGAATAGATCCGAATATTGGTGACTTGCATCTCTTGAAGGCAGAATAGACTATGTTAATCTTATATGCTCTATAGAGATAATGTGAATTGCATTTAATAAAGTTGAAAAGCTAAGCAAAAATACAGCAAGACTTTAACTTAGATATGTTAATAAACAGTATTAGGCACAAATCAGTTGCAAAATACCAATGCCATTTTCATTTTAAGTAACTACTAAATATGGATGGATACAGTGTGTCATCCAAATATAGAATTTTGTACATAAGCTGAGTTGCATTTTAAAATAATAGCTGCCTTAAAAAGTTTCTACAGGAATATCTTCTGATGTCCTGATTAATTACATCAGCTTTGCTTACATACTAAAATCAGTTTTCATATCTTTCTATGTGTAGGCTTGTGTTACTAATTACAGCAGTAATGGATTTTGTAAATATTGGAGACATTTTATCGCAATGCTAAAAAAAAAAAAGCTTTAACTCCATTTTTGTAGCCGGGTTGCTCTTTCTTTCTGGTTTACATAAAGCTTGATGTGAACACGTCATTGATTTGTATTTGATTTAAAACTGCTTAGATCTTTGGTTCTATAAACCAGAGCAGATACATCCTTCCACCCTGCTGTTCTCTTCTCCCTCCTCCCCCAGACGTTTAGGTTTGTCTTGTGGTATTAATTGAACCGTGAAATGTCTGAATATGAGAATAACTGATGACAACAGGAGCATCTTTCTAAACCTTTTGATGAGCAGATTTAAAATGCAGCTGACACAAAAGCAGGCATAGCACTTCCTATCAAAAAGCAGAGGCGTTGCATTCATGCTGATTCTCCTGCAGCTGCAAAATCAAGGTGCAGCTAAACTGTGCAATTCCTGAAGTACCTCAACAATTTGAGCAGTCAAGACCATGTCTAATGAAAAAGGTGTGTTTCAAATATACATTGATAAAGGATTTTCTTATCTGCAGGTAAATTTAATACTTCATTTTTTGCCCCAGTTTGAGATGAAATTTGAATGTAATAGGCTTTTGAATACTATGACCGTGCCTTGTTTTATTCTGACTGAAGGTAAAATAAACTGAAGATATAATGTTTTGATAACCTATTCCTGGTTCTTTTCCTCTTAGCACTAGCTTTTTGTTGATTTTTTTTTTTTTTTTTTGGGGGGGGGGTGCATTTTTTTTGTGTTTTGACTGGTTAGAGTTTGGGGTTTTTTTCTCCTTCCAAACAAGTGTGCGTTGTTTGTTTAAAACAAAGACTGTTTTTTTCCCCCCTTTGTTCCTAGGGCAAACAACTCCTTTAGAATGCCTGCATTGTACTTCAAAGTGAAATAATAGAATGGGAACACTTCAGACTTGATAAGGTTTTTTTATATATGCAAGTGCTACTTGAGGAGCATTTTTGAGATCTCAGCAATTACAAACCAACTTATTTATTCAATGGTATCTGCAAGTCCTGTGAAACAAAGATCAGTTTGAAGCTTCTTGGTTTTATATGTTCTGTAAGAGAGAATTTTGACACCAGTTATGTTTGGGTATCCCTAAATAGAAGTTGTTCTTTGGTTGTGTTCTTTAAATGCTTTTTTGCTAATATATGCATATAAAGAAGAGGGTATTTGGAAAGTTCTTAAAATCAGATTTTATTCCTGTCAATTGCTGCTTTCTTCATGTAGTGTGGTTTTCTTAGAATTTTTTGTTTATTATCTTGATGAGCTTTGTGTATAGACTACATAGGCTGTGGTAGCACTGGTACTTCACAGTGTGGACTAACACACCTCAACTTGCAGGTGGTTTCATGGCTTTCTGTTGAAAGGTGGCAAATCAGCCTTTAACAGTGGCAACTTTAAACTGCGTGGAGATGACCTGTTTGTGTAGGATGCCTTATTTATGTGAAATTGTCTCTGGGGTTTCATGTGCCTGATGTAAATGACTTGAGGGCAGTCATGCTGGCTTGGGAAAGATGGAATAGAACAGCTGGGTGCAGCAGACTGATCTAACAACAAACTGAAGAACCATTCAGCCAAACTGAAGGGCTGAAGTGGTGGCAGTCGCAAATGAAAATGCGTCAGCTGATGGACAAGATGTGAGTCTGCAAAGGCGAGATGTCCAGAGTAGCAGCATTAGGAGTGGAAGCAAGCAAGGCTGGAGCATCAGCAGCTGGGTTAGGAGCAGGGCTGGGCACTGGGGTGGTGTGACAGAGCTGAGGATCAAAGTTCAGAGAAGGTGCAGAAGGAGAGACTTAAACCAAGGGGTGAACTGCCCTCTGAAAAATGTGGGATGAGGCAGCTTCACATACCTGAGGGGCTGGGAATGCCTCTAAGGTTGATTCTGACCACCAGCATGGGGTGACCTCCAGCTTATTCCCTTGTGGGCCAGGTAGGGGCAAAGAGCAAGCAGAGTTGGAGTTTAAAGAGGAAAATACAGCTCGGTGTTTATAATAGCACTGCTGAGAGGGTTCATGTTTGTTGCTAGCAGCTTTGTGCATAGGTATATATGACACTAAATATTTTTCCATATCAAAGCTACCATGTAATGACAACATGAATTAAGCAGGGTAATTACTAAGAGAAACTTCACCAAGATTTGTCATGACTGCAGCATTTTTCTATGCACTGAATGGGAGGTGTTGCTAAGGGGCATGATGTACTTTGTCTATGATCTGCAGCTTAATTGAGCATCTTGTTATGTTTTTGTTTGATTACTTACAGCACAGAAAATATGCTACGTGACTTTTAATATAAATAAAATATATTATCCTTCCTTCAGCTTGCAAGATGCAGTGCAGGGCAGGAGTAAGGTGATGAAAAGAAGCCAGGGAGGGAGTATGAGCTCACTGAGGTGGTATTCACTGGGAGCTGAAAGTGTGTGTTGATATAAAAACTCTTGATTTGATGTTGAAGAAATAAATAAGTAAAAATCCTTGAGGGTTTTTTTTATTCCATAAGTTACATGTTTTCCAGAAGACAGATGTTAACCTGGTCCCTGGGTTAGCTCAGGAAAGGCAGCAGAGCAATTCAGCTGCCACAGAATACCTTGAAGCTGCTGCTTGTTCTTGCAGATAAACTCTAGTCCAGTCTGTACTGCTTATCAGGATGGAATGAAAACTACTGATTAGTGAAGTTGTCAGAGGGCCTCTCTGGCTACCTGGATGCTTTTTTCCATGATGCTCATACATTTTTTTGCAGTGGAGACAGGTACGAAGCCAAACTGCCTGATTGGTAGGACCGTGCTAGTTGGGTGTCTGTTCAGTGACGGTGGCCTGTGAGCGAGCTCTTCTCTCACATGCCTCACTCCAGGCTCTTTCTGCTGTTTTAGCTTTCATCTAGTAAAGCCCATTTTATGCCTTTTCAACTGCCTCCCATGCCTTAGTTTATATGCATTATTTAGTTGGCGGTTTTTGTTTGGTTTTGAGGTTTGTTTTTTTTTTTTTAAAGGGAGGAGGCATAAATTAATCTCTTCCGCAAGGAATGAGAAAAGACTGACTTTATTTCTGTCTAGAAATTTCTGTCAGTCTCTTTTTTTTTAATCGTTAAAAGTATCTGAGGCTACATAGGAAGATGGATCAGATAAACATTTAGTAGTTTCCTTAAACACACTGTGTGGAAGCTTTGAGACAAATACAATTTTTTTAGGAAGTAGCAGGTGCTTTCAACAGGAAATAAAGAGGCTTTTCAGAGAATAGTCAGCAGTTCCAGGCAACCTTGTGTGTATGTGGAGACCTGAGATTTCAGTGTTCTTCCCTGTCTCTCAGAAGAGCAGCCAAAACGTGGTGTTCCTAAATGCAAGATCAATGTCATGAGCAGTGTGCTGTTACTGCTGGTGTGAATTAGTTTTGTCTGTTCTTTTGGTCAGAGATTGACCAAATCTAGTTTTAATTAGAGAAGCATTTTTCGAGCTGTTGCATCTTTCAATTAGTAACAACAGTAAAAATGATTAGACTTTGCCGAGTTGTACTTTTAATCCTCAGTGTGGTTTTTTTTTTTTGAAAAATTAATGGTTGGTTCAACTCTCACGTTCCAACAACTCTAGTATAATCCTGCATGGAGTTTATCTTCCTAACCCACTATGCTATGGCTACAGTATGGGCAGTATTGTATATCTCTTAGATTTTTAACATTGGAACAGTTTTAAAATATTTTTTACTCTAAAAATATTTTAGACTTCTCCATAACATTTGCAGTTGCTTACATTGGGTTTATTTTTTTGCAGGCTTGCAACCTTGAGCTAAAAGTAGAAAAATATAATAAGCAACCTAATTTTGTGTCATCCAGGTCCCTGATTTCTGACACAAAATCTCTTCTAAAAAGCAGTTAGATATTGTCTTACTCTAAATACTTACAGCATGTCTAGTAAGCATGAGTATAAAACCATAGTCAGTGAGATGAGCTTTAATTTATTGTCAAATCAGTGACATATTTGTGTTATGTAAGTTACTGTTTAGGTCCATAGAACTTCCAGGAAAAAAGAATGAAAATCGTTATGCAGTATTTAAAAGAAAGATACCTGTGCTGTTTACTTATGTGCAACAGCCTTGTTTACTGTCAGTTTTTTGTCTGGTACAGATCTTCTTGGGTCTGTTGGTGTTTTTTGGTTTCTTTTTTTTTTACTTCTCTGTGCCAGGTGGCTTTACTGACTCTTTGTCCCTACTAAACAACCTTGGGTGAGTGGCATCATTTCACTTACTGCTCTTTTAGGGAAGTAATAACAGGTTTCAGATATGAGTATGGTCTCTGGAATATAGTCTATTAAACAGAATGAAAACCAGGGCCCTTTTTTGATAATATTATGTATGGTTTATTAGTAAAATATCACCCTCTTATTGTGATTATATTCAGGAGAATTGTCTTGAACTCAATCTGGTTGAATAAAAGTGCTGGCATACCTTCAGATTCATTTGCTAAACTGGATTCAGCAAAAGAAATTCCTGAGGTTTTTATGGGACAGATAGGCAAAACCCCAAGTGATTCCATGTAGATCAAGTTTGTAATTAATTTGTATTATTATACTTCATATACTTAAAACTCTTACCGGTTGGAGAAAGTTCTTTTGGAAGAGAATTATTATTACTCCTCCTTGTAAGGTGAGTTGTACTAGACATTTCCTTGCTCTTCATTTAGACATTCACTATTTCATTTTTGTTTGTGAAACGACTGCACTTGATGCAGTGTTATAAATTTATGTATTGCAATTATATTTTCTTCTGACATGTTGTAGCTTCTTAATCCAGTGCCTATATTCCGTTTTCTCTGTACAAAATCTGACACATACTTTCCTAGCTTTCTGAGTGCCTTCCTTTATGCTTTGTAACAATGCTCTTTCTACTGTTTATTCATCATTGCTCCCACAGCAAATTTTCATTTTCCTTTCTCCTCTTCTATACATGGTGGCTTTATTTTTCTAGACTGCTTTGTAGTTTCAGCAGACAGTGAGAAAATACAATTGAGACTTTGATCCTACAGTAAGCAAGTCTCTCATTCTTGGAGGGGAAAAGTGACTCAGTACAGAAAAAACTGTATAATATTACACTTATTTCGTGGATTAAGTAGTGCTAAAATGTTAACTGTGGTAATGCTAAATAATTAAGAATTTAAAAGTGATCTTATCTTGCTTGGTCCAGTGTCAGATATCATAACTTTTCTTTTTTTATTTTAATTATTTAAGCTACAGCTATAATGTTAGCACAGTTGGCAGGTCAAGTCTATCTTGAAATGTCTCTCATTACATTTTTGAGGTAGAGGTGATAATTTTCTGGGTTTGATTGTTCTATAATGCAAGACAAGTCTTGCTTGAAGGTCTTTTGGGTGGAAAAAGTTAGTCACAATGAGCTGAAAACTTGTTTTCTGATCAATGATTGTTTCCTTGAAAGTAGAATAAGACAAATTCATAAAAATGAGAACTGGAAGATGTACTTTTTATCTATGCAGTCACCTATTGGCAGATTTGCTAGAGTAGCCAAAGCTTAACACATGGTTTTAACTACTCACTAGAAGCCAAGGCACACAGTTGCCAAGCTCAATCCATTTAAGGGTGCAGACTGATTCTTTCTCTAGAAGTTAAATGTGGTTCTTTAAAATGTCTGCCACCTCACTGGTGATTAGCACCTTTGCAGCTGAATTAACAGGTTGTCTGAATTTTTTTCCTCAAATCCGAGTACAGCTCCTTGCAAGTCCAAATCACCTTGTGCTGAAGTGACCAGACTCAGTAATGAGCATCTGGTGCAGTAAGTTTTCAGTCATCCCAGCTCGCTGTGCCAGAATTCATCTTTCTATGCCTTTAGTCATTGATTTTGCTGGGCTTTTTGCTCATTGACTCACGGCAGTGTTGCAATAGAAAGTCTTGACTGGCTAAATCAAAACCCTTTTCAGGAAGGTAGTCACGGAATGAAAAGATGAAGAAAAGAAAAAAAAAAGAAAAGAGATAAATCAAGGGGAATCTGAGAGAGGGCAAAAATGCTGGTGTTAAACTCTGGATCAGTTTCAGAAAGGAGCAGAAATCAGTAGGAGCTTCAAGTACTTTGAAAACCTCTGCATCCCCCTCTGGTTTGTTTGATCTGGACTAGCACAAAAGTGCCAAAGACAGAGCAACTGTTCTTCAAATCCCAAAAGGTGACTGAGTGGTAAGAAGGGTCCTCTTTCTTCCTCATTTTACAGGTGTTTTCATCAGTGCCAGCTTGGAGTAATTTTCTTCTGTTTACATCTAGGACAAAATGCAGATGCACAATGTGCAAAACCCATCCTACTCTTTCATCCCTTGACTCACAACTTTGGTCACATTTTTTGCACACTTGGATCACAGATTTTTGCTAGTATGCTGATTTTGTTACAATCACTTTTCTATCACTTCTCACTCAAATTCAATGGTTTTAATAGAAAAATTCCATCTATCGTTATTTTTTCTGACTGCTAATGGAGAATTTTGAGAAATGCAAAACTGAATAGCGCAGGTGAAGAGCAGCCATGCAAGAGCTCTGTCAAGTGACTTTCCCTACCAGCTTTGACAACACAGGATTGTGCTGTGAGTTCACTTCATGTGACATCCCAGAGATAAATGATACCTTTCTCTTGCCTTCCTTTTCTTTTAAATGAAGATTTACTCCACAAATAAAATCAAAGGAGGCTGATGCTTTCCATGGCATAGTGAACTCTTTAAGCAGATTATTCTCTTATGCTGTGATAATCTGTTTTGGATTAGATATTCAGTAAATAGTCTCTAATGCATCATACAGTTGGTAATGCCAAGTGCTTTTTCAGCAGTTTGGGTTTTCTCTTGGTGGTGGTTTGATTTTTTTTTTCTTTTTTTTAATTGGGATTTTTTCTAATAATAATTGACTGGTTGTAAGACATTGAATATGCTTCATGTAATCAAGACATGATTCACTCTTAAATTTTGTATAAATATATACAATATATTTGCATGTTCCTATGCTCCTGTGTTCTGAATGCATTGTTTGCTCTCACTGGAAAAATCTCAACTTTCTGGGGTGTTCTTACTTAGGAGTTCCACTAGATTTGGAAATGTGAGGGAAACTAATATTCTTAATTCAGGCAATTATCAAATTTAGCCTGTGCATCACTGATAGAAAAACCTTCAGGTGTGGATTTTTTTGCTTTTGTTTTTACTTATGAACACGCATGCATGCTTAATGAATTACACAAAGCATATTTTTTTAAGGGGGCTCTTTAGTCTCTCCTTTTTTCCCTCCTAATTTGGTGTTCTAAACTTACACTAGCAGCTGCTAAAGCACCTCTTATGTTCTTTGAGGTTAGTTTTGTTTTGTTTTTAGTAAACGAGAGTGAGAAGGAACTTGAATGGCTTTGCAAATGCTGTGTTGAAAATATTAAAAGAAAAAAAAGTTCTAATTTTTGCAACTTCAACGTTGCAAAAATCAGTTGTACTTCCACTCCATTGTGTTAAAGAATGACTGTCCACTGCCTGAATGGACTTCACAGTTTCTTAAAAAGCTGTGAAAACAATTACTGAGTGGCTTCCTACTGTAAGCACTTCCATGAAGTACACCAAGGGAGATTGTTCAGCACGCAGTGAATGCTGCAGTTCCTTGCTGGTGTCTTCATTTAACATCCAGCAACAAAAAATCAAGCAGTTTTACACATCTATCTGGAATGAAACTTCTTTTTTTACAAATATATGGCAGAGACCTCTTAGTGACTTCAGAATACGTTTAGTTTTGGATGAGCTGGCACTGTTATTTTCCGAAAGTTGCATTATTTGGTATGTCTGAGAGGACTTGTATGTTGATGGCTACACACTGAACCACTTTTTCACTATTTATCTGAAAGAAACTTCAAAGGCAGATGATCCCTCTGATTTATAGATTCTATATGCCCGGGGAGCCATAAGTATCATGGTAATTTATACCTCAGTGGCCTATGGTTCAGCCTATGAAAATAAAGGGGATGTTAGGGCAGCCTGAAGTCTGCTGACTCTGTGGCCTAAATAGGCTTTGTTGTAGTATTTGGGAGATAAAATTGTCTGGAAAAATGCCTTGTAAAATGTCTGAGAAGCAATGAAAGGATTAATCTGAAAATTGATCTGGCCCCAAGACTTGCTTGTCTTCCCAAGGTGGGAAAAAAGCCAAATTATATTGTTCTTGCAGACTAACTTATTAAAGAACAGCAGAGCTTGGATATGTGGGGAAATTAATTTTCAAGTGAGAAATTTCTCAAGAAATTTTTACCTCTGATGGCAACTGAATGGTAGTTTTAAGCTCCTAAAATGTACTGTATTATAAATTGTTCATAAGGAAGAGAGTATAAGAGTATGACTAGGAATTTTCAGTAGTAAAGTGACTGAGAGCCCTCTTCATAAAGAATAATGATGTTATTATTGAGCAATGAAAATTATTCCTGTATGCAGAGAATATGCATGACTTTATCTGCTTGTTTTATCCTTCTTGGAGACTTACATGTTCTTGGTGGTTTTTTTTTTTTTAGCACTCTGCATTTCCATTAAGGAAAGCAGAGGAAAACCTCCAATCACTCTGTGCCCATGGTTGGTATTGAGGCATAAAATGCTTTTACAAGCAGTAGAAAATTTGGCTGAGGGGTATTTGCCTGTGGGAATTAAGGGCTGCTCTAGAGAGGGTTGACATGGAACACAGGGAGCAGTAGTTGGAGTTGTAGAGGGAGGTAGCTTGAAGACCACTCACTCTCTTGCTCAGCCAAGGTGCTCCTGCAGCTGTTCCAGGTGAAGGAGTTTTATTCAGAAAAGTCCCTGGAATAATTGCGATTCCTGAATCATCTAAGGTTGGCCTCACTCTGGTAACCCCTTGGGAAATCTAATTGCTAGCAGCTTCTTAGAGGTCAATATTATGGATTGCTTTTTACAGAAAGATCAAGGAAAAGATCAAGCTGTACTTCTTGTTTGAAGATGGGAGGGAGGAAGGACAGGTAGGAAAGGGCAGGGAGCTCAATAAGAGAATGTGATCTGTGCACTGAGGCACTGAAACAGCTTTTCATTGTAGCCTTATATTTGATTATGGTGCTTCAGAAGTAAAGCCCAGGGGTGAAACAAGATGGAATGATTAAGCGCCAGCCCTGTTAAACAAATAATTTCCCATGGAGAAAGAGTTTAATTGTGAAACTTTTGTCTTTTATTATGCAAGCAATTTTATTTTTGCTTATTTTCTGAGTCCAAACTGTTTTCAAGCTCAATTACTATAATTTTAATTAAAACCAGTTTAGCTCTTTTTGGCTTTTGAGGAAAGGACTCTACCAAATAAGTTCTGTTTGATGTGGCAACTGAACACTTTAATTGACAAGTACAATAGCAAAAATGAACTTAATCTGCTTCTTTTTATAAAATTATGAGAAATACCTTATTCCCTAAGTCAGACATGGAGTTTGTGTCTCATTTTCCTGTGGGTTTTTTTCATCTCTTCTGAGTTTTTCAGTCCAGTTATTGTGGGAGTGCTTTAAGTAACCATATGAATTGACACTGTATTGAGCAGTACTGACAAACAGATAAAGTGAGTATGCAGCATAGATAAATAAGACCACAGGACAGTGTTTTTTTGAAGTTACTTTCTTAATGAGTGCCTTCACTTCCCTGTATCTGAGGCTGTATTAAAGGTAAACCAAGTAGCAAAATAAAGCTGTGGAAGTGATTGTTTTGCAGAATCTGTTGGCTGATTAAGTATTTCAAGAATAAAATATTAGTAGATAAAGATTTCAATTTATATAACCAAAATGCCAAAATAATCTTCTGCTCAATAGGACACCAAAAAAAAAAAAAGGCAGTTGTGGTATCTAGAACATAGGCTCTTTGAGTTCTGCAGCATGACCAGGATAGATTTCAGTTGGGTTTTAGTAGAATATGTGTGAAGAATACTAGAAAAACTGAGTTTCTAAACTGTTTTCTGTCTGAAAAAGAGTACTTGTAGAATGGCTTGATAGAACATAAAGAGGCTCAAGCTAGGTTTTGTTTTTTTTAGCTTTTATGGTGAGAAAACAAGTTGATAGAGATTTAGTTCACATTTAGGGGGACAATTTAATATAAAGAGGCCTGTTTTATTGTCCATATAAGAAAGCACTGGGCGACGCAGCAATAGCACTGTAGTGTCAGAATTCTAAAAGTATGCTTTATTATCACTAATAGTTTTGATTGTTACTGCAGTTTCGAGATAACTGCAGTGCTAATCCTGGGCCTAAATTGCCACTGTCTGGCAATAGCTGGTCTTTTATGGCTGGTTCCTTTTTTTCCTCACAGTCCAGCCTGGAGTAATTAATGCAGCAGCTTCTCATTTCCAGTGAGGAGGGAAGTGAGGGGCTGGAGACAGAGAACCCTGCTCTGGCATCACTACCTGCGTGGTGCACTGGTTTTTCCACAGGGCCATGTCCCTCTACAGCTGCTGTGTATTTGGGACTGAACTCCTGGGGTGGGAAGGAGGAAAGGAGAGGAGATGGGATGTGATGAATTGGGGAATGTGGTGTTGGAAAGGTGAGTGGTGTTAAAGATTTTCTCTTCTACTTCTCAGTACAGTGGTTGGTCAAGACCTCACCTTCATCCTTCTTTTTATGCTGCTGAGGGAGATTAAAGTCATACCCCATGCTCCTCCAGAAGTTCTTCAGAATTTTTCTTAATGTTGAGGTGTACCATTCAAATTTGTGAGCTACAATGAATTAAAGAATGTAAAGAAGTGTAATTTTTCAGTTTGCCCCTCCTTTGATTTGGGAAAGTTAAGTCCTCAAGGAACTCATGATGAGTGAACATATAAAAGGTGATAGGCTGAAAAGGTTTCTCAGGACATGTCACCAGACAATACCACAGCCATCAGCATTCAACAATCAACTTTATCTCTATTAAAGCTTGAAAACCAGAGATGTAATGAGACAGAAAGGAGAAAAAGTACGAAAGACCATTATTGGTATCTTGGGTCCCTGCAGAACCAGGACCCCATTATGCACATCAGAGCTCATTATAGCAAGGACCAAAAACTACTGCAGGGGTGAATCTGTTCTGCCAGAACCATGGGGGGATGAAGGCAGGAGACCCCTGTTTTTGTACCGTTGTCATTTTAAGGGGTTCCCTGGTTGTTTGCTATGCTTTGCTTTTAACAGTGTGCTGTCTTACCATCCCAGGCTTGATAAAAATCTTTACTAGAGTGGACGCTTTTCTATTTGCCATTTTGTTCCAATTATCTTTGAACAGTGCATCTTGAATAATGCTTCTCTGTAAGACAAATATTTTTCAGGTACAGTGATCTGTCAAAAAATGTTAGGATATCATAGTGTAAATTTTATTGCAGGTGTCTTACATCCTGACTTAACTAGTTTAGCATTTATTGTGCTGTAATGATTTCCATTTTCTGCTTGTTCAAATAAGCTTTTGTATTTCATGCACCTAAGTTTTGACTGACATTGGATATTTACTCTAATATGCATTTTGATAAAGTATAGAGCAATTAGAAGGAAGATGACACTTATGAGGGAAGACAAGTAGTTTTCACTAGACAATATCATTTATCATGTTTTTATTAGAAAAAGATAGAAAAGCTGTGTACAGTTCTAGAGTGCAGGCAGTGGAGTGTAGAACTGTGTGCCCCTGTCAAATTGATAGAGTAAAGATGTTGAGGGAGATAATGGAAACTTTCTATTCAGTGAGGAGTGGAATAAAGAAACCATTTCTAGTCATTCTTCAGCATTGATTGCCTTTGTGCTTTAGGCTTAGATCAGAACTCGCACATAATAAAGGGAAAGTTGAACAAATATGGAGATCCACTCTGGAAGGTGTAGTTAGATGAAGCTGATCCTTTGGTGCAGAGACATCAAGAAAATATTTAACATGGAAATTTAATGCAGGTGATAACTACAGTGGTGGTAATACAAAGCAATAAGCTGCAGGCAGTGGCCTGGATAAAATGTAAAACATTTAGTGCGTAGTGTAATAAACGATCCAGTGCAAAACATATGGTTCCATATTTCTGGTTTGACCTTATTGCGAGGAAACAAAGCCACAAAATGAACCTACATTTCAGCTGTAGCAGTTTGTACTGTTCTTTATTTGGGTATGCCAGGATTCACTTCAGCTTTCTTCACATCTGGCTGTACCAGCCAGACAAACACTTGCATATTCTACACCTGCTCGTACCTTGCCTCTGCAATCATCGTGGCAGTGATGGGTATATTAAATTAATCACTTAGCAGTTTTATTATGCAACCTTCTGAAGCTGTAATGTACTATAATTTTAAAGCAGTGTCATTATGGTTACCTGCTGGGGAATTTCATCTTCAGATTCTATGATGCCTTGATATTCATTATTTGTAGTTTAGGGTTGTCCAGAAGACGGGGTTTTGCAAGGCTTAGTACAAGAACATAAGAGCACAAAGACTTGGAGCTAGAACATCTGAAAGCAAGTGACAGAAAAGTAGGCAATCAGAACAGCTGCTGCTGTAATACATACAAGAATTTGCTGTTTCTGTATCATGCTTATATTATTTGCAAAATATTGAGTTGCTATTAATTGACACTGGTTTTATTAGCCTGGGGTTGGGAATGTTCATTACAATAAAAGTGTTGATTGCTGGAGCTGAGAATAAATTAGAATTTCTGTGAGTCACAGTGCAGATACTCATCGGTTTGGGATGCATTCTTCTACAGAAAAAAAAACAAACTTGTGTGAGTTGGTGTGTAAATAAACATAAAACCACCTTAGTATTGTGAAAAAATTTTCTTTTTTCACTAAAGGTTGAAGAGAGATTAGGAGACAAAATTGCAGGCAGTGGGTAGAGAGTTTTTCACCAAAACCTGTTTGTAGATGGAGAAGGTTGTAAACTATGAGAAAAAAAAAATTAAAAAAATTTTCATCAGCAAGTGATATTAATCTAAGGGTGAAATAAAACTTGATTTCAAGTTTTGTACTTTCTTCTGAACTATTGATTTTATTAGTGAGAACAGCTCAGCCATTTGTTATGGTCTTTCTTTTCCTTTTCTGTCATTGTCCTTCTCATACAGATGAAAAGATTTTTCAAAAACTGTAGGAGATAACAAAATTATCCATAATTCAGTTTGCTACTATGTTCACTAATGGATCTATTTTTATGTTGCTTGTTTCTATCTGACATTGGAGGAAGCAAGGTAGAGAGGTGGATGGTCAGAGGAGCTTCATGAATGTCTTCTCTTCTTTAGCCTACTCTTTAATGAGGAAACACATTGTTTGGGTCAATCTGATTTTGATAGCACATTTCAAATGGTTGTTACCCATCAAAAGTTGCAATTGAGTGTGTCTATTTCCCTCGTTTTAGGACCAGCTTTTTTTAATCCTGGCCTCGAGTCAGAATTGGGCCCTGTGTCTCTTGTATATTTTTTTTTTCCTGCATTATTTTCAATATTTGCTCTTCATCTTTGCAACATTTTTTGCATGTTTTTGCGGTTTGACTTTCAGGGTTTCTTCTCTTAATTTTATTTGAAAGTTATAATGTTTCTGATAAGATTCAGACTACTGCAAACAAGCAATGTTTACAATATAGCTTGTAAATGGAAATATCAGAAGGAATTTTCTATCAAAATTTCTCATTTTAATGAAACTAGTTGTATTATGGTAAAAAACCCCTGTTTCCTAGGATGCTCTTCACTATCTTGTTATGTATTCCCATTAATTAGTATTTTGTCATATGCTGGTGTATCTCCATATATATGTTTGTGGAATGAAAGAAATTAGTAGTTTAAATCTAATTAGTTCCTGTATCTAGCATCTACTTGAGAAGAAATTATTTTAAGTGTAAAACAAGCACTGAGAATCAGAAGCCTTTTTGGCATTATTATGAGTCATGGCAATGGGACAAACTGTTTGTTCAATATGTGATATAAATGCTAAAGAAGTGGCAATATAGTAATGGGATATAATATATTAGCCAGGAGTATCCACTATTTTTTGCTTTATAAAGTTATTTTTCTTAAACACCATGTTGCATTTCTGCCCCTTTTTTTCCCCTGTTCTTCTAGTAGCATGTGCCTTCTACACTAAATGTTACTCATAAATTTCACCTTTATTTAAACCTAATTTGGGGAAAAGGTATTGATATCCCATTAAAAAAACCAAAATATATTAAGGAATAATACTTCAGGTGTTTTTATTGAATAACTTCCTTGGAATGTTTCATGAAGTTTCCATCGGTGATGGCAATTGGTATTGTTGGAGTACTAATATATATTGAAGAGTAAAATGTAATAGAAAAATGATATTTTGAGATACTTGACCTAATTTTGATCAACTTGAGATAGAAAAAATCAACTACCTGGAATTTTTCAGTGTGCAAGAAGGGAGGACTTTCAGTGTGCAGCTGGGAGGACTTGTTATTTTTAATAGCCTTTCAAGAGTTAGTTCAGTTGCTAACAGTAAGAAAAACAGCCAGAAACAGAAAAACAGAGGGGGAAGTGGGGGGGAAAGAAGTAAGAAAACTTTGTTCTTGTACTAATACTAGCTTTTTCATCAATTTAATGACTTTTATTGGAAGGCATAACGTGTTGTGATAATCTGAATACAATGTGTCTCTTGTTTGTAATGACCATTACACCTGTCACAGTCTTAAATCTGAATTGGTAAACTAAATGAAATGTCTTTTGCATAGGTATAAAGGGAAGTTCAGTAAGTATAAAAAAAAGTAGTTGAAACAAAGGAAAATGAAGACAGATTTACTGAATTCTGTTTTGTTTAGTTTTGCCCAGAGGAGGTGAGTACTGAGTTAGTAACAATAGATTCAATGGTTTCTGTAAGAGTTTTATGAACTTAATATTAACAGTGTTTATCACTGCTATAACATCTCTTCTTTGGTTTGAGGGAAGGTCACTCTGACAATCATTTTGTTCTCTGAGATTTTTGAACTTTATCTGTTTGTAAGAAGTTGGGTGAAAAATATTTGTTGACCTCCACTAACTAAGATGTCATTTGGCTTTTTCTTTGTGATTGTTTAAAAACCCCAGATAAGTCAAACTACCAATTTTATTTTATTGGACTCTCATCTTCTACTTACCCCATCTTCTTGTACCCCATCTAGCCATGATCTTCATTGGATTATCTGATCTTTTCAGCCTGAATGTTTTGCTCTTGCTAAGGAAGCTGGGGAGATGGCATGGGAAACACTTTTAGCAGAATGAAATGTGTCTCTGTCCTTATGTGTTGGGGTCTCCTGGGGCAGTAGGTAGAAAAAAGAAGCTGTTTATGTGAGCTTAGGGTTTGGAGAGAGCTGCCAGCTAGCAGTAAACAGAAGGTGTAATAATTTCCTGACAAATAATGAGAACACGGTAAGTGGAAATTACTGAAACTAAGCCTCTGATGTTCAGCAGAGCTCGTTGTCGAGTCTTGAGCTACTTGTGACTTGCCCAAGTCACAAATGCTCCTTTCCACCATGGTCAACATAGTTGTTACTTGAAGATTAGACTAGCAGAATACTTATTGAGACTTGAACTGTTCCTTGATCAGTTTACATAAAGACTGATTACCTAAAAATTGCTGTTATGTATTTCTGGCCCTCTTAAAATAACTGGGAAGATGCTGGTAGTAGAATGCAATTGTAAGTGAAATCTGACTTGAGGTTTTTGTCTTTATTCCACAACAAATTCCATCAATTTGTGAACCTTCCAGAACACTACAAGTTCACTCTCTCCCTTCCCTTCTCCCCATTTTCTTCTGCCCAGCGTATGTAAATACTCTTTTTATACGCTGTTGTGGAACAAGTGGCTTGAGAGCATTTTTTGTTGTAGGCAAATTGCTTTGTGTTTCTACTTGTTTAATATAGTACAGGCATGTATTTAATGGCAGTTTTTAATGGAATTGGGTAGCAACACAAACTTCTGAAGGAGAGAAGGGCTGAGTCCTTCCGATATGAGGAATAGATAGTCTGGATTTATGAGGAGGGACGAAAGTGACTTTCTTATCTGTGCTACTGTCAATCTGATCACATTTTCAGTGGGTAATGACCGACAGTTGGTACCAGCTGATGGCTGTGTGGTGACCTGTGTGAAAGCAATTGCAATCGTGTTTGATTTCGGAGTCTACAGGTGCCTACACTGCAGAATAAACCAACAAAACTGACAGTAATTGGTGTTGGTTTCAGCAGGCTCTGCAAGGGGTCAAGGACAATCTGGCATTCTAGGGCATTTGTGGGGTAGTTTGGAGCTGCTGTCTGAGAAAATTTCTGTGGCTTCCCAAGCTCTAGCTGCCCTGAGGATCAAGGGAGTTTTGGTTTCCAGGAATGTCAGTTCCACAGTCTTCAGCTGGACTGTCTTTCCTTTTAAAAACATAAACAGTGGAAGGGAGGAGGGCAGAATAATAATCTCATTATAAAAGTATTAATTCCTCTATAGAAATACCCAACTGGAAGTATATCTTGTGCTTTCCATTAAATAAATTTGGAAATTAGCTTCGAATAGTGGTTTTGATTTCCATTTTAATTAAGAATGATGAGAAATTATAGGTGCTTTTGTGAACATGTGTGTATGTGTGCGTGTGTATATGTGCAAACACGCGTGGGTTTTATGTACAGCAATTAACCTCAACGTATTGTGTGTAATTGGTGATTTACGACATAAAGCGGCGCAATTAATAACAATTAAATGCCAATAAATGCTTAATTGCAGCTTATGCTCTGTATAATTGCTCAGTAGTTTCCTTTTGTATTTACTGAGGATTCAGCTATCAAGAGAACTTCTAAGATCCACCATGAACCTGTGTATTTTGTGGGTATAAAGTGATTTCGGGGATTTTCGTAATTTCTCTTGGGTTGGAGGGCCCTTGCTTTGAGTTTCGGTTCCGAAAGATGATTTATTGGTTGTTTTGATTAGAGAATAGCTTAGTGGTTTTTTACCCTCACCCTTGTTGTCTTGTTCAGTGACAGTTCAAGAGGTGGTAGCAGAAGTCTTCCATTTTCAGATGGTATTTAAATGTAGTTATGTTGGAGTTCTGGCAAGGACAGCTGGAAGAGACTCATCTGGTGTCTAATGTATCATTCTGCCTTTAGATATTTTTATGCTTTAGAGAGAAAGACAGTGGAAAGAAGTGAGGAATTTGCTCCCCTGCAGTGTAAAACAGAGTATGAATGAACGATTATATCAGGGTGTTATCTACTAACCCAACCTCTTGCAGATAAAGCCTGGGATCTTTTTGGCTGAGAATATCGCCCTCTTTTCCAGATGTTTGGATTAGGTTTGATCCTAATGGTTACAGCCCTCTCCCTTTGTGCAAGACAGTTACGGGCCCATTCCTTGCTCCCGGAATTTTACCTAATAAAATTCATGTGACATTTTAATAACATCAGCAAAACAGATGTATTAATTAATTCATTATGCATTTATATTTTTCTTTTTAGTCCTGAGTACCACAAATATTTAATCAGCGAGCTGTAAGTACTCTTTAAATCAAAACTTGTGCCAACTCTTAGAAATCAAAACATACTTTCAGAAAAGAAAAAAAAGACTCCAAACTCACCATTGAAAATATAAGTTATATGTCATAATGATTCTTTGTTTATCTTTCCTCCACAGTTTAGAATCCCAGAGGTTACCGCTAAATTGGCAGATTTTTTAAAATCTAAGTTTAAGAATAAAATCAGTCTTTCTACTGTCATGAGCTATATTTGGTGCATTTTTTCATCGCATAAGTTGAAGATTTTAACGTGAATATTTAGCATATAATTATGTATTTATAAATAAAAGTATCAATAGGTAGTGCTAAAAAGTTAAGCTTTTTCGAAACCAGCATTTGGCTCCAAATAAAGTTTGGTGTTTGAGTCCTTCAGGTGCCTTACATAAATCTTAGTATAGCCATGGATTAATTTGAAAGCAGTAATTTATGGTTTTTTCCTCTTTCTTTCTTCTCCCAGACCTTTTCCATCTTTGTCTTCCTTCTTCTCCCTTTGCACTTCTTAACCGGAACACAAATAGGACGTGACTGGTGGGCTTCTGTCATGAAATAGTCTCATAAGAAGTGTTGTTATTAATTTCTAATCCCAAGACACAGGAATCAGATATTTTTGTGCTAGGTTGCAGTTGAACCGATAAAGCAATTTTGGTGCAGTCTGGACACTTACTTAACTTTCCAGACCTAGCATGAATTTTATTTGTTGTCAGGATGAAAACACAGTGCATCCAGGTACTTCTCAGTATTAAAGAATTCACTGAAGTATAAATAGCTATAGGCTGTCGATGTTATTAAACTGTTGATGCATCTAATTCAAGTGATTCACATCAATGTTCTCTCTCCTTTTGTGTTTCAGTGCGGAGCAACATCTTATTTTCATTAATATGCATTTAGATAGAACCAGTTAGTGCCTTTTAGAAATATATTAATGCTATGGTTTTGAAAGCTGTTTAAACAATTTGCTTTATTGTGTCATAAACAGCTTATAAACAAAGCAAACAAAAAAAAAAGGTTCATGATAGAGAAATGTTTTCTCTTGGTGTTAATACGTGTGAGAGCTCTATTTTAAGATATTTGAGGTTGACCCTGGGGGACAAGTAGGAAAGGAGAAATGTATTGATGAATGAGGACAGGGATATTTCTAGAAATGTAAAACAATGCTCTCAAGGCAAAATAGGTAAGGAAACTGAAATATTTGGGGAATGCATGAAGAAATAATTGGAAGAAAGCTGCTTTTGATGCATGTTTGGTCTGCATGTTTCACTGCAGAACACCAGTGAAAAAGAAACTTCATCTCAGGCCTCAAGAGGAGGTTTGGGAAGCTGGGGGTGGATTGCAGGGTTTAGATGGTGGAATAGAATTCCTCTCAATTGCAATTAATTCAAAAATAGCATTTGGAGAAGGGAGTAAGTAAGATTTTGTTAAATTGTTTTACTTAAAGTGATGCATTCAGAAGTCTGATTTAAGCCTGAATAACTCACCCAACAAGAGAACCTGAGGCATGCTAAACTTCTGTAGGGGCTACTGAAGAAGAAAGTGGTATGATCATCCTTTGATTTCTACAGTTCAAATGACCAGGCTCTCATTCATGTGTGGATTAAAAGGGAACAGTTTTTCACATAGGTTCAGAGCAAGGCTGATGCATGACCGATTTTGTGCATGACTGAGATGCATTAACTGCATATTACTGATTTGAAAAGTGAGTTTAAAGGTAAACCAAATTTATTGTAGCCCATTTCTAATTGAATTGTGTTTGCAGAAATTTCAGTCACAAAGGAAACAACACTCCTCTGATTATGAAGTTGTGTATTATATAAACACACTATAGATCAGTAAAAAATAATCCATAATATAGTTTGTAAGTATGTGCTCTATCATTACATGTAAGTGTATTGTGAGAGCATCTCTTTGCCTAATCTTTGCCTTCTACTTTTTGTTTTGAAAATTAAAAAAAAAAATTTACTCTTGTGCAACCTCTTTGCTCTAAAAACTGGTATTGTTTTCTTTTTGTTTAAGTTTTGTGTGTTTCTGTCTTAGTACACTTTTGAGTCTTTACCAGGTTTTTTTCTTTGCCAATTTCTTTTCTGTTTCCAACCAGCTGATTTGATACAGAGCTTGTATTTCTACATATTTCACTTGGGTTGGAGGAAACTCTGGTGAAACTCATTTTGCTGCTTGTGTGCAGAGGCATTTTGATTCTTGTTACATTCCTTGAATCAGTTGTATGTTTTCCTCTGTTTGAATTTGATTCTACTTTTTACCATATTATTTATAGATGATGTGAGAAATCTTTAATCAGTATCAGTTTGGGTCCCTTGTGGATGAAGCCTGGAAAGTCCATGGTATTTAAATATATGCTGGTTGTTTATTGACCTGTTATATAAACTTACTTTCCATTGTTCAGGAGAGTGTACTATGTTTTAAAAAAAACATGAGTGCTATGAATCTACAACTAAAAAAGTGAGCTTTGGAAGCTGGAAGTAATTGTTCAATTGCCAATATATTAGTAGATAAATCAAAGGAAACCTGCTGAAATATTCCTCTTGACACACAACTTTTTTTTGTGATCTTAGTTGAATTACTGAGGGTCAGATTTTACAAAAGCATCAAACTCTTCCTTATTATTTATTATTTAAAACTTGCTCAATGTTTTGTGTGTTTTCTCCTTGTGCTAGGAGAGCAAAATGATTCCAAATGTAAACACAGGCATGAGTGGTATGAAGGCCCCTTACATGGATTTAGAATACACTGATGTCTAGTGCAAGTTTTTGATGCTGCATTTGACTGTATTTGGCAGATATGGGTGGTATCTTTTCTACTCAAAGCAATAATTTTGCTGTAAATTATAGGTAAATAAGCAGTTTGTCCAGTTTGGGGAAACTGGGAATGCAGTGCTTTAAAATCAATGTCATAGCACCAAGGGAGAAAAAAAAAAATATCCAGACCTTGATCTGGAGGAATTGGAGAAGGGAGGAGCCTCTTAACTGCAAAACGAGACACATTTGCTTAATGGCAAAAGCAAATGCCTGTGGCAAAAGGCTTTTGCAGTATTTATAATAAAGAAACTGCCTTTGGATAATGTTGAAATGTGGTATATTTTGAGAGTTCAGGAAAAACCTTGTTGCTTCCCTGAATTGCAAGTCTTTGAACAGAGTGGATTCCACCTTCTCTGACTGTACCACAAAATCAATCATTAAATGAAAAAAGTCTGCTTGGTTTTCATTTTATGATGAGGGAAAGCTGACTTTGTCACAATTTAGACAGACATGATGACACTGAAAGCTTGGCTGTGGAGGATGTTTTCCCCCTCTATTCATAAGGAAAAATGTTGTTATTGTGGAAAAAGTAGAATCTAAGTTTAAGAGTAAGAAGTTTATCACTTGGTGTGTATTTTTTTTTAATTGATCTCTGCTATTATGGTGGAAATTCAGCATTCGTTATATTTGTGGGTGATGAGATTGAGTCAATTGAAGCAGTGCAGCCCGTTACCAGTTACCCACTCTTTGATGGTCTCTGGAGGGAGGTAGCCCTTATTCAGCTGGTGCTAGACCAGAACAGAACTAGAACTGCTGAACAGCCCAGTAGGTTTTTGAAACAATTTGGGTTTTACAAGCTGGATGTTTTACCTGTGCTATGCTTTAGAAATTGGCTGCTGCTTATTTTGGCTGTACACAAGTGGTTTGATTACATGGGTCTAAATGCTGTAGGGCTGGAGAAAAGCAAAAATACTGCCCTTTGTCACTATGTGCCGTTAGGCAGCATCCTTAGAGGAAAAGCCAGACTTCTGAAATCCATTGACTTTGTGTCCAAGGTTTTCCTTTTAATTTTATAAACCTATATGCTTGATTTTTACTTAGGATGAAATATTATATGAGAAATTTGATGACAGTATCTTTTTTTTTTTTATTACGGTGTCCAAAATTTCAAGTTGATTTACAGCAAGAAAATAAGTCTAAGCTTACGGGGGTTTATTAAGTTTCTTTATGCAGTATTTGAAGGAAGGTTTAACAGCTCCTTGTGCTGTTTGTGCATCGGAGTGTACACACATGCAAGTATATTTATATATGTTGTGTCCTACTGCCCAAATAGCTGGAAGGCTATAGAAGAAAGTATTTTTTGTAACCTCAAGTAAAATATGTTTTTAACACAAATGATGATGATCTTAGAACTATTCCTCGTATATTTTATTGATGCTCTTGACTATAGCATTTTATGTGTGAGGGCCTAGATCATCTTCAGTGATACAAGATATATTAAAGGTTTAGGAACTAACTCTCCACAAGCAGTGCTAGTTAAACAGGAAATGTCCTGCAGATAAATTGTTAATTAGTCATTATTATTCTCAGATATTACTGTCTTTTAACTACAGCAACACTTTGAAAAACTGTGGTTTCCCCAGTACAGTCATCCATCACTTTTTATGCATTGTCTTCTTTCATTGCAGTTTGTGACGTTTTTACTGGGATGTCTTAGTGTTGATTGGTATCATGCTCTACTTGTGAGATGATATATTTTATTGCACTGAAGATTTTTAGGTTCGATGTTATAAGATATTAGCTTCTGTTGAAGTATTTATTCTTTTAATTTCCATTTTTAATGTGAGTGCTTGATACTCTGAAGTCTAGAAACAGCTGTTTGCAGGAAAGAACATTGCACTTTGGTTTATTTCAAGACGCAGCTCTCTAAATTCCTGACATGACTGCAGTCACCCCTGCTGTGAGTGTGGCTTTGGACCAGATAACTTCTGAATGTCCCTTCTAGCTTAGTCTATCATCTTCTCCATGGTCATATAGTTGCCAAAATCCTTAGGGAATTGAAGCTTGTAGGCACTCCTGTCAGTAAAAGTAAGGGCAATAGCTGGCACTTACGGGAACGCTTCATCTAGTCCAGGTCAGTGCTCAATTGCGCTCACTTCTGAATATTTTCCAGATTCTATGGAATAGCGTTATTTAATGCAGGAAATGTTTACACATGAGTAAATTCAGCTGGTTTTTTTCTTCCATTCTTTGATTTATTTGTCAGGATGCCCCAAATATGAGGGGGATTGTTGTTTCACTGCTGTGATTTCTGTTCCATTTCTTGTTTGTTTCATTGCTGTGACTGTGTATGTGACATTGAGGGGAAGTTTGAAAACATGAGGTAATGCCTATCTTTTAGCATGCAATTTTTTTCCTCCCTGCTAATAAGTTTGGAACACAAGTTTCCTGTCCAAAATTTTAATTTATGATACTTAATCTTTTATAGGTTTTTTTAAAACTTGTTATCTGTATTTTATTTACAGAGTGGTTTGTATAGCTGCTGTAATATGCTAGGCTGATAGAGAATATTTGAAATCCAAGATTTCCTTCATGGCCCATTTTAAAATAAAAACTGTTGGAAGATATGGTCACTGCAATTTATTTTTGACAAATAATACTTATTATAATGAGCCTGGAGGTCATTGTGTGTGAGGTACAGTGCTGTATAAATGTCTACTATTATTTTTTATTACTAAGTAATTTGCAATTCCCTTGTCAGTCAGTGACCCATGTATGAACATTTCTGTATACCATTCAAAGCAGATCTTTTCTTTCACAGGAAAAGAATCAAGTCCCCATTGCCTTACAATATTCTCTGACAAAAGATATTATCATGAAATAATTGATTGTGCTGGAGAATTACAAATGTTGCAGCACCACCAAGGTCATCTCACCCTCAGCAATGTGGGTTACCCAACGATAAGAGTGCTTTGTTCAGAAATATTGCTATTGCAAAATGGTTTAATAGTAGCACAAAGAGGATGAAAAAGCCGTGTTTTGACAGAAATGCTGCCCAGAAGCAAAAACCCATCCTAACAGTGGTAACAGTTTAGTGGGACACGATGGGTGATAAAAATGGTAATGGTTGGAAGTTAAGCGTTCTATAGCAAGTCCATGCAGTTTGCAGTGTGATCTTTACCTTTTGAAACAACTTGGATTTATGAGGAACTGAAGCTGCGTACCAAGGTGTTCTAGGAGCAGAACGCATGCTTAAGCCTTCTAAATCTTAAATATTTAAATCCAGAGTATCAGTGGTTCTAATAATAGTCTGATGACACTTGAAAGGTCAGAATAACTTTGTTTAATTGGCAGGATTTCTGTCATTCCTGAGTAGATAATTTACCCTAAGTATATTGTAATAGTAATTCAAGCTGTGGCAGATTCATCTCTCTGTCTGTGGCAACAGAGACCACAATGATTGATTTTAGTTGTGTTATTAGAATGCAGAGATTAAAAGAAAATGTTATAACCAGGACAAACTTTGTGTGGAAAAGCATGTGTCACAGGAAACCAGAGGACTCCAAAAGTGCTCCAATTCACTTGTTTCTCTGTTAAAAAGACAATTTGTCTACATTCCTTATACTTACACTCGCAAATTAATTTAGATTGGAAAGAGTATCCTTCTGTGTAACTAATACTGATACTGCAATGAACATCTTTAGTGGGATCCCGATCAATGTAAAAATACATTAGCATCAAGAAACTTATGTTGATAGATGGTACTTTCATTCCATACTTTGTGCAGCAGGTGCTTCAGCAGTTTTGAAGTCAAGTGTTTATATATAATATTTTTTCGGGTCCTTATGCATGCACTTAGGACTCCTACACATAGATCTTGTATCCAGCAACTATTCATTTTCAAAGCTGAGTTCTTAGAGCATCTATTTTCACCTTTGAAGATCTGAAAACAGCTTCTTGTGAGTACATAATCTGCAGAATCTTTCCTAACAGAGATAATATCACTTTTTAGTCTCCATATAAGACAATATGTAAGCTTTCTGATGTCCCTTCACAAATCGAGCATTGGATGTTGTGGGTTATCTCTCAGCCAGTTCCATGGAGGCCTTGCTGGTTTAGTTGCTGTCTTGGTGGATGTGGAGAGGAAGGCACAGGGGCTGAGTAGAACTTCTTTAACTTGAAGCACCAAATGCTACCTTGGTTGTTGTGCTCCTCTGAACACCTAAGCTTGCAGGTCTCCTTGGGAACTGGTTTTTTTTTTTTGTCATTTATAACATTGGGAAGCTTTGTCTTACTGTGCGGAACAAAAGAAAGGTGAATAAGCAGAACAAGCCAAGATGCCAAGAAAATTACCAGACTGTGAAGCTAAGGTGTAAACCACACACCTCTTAGCTCTTTCTCTGGTATAAATTACCTAGTTTTGTTTATGAAGACTATTTAAAGAGTTGCCTCTTTTTGTAAGCAGTGCTGGAACCATCTTTAAAAAAAAAATTCCCTATCAGCATGCAGGTTGAATTTCTGTTATAAGAGATTTGTCAGAAATAATGGGTTTAAGCGGCAAAAAGTGGTCTCAGGCTTGAGGCCTCTGAGATGATTTCTGACAGAAGTACTGTTTGTAATGCATAGCCAGGTAGCAATGGTGAGTGGGTGGTCACACATGACCTCAGGATTACAGCACTTACAGTTACCAGGGTCTGAGACCACTCATTTTTCTGTTTGTGTTACTGTCTGTTCCCATTGTAAAAGCCTTCATTCGTCCTGATTTTTCTACCTTCTTAGCTGTGGTTTGAAATTATTGATTTCATAAGTAAAATATTTTGATTAGGGAAATCTTAAAAACTGTGGTTAGCAATAAAAGTTATGAGTATTTGGTTCACTGGATTTCTAGTAATATTTTTTAAAACTGCTGTTTACTGAAATACTGTGGCACATCTACTCACCTCATACAGTTCCTAGAGGTTTTACAGATGCTTATTTGAACAATTCAAATTCTGTGCTGGAGGGGAATTATGCAACAAATACTGAAAACTGATGGACAGAAGGGTGAAAAGACTCTGATGTGATTAAGGACAGATCAAAGAATCACAGAATGCTTTGGGTTGGAAGAGACCTTAAAGATCATCATATTTTGGCTCACTTGCTATGGGCAGGGGTACCTTGCACTAGGCCAGGTTGCTTCAATCCCCATCCAACCTGGCCTTGAATACTTCCAGGGATGGGGCATCCACAGTTTCTCTGAGCAACTTCTCCAGTGCCTCACCAACCTCACAGTAAAGGGTTTCCTCTTAATATCTAATCTAAACCTGTTCTCTTTCAGTTTAAAGCTCCTTCTCCTTGTGTTGTCAATACACGCCCTTGCAAAAAGTCTCTTTTTGGTCCCTTAAGGCATTGGAAGGTGCTTTGAGGTCTCCCTGGAACATCTCTACTCCAGGCTGAACAGCCCCAACCCTCTCGTCTTGTCTTCAGAGGAGAGGTGCTCCAGCCCTCTGATTAATGTAGGCTATGTTTGAATATTAGAATGTTTTTATGCCTGAGAGAACATGGCAAGCGTTATTGTTGTTCCTCACAAGGACTGTTGAAAATACTGATGATATTTTGAGGTAACCACTAGTACTGTGCTGCCATCTTCACTATGGCATTTTAAATATTTGTCATTTCGATCAGTTTTAGTTGCTCACTGCCATGAACAAGTTTTCATTTTATCTGGATGTTTGGCACTGTGAAGGGTTAGCTGCAAAGAAATAAAAGTTATGTGATCATGGGAAGTTTTTTGGTTTGGGTTGTTTGTTTTTTGTTTGTGTTTTTAATAATCATAACTGGAGTGAATACCGATTCAAAGACAAATCTCCATCAGTGTGGGAATGTGAAAGGGTCACTGTCGTGTGCTAATAGCTGCAATGGTTGCATATAATCATGTCAGATGATTACTTGAGTTTGCAATGAATGACTGGAGTTTAGAAGTAGTTTCACTGAGTGGAGCTGTGTAGTATTTGAAGGATAAATTGGCATTTTTTTTTTCTTGTCATCTTTAATTTACTTTTTAAATGCTGTTTTCCCTCATATCATTCTTGCATAGTTATAGAGCTGTACTACTCAAATTGAGTTCTCTTATTTCTCAAATTTTAATTGCAATAGAAAACTGAGGATTTTCTTGCAATTAATTATAATAAACCCTCTTGATATTACTTGAAGTTTATTTATTTTCTCCTGTTAGGTTCAGTTTCACTCTTCTGGCTGTTCATCCTCCTCTAAATAATCATTAGTCTGGCTTCACCAAAATGGTTAACTTTATCGAGCTTCTTGGATATATGTTCATCTTTACTTTGACTTAGTTTAATTTTGGTCTTTTTTAGTTTGAGCTGAGGGCTCAGGTTTGAGATTAAGGGTAGGGATGGTTTGCTCTGTTGTCTCAGGATTGATACAGGGATTACTTTTTAACCTAATGGTGAAGAGTTCCACTCTCATTGCCATTTACCCTGGTAGAGTGAGATGCATTTCTGTCAGGTCTCTATTTAGTGAATAGGAGAATGGGTTTTGGCCAGCTGACCCTGTAGCCAGTCATGCATCCTTCCCCTTTGAAGGGAGGGTGTAGGAGATTAAGGACTTCAGTTTCTCTTGTCAGAACTGCTGCCTGCAAAGCTGATCCCTGTGCTAGCTGTGTATTGCTCTGCTGGCCAGGCCACACTTCTCATTTCATTCTCATCTATTTTCCAATATTAGATCACTTTTTCGATTTTTGTAAAGCTTTTGATACTGTCTGTCACAGGATCCTTCTGGACAAAATGTCCATCCCCCAGCTGGATAAACACATCATGGGATGGGTGAGCAACTGGCTCATGGGTCAGGCACAAAGGGTTGCAGTGATTGTGGTGACATCAGACTGGTGACCTGCCACTAGTGGGGTTCCACAGGGCTCCATCCTCGGCCCTGTGCTCTTCAACATCTTCAGACATGACTTGGACACAGGACTCAAAGTTATTGTAAGGAACTTTGCTGATAATACTAAAATGGGAGTAGCTGCTGTGACTCCCTCAAGGACAGGAATTTCTTGCAGAGAGACAAATCAGAGGGCTGGGCAATCACCAACCTTATGAGTTTTAACAAGGGCAAGTGCTGGAATCTGAACCTGGCATGGGACAACCCTTGTTGTGTGTATAGCCTGGGGAATGAGAGGTTGGAGAGCAGTGCTATGGAAAGGGCCCCTGGGGGTCCTGGTTGATGGTAAATTGGATATGAGTCAGCAGTGTTCCCTGGCAGCCAGGAGGGACATCCCTGTCCTGGGGGCATCAGGCCGAGCATCGCCAGCTGGGCAAGGGAGGGATTGTCCTGCTCTGCTCGGGGCTGGGGCGGCCTCACCTCCAGTCCTGGGGGCAGTTTTGGGTGTCACAATATAAAAAAGACGTGAAGCCATTAGAGAACGTCCAAGGGAGGCCACGAGGATGGTGAAGGACTGGAGGGGAAGCTTTATGAGGAACAGCTGAGGTCACTTGTTCTGTCCAGCCTGGAGAAGAGGAGGCTGAGGGGAGACCTCATTGCAGTTTCAGCTTCCTTGTGAAGGGGAGGGGCAGACACTGATCTCTGCTCTCTGGAGACCAGTGACAGGGCACATGAGAATAGTGTGCATCTGTGTCAGGAGAGGTCTGGGTAGGATGTTAGGACAAAGTTCTTTATCCAGAGGGTGGTTGGGCACTGGAACAGGCTCCCCAGGGCAGTGGTCACAGCATCAGCCTGTCTGAGTTCAAGAAACATTTGGAACGGTGCCCTCAGTGATGTGGTGTGATTCTTGGGGTGTCCTGTGCAGAGACAGGAGATGGACTTCGATCCTTGTGAGTCCCTTCCAACTCAGGATATTTTACAATCTTATAATGATGTTGAGCTCCTCTCTTCCTATTTTACAGATAAATTTTGGCTGCCTCATATCCATATTATTTGTCTGCTTTCATTTTCCTACAAGAGCTTTACTTACTCTTGGAGAGTCTTACTCTGAGTTTTTAGTTATCTTGTCATTTTTCTTTACAGTGACTATAGATATATTTCTTTAAACATCTTGACCATGTAAGTTGAATCTTCATATTTGTTTTAACTTTGATGTTTAATCTTATTTCATTATCCCAGATATCATGACTTCTTTTTAAGACATTTCCTACTCTTTTTGTTTTTCTGATGAGCTAACATTGCTAGAAGATAAATCTCTAGAGATTGTCCTATTTAATTACTATACATGTTAACTGATTGTTTATTATTTTCTTTATTATCATTCATGGCAGTGCTTGACACCAGTTACTGCAAACACTGAGGGAGCTAAACCTGTCTTTTAAAAGATGGCTAGGTATAACACATGTCTTCATATGTAGTGATCCACTGGAGTGGAACTTCATCCTGTAATTTTCTATGATTACACAGCACTTTCCAGAGTGTTCTGCACTTTTTATCTGGAGAGTTCAGTGGGAATGCAGCCATGCTCATCGCCCTCTCGCTAGAAAAGCTTTCAAGTGAAGATGGCTTTTCACAACAACTAACAGAAAGCAATATTGCTTTTGCCCTCAATATTGCTGAACTTTTGGCAAAGAGTCAATGCTGCTGAGAAGAGCTTCTGAACGTGCTTTATCTTCTACCAGAAGAGGAGGGGAAAGGGTAGAAAGTTGTCCAGATTGATTGAAGCTCCTTAGAAATGATGTCCATGTCAATAAGACTGGGAAGGCTCATGCCAGTTGGCAGGTGGGCAAAGTCTATGCCAAGCCATCCAGATGACCACATGGATCCACCTTTACCAATGCCAAGTCAGTGGGAGTTTTGTGGAATTAATCCTGAGTTTACTCTGCAATTCTTAGGGGATAGCAGCCTTTGAGTCAGACTCAAGATTTCTGAGTAAAAGCCTTTGTGACCTCTGTCAATCAGTTTCATATCAACACCTGTGGAGTTTTGCCTTCCTGTACTCCGACTCCTCAATCTACCACATCTGACTAAAGCTGTCCTTTTTGGGGAAAAATACCTCTGAATCCACTTACTTAGACAGTGTTTCTTTTTTCCAAACACTTTGTGACTACAAATTCATGTCTTTCCAGTAGCTGAAATCTGTTGCTTTTGTACAACAAAGCTTAAGCCTCTATTGTGACTTTGCTTTTTCCCCTCGTCTTTCTCTGCAAGCTGCAGGAAACCAGGTGAGTTTGCTGTGCTACATCTGCTGATAGGCAACCATCCTTCCTTGTGGAGGACCAAAAGCTCCCTCTGCAAGCCTGTCACTTGACCATTCACTTGTCATGTTTCACTAAGCTCGTGGTAAAAGGAGAAGTTACCAAAACACAATATAGCTCCTAGCCTTGAGATTAATTCTTTTGCCCACGAAGTGTTTTAGAGCAAGAAAACCCTTTTGAAATAGACTGACAGTTTGCTTTTCTTATTGGAGCTTATCCTTCCCTTTTGCAGAGACCAGCAGAGACAGGGAAAGGTTTAAGAATGTAGACGGCCATGAGAAGCAGTGTTGAAAATGTTTCTGGAAACTTGAAAAAAACCTTAAAATACTATAATTCAGTAATATAAAGCAGAGAGTTACTTTTATACAGGCGGTTTTTCCAGAAGTGCTTGTGTGTCTTTTGTTCATGTTCTCTGTTTTGTTAATGTGAGAACTGTCAGCTTGTCTTAAATTCTTCTTTTTCATTAATATAAGTGAGAAATGAGTCACAAAAAGTATTGTTACATTCATATTCATGTGTACCCTACCTAGAAGGCAGTAATTCATCCCAGAAAGAGAAGTTCCTTTCATAGAATGTCTACTCAGTAATTGATACTGTATTTTTAGAGACTGAAAAACCTAACAAAAATGAAAATTAAAAATATAGAATGCAGTGTTAGATCTAATTTCAATGTTAATCAAAATTACTTTCATTTTGGCAATTACTTAATTTCGGTGAATGTGGAAAAAGATGTGTAAGACCTAGTCAAGGAATGTTTTTTATTGCATACATTAAAATAGACATCTATCTAAGAAAAGATTCGTTTCTCAAATAAAATTTGTGTTCTATGGAATTAATAACTTTTATCCAAAGGAAATTATTACTTGTCTAGTGAGGAGGACAAGAAAATAAGACACAAGAATCTGACATGTAGGCAAAAATAACATTTAGACCATTTTAGCTGATTGAGAGAATATGAGAACCTGTTTCCTGAGCTGAAATCTGCCATCAGTGAAATAAAACCCCTACACATGAATTAGAGGTACATCCCCAGAACCATCAGATCACATACAACAGCCCTTCCAGATATCTGCCTCTCGAGGTGTAAAGAAGTATTTTTTCCAACTTGCAGGACAGAAGTCATCATAGATCATCATTTAATTTAGGGAGCAATAGATAATGAAAACGTAGTGATTGAGAAATCCTGAAGACTGGGAGGAAAATGAAGCATTTTTCTTTCTCCTGTGCAAGTTTCACTCCAGACAGGTTTTGTTCCTGTGGTCTTGAAAAATGAATGTCTCCCATGTCTCCCTTCTCTCTTCTCTGTCTGTATAGTTTCGCTTATTTAACAAAAAAGAACCTGAACTTGCCAGTCTTTTTTTTCGTTGCTTCATTTTTGGATCCACTAAGTGTTTTGTTCATCCCCAGAAAATCTGTAGTTTGCACAAAGGGACAAGTTTTTCCTTTCTCAGTGTATTGATAAATGAAGCGTGCAAGAGGACAGGATTCACTATAAGAAAGGCCTTTGGATTCTGAAACAAATTAGCTTTCATCTTTAATTGCTTTTGGATTTTGCTGCTGCTCCCCAGGAGTAATGTGGGAGCACCTAGATAATTTTTGTGTAGTGTAGTCTAGTTAACAACCTTGGTTCTTCAGCCGGTTTGGGTCCCTTTGTTCTATAAAAGTCCTCAGTCTGAAAACAACTGGATTTGCTTCTAGAGACACCCACCCAGATAAATACCTGTTTGTAGAAAGCAAAATTCCCACAAATGATTCTTATACCAACCCTCCCTCATTGCTGCTAGAAATAAAGTTGTGTTTTGCAATTGTTGGAAGTCATTTTGTGTGGAGCAAGGCCAACTGGAATGAAGTTCATCCATAATTTAAAGTTTCTTGTATTACTTCATGAAGTCAGAATCAAAAAGAAGCAGCCTTTGGGTTAGGATTAGTGAGCATGAAAAGGAGCAGAAATGAATAAGCAACTAATATCTAGATAAAAGTAAAGCTTCCCTTTTTTACTGAAGTTTTAAATATAGCTGTAACTTTTCACATTAATTTGAAATATAGCTGGTTTCTGTATTATTTAGATGCAGAATTTTAATTCTCCTAGCTCCGAAACAGCATCTTGTAAAAGTCTGGTTATCTGTATTATAATTTGATATCATGGACAGCTTTTAAGGAATGAAATACAGTTGAGACAGGTTCTCTCATGCAACATGTATCAGTTGAAGAAAATATTTTTTGTACATGGAAGTTTTGCGTGACCCACAAAAATTTATCCTTTGTTTCCTCATCCTGTAAGTGACACATACTGAAAAAAAATATTATGAGTAGTTTAAGGGTTGGCTTTTTTATATTATTATTTTTTTTAATAGCTAGAATTTAGCCCACTGTATGAAACATTAAAGCTAAAAAACCCACCTGTCTACGGGCAGAAAAAAGTTGTTTTTTTAACGTACTGTAATTATTGAATTTTGTAGTCAAAATACTGTCACACGATGAAATTCTTAGAATCTAAAGGCATAACAGCAAAGTGGTGGAATATGCATTATGTTAATGTTCATATACCTTCATATAATAGACACACAATTTTCATTCTTTTTCTCTATGCATCTCAGTTCAGAGTTCCACATATTTTATATCAGGATAAATTGCCCAAAATAGTGATTTACAGCCTTTCCTAGCTGTGATTTATTTCTCATAAATTTCATTTCAGTGGAATGATGTGCTATAATGTGGCATTTAGCATTATCAAAAAGATCTGCTTTATTTGGATTAGAGAAATAACATTTTCTGTATATGAACTTCCATTCTTTTTGGGGTTTTTTTTCACAGTAGCTTAAGTGTTAAAGCCTTGAAAGGATTTAGAAAGCTGCAGTGAATGTGTTAAGACTGTTAATGAAGCCTCTGAATCTAAGGACAAAATTAGCTCTCACACCCACACTGCACAAAGTACAGCAACTGTCTGATAGAATTGCATCATGACTTTTACCTGGGGACACGAGTATTATATTCACTTGAAATGATGGAATTGGGAAGACAGGTGTCCCCAATGGACACTTTAAGGAGTTTGTACCTACATAAATGGCTCGACAAAAATCCCTGAAATTTGAACATGAAACCTATGTAAAAATGCTTATTAAGTGTGAGTAGTGGATAATACATTCCATCATGCAATATCTGCTTTTAAGTGTGTACTGGGATGTACTTTTGATGCAGAATAACGTGAGAAAGAAAGAGAGCAAAAGGAGCTTTTGACAGCAAGGACTTTGAACTACTTAGTTTTGTTAGGGGGAAAGATAGATCTGCATATGAAGTTCTGATTCATCAGAATCAAGGACTGGAGAATGAAAAAGGGGCATCTTCTTGTTTCCTCCATTTCAGTGAGTGGGAAAGATGCCTGTGGCTGTAGTCATGGAGAAGGAGAATCTCCAAGATTTAGAATATCCTGTTCTTCTCACCTCTCAACCCACACAAGTTCCTTCTTTGAGGTGTAGCACAGCCATCAAGACCAGGAGATCTGTGAAAAACAAGACATGGGGAATTGCCATTGCCTCGACAGCACATTGCTGGTCCCATGTTGCTGATTTCATCTATTTCTTCTGGATTTTATATGAATTGTTTGTGCGAGATCATGACTGAATAGCAGTTGGCATGATCCAGCAGTGTAGGCTTGGAATAGGATACAAGAAAGCACCAGAGGAGGAAGAGGGAGTAGAGAGTGCAGGGAAGAAGGGATAGGATCAGATTCCCATCGAGAGCACTGAAATGAAAATATTCTGGATAGAGGTCAGGGATGGGAAATGGATACAGATATGCCAGTGGATGTAACTGACAGTATAAAAGCACAAAGTGGAATTGCTAATTACAAGAGCAAAAAATTACAATTGCGATGCGTTTGTACCATACATTCTTTGCAGGAGTTGAAATGATCTCTTTTCATCCACTTTACCCAGAAATACAGGAAGTGATCTGCAGATCAGATGTTTGCCAGCAATACAATGGTGTGTGTTGTCCAGCAGAAGCTCACAGATACGTTGAAGTTATAAAATCATTTTTTCCCCTTCCTTTAACGGAAAACTTACTAGAATGGCAGTCTGAAGTAGGCAGTAAGTGAGAGGAACCTTAGTAGCGATTAAGAGAAAATATATTTGTAGGCACTTAATAAAATTAGAGAAGCAGGAAGCTTGAAATCTTCAGCCTTCAAGATAAGGTATAATTTCTTCAAAATGGCCTGCTGAATGTACTGCTGATGAGAAGGAAGCACTTAACGAAGAGGGGTTTACTTATTTCTTCATGAAGTGTGTTGACTTCAACAGCACAGAACTAAACATTGCTGTATCATTCCTCCTCATATCTCTCTAATTTCCACAGCACTGAAAAACCTGTAGGTTACTTCCTCCTTGAAGACAAAAACATGTTACTTTTAATAAAAAGGAGTGGTACTTCATGTCCATTATTCTGTTAATTCTCATAGAGATACCCTTGTGTGTATCAAGATAGCAGTGGACCTTTGCTTCTTTAAAGTGAATATTATTAAAACTATGTAGCCCATCATGGTAAGATTGGAGATTTAGATCTGATTGTTGTGGCTCTTCTTAGAACCCTGTATAAAATTAAAATGTGTTTGGAACTGCAGAATGCTGTCTATTTGCAATCATCAAAATTCAGAGTGATCTTGCATAGTGTAGTAATATAAGGACATTACAGTTTAGAAATTTATTTTGGAAGAATTTTAGAAATAAGGAGTTTAGGGCATGTGAGAACAGTAAAATTCATACATTCTTGATGAAGTTGATAAATTGACTGGTCACTGACTTTTAGGGGTAGTATTTTATAAACATGTCAGTAAGGTGAAGTAAATTAAAAATCTCCAGAAGTTCGTTTTACAGCTATGGGTTAAGGCACGTGCACACAAAGTCCTAGACAAGTTACCAAATATAGGAGATCAGTTGCCTGGGATACTGAAATCGATTTTAAGTAGGACTCTTTGACAAGGGAAATTGAGAAAAGCATCTATGTTTAGGAAGTTATTAAGTTAAAATCCTGTAAAATAATTAGTAATTTTAGATCAAAAGCAAGAAATGGAATAACTTGAAAATGTCTTTAACTGCACATACAGTCACACAGGAAGGTGCAGATATTCCTTATTTACTCTTGACTCAACAATTGACATAGATCGTGACTTTTGATATTTACCTTTACCATTTCTGTTGTGAAGGCTGCATCCTGTTTATGTTGAAAATGGGTTAGTTTGATCTTAACTCCATTTCCATAAAACTACAGTATCCTATAACTTATACTGAAATCCTGCCAATGGTCATACAGATTAATTTCCTAGATAAACATACTTTTTCTTTCTCTGTGGAGCCTAAGGCTGTACTCCTTACCACTTCTTTAGTCATCAGATCAGTACTTGGCAAGGTAGTGTCTAATACAGCACTGCCTATCACTCCTAAACCATCAGAAGCTATGAAGGAAATGTAAAATACCAGGAAAAAAGCAGGTGTAGCACTTAAAATTGTATACAGCTTCCAAAAGATATGATAGAACAAATACATAGCATGTAATTGTCAATTAATTTGGTAAATAATGCTTACTGTTTTAGTTGATTCAAAAACCTACAAAACTTGGGGGAGGGGAATAAGGAAGAAATCAGTGTAGTAATTTTGGATTTTTGCAAAAGGTTGGCTGTTGCTTTGCTAAACCTGACTTGCAAAATTAATTCAAATTGGCTTGGATAAGAGCACTGTCATGTGGATTAAAAGCTGGCTGAAACACTACAAACAAAGGGTGTCTTGAGGGTACCACAGGGATCACTGCTAGAACCAGTCACTTCTAATGTCTTTATTAATGATCTGGGAGAGAATGTTTAACAACATGCAAATAAAATTAACATGTAATACTAAACTGTGAGGGGATGGAAATACTTGAAAGTTTAGAAAAAAGAAAAAATATACAAGGTCCACAGAGAGATTAGAAACACTGCAGAAGTACCACAGTGAGCTTCAGCTTCAAGGAAACACAGTCCAATTAGAGCTCATGAGGAGAATTTGGAAGATGGATAACATACTTAAAGAAACTTGGAACCAATTAGGTAGGGGGGAAAAAAAAAGGCTGAAAGGAGGAGTGATAACCAACAGCAAACCAAATGTGCATAAGCCATGTAAGAGGGTGGCAAAGGAGGGTGATGGAAGCTGGAGCAGCCCAGGAGCCCCTGGGGCTGTGGGTTGAGCTCTCAGCAGCTGAATTGGAAATTTCTGAGTTTGTTAGAGCAGGCCCCTGGTAAATGCTGTGATGGGGAATAGCCATAAAATGACAGATGAGTTGTTTATATGTTTTCTTCCTAATTTCTTTGGATCTGATGTGATGTTCTAAAGGGCACGTTGCTCAAATATTGCAGCTATTAAATATGAGCATTTGAGCTAATAGTGAATAGTGATGGAGGTAAATTATTACTTCTAAAGTAACAATGGTAAGTATTTGGCAGAATCTTCAAGTAATAAATCCAATCACAAATAAATAATGGAAACTACAATAGTATTGAGTACCCCTGGGAATGAAACCAATTTAGTACTCATAGAGCAGCAACTAAACAATCTTCAGATCTCAAGGATTTGCTATTTCTGTAAGTGAAATATAAACATTTTTTATATCAGAATAAATGCTGACTCAGTCATGGTTAAATCATATACTTAGTACTAAATTTTTGAAGAAATAGATTGGCTTTCTTAAAATGTTATTCAGATCACCTCAACACCTAATGAACTGCTTTTGGAAATCTTCATTTGCAGTTTACAAAATTATGAGTGTTCTAAATCGTATTGTAAACAATATGTCCCCCCACTTCAATTGTGTTAGTGTGAACAGGTAGCTTCTGTTCTATTTTACTACATATTTCTAAAATTTGTATTTAGAATTGGAAAAAATAACTTACTACTTTGGAGGCTTAACTATCATATAAAAGCATAAATTATTACATCTGTGTTGATCATTTAACTTAACTTATAATGTCTTCATTTGAGACCATAGTTTTTATTTAAATGTAATTCAACTTTGTTTTCAGCTGTAATAGCTGGCTCATGCACTGACAATACGATTTTCTTGATGGAAGCAGGTGCTTCTTGCTGGATGTTTTCTTAGTTGTGTTTAAGGAGTGTTTTCAAGACTGGCTGTTTTCCCTCACAGAACTCCACAAAAAGTTTGAGAATTCTGGATCCTCCTTATTTGCAACTTTTTTTAATCAGAGAATCAAGCCATATGTGTTAGGAATTTATCACATAAATGTTTTAAAAATACTCATTTTCTTATTTCTGTTTGAAAGAATCTTTCTAACATGTTGAAGTTGAAATAGAGTTGCAGTACTAAGAATCTGTAAAATTCTCTAGCAGCGATTTTCCATCTTCCAACAGCTGATGAGAGGCAAGATTTGCTGTGGAAATGTGTGAAGCAGACAGAAGATCTTCTTGGCCAGCTGTTGTTTCTTACGTATCTGCTTCCAGTTGGCCCACACTTCTTGTTCTGGACATCACCAAACAGCCCACATTTTTGGAAGAGCATTTGCATTGATTATGAGGCTGTGCATTCAGGAGGCATGTTTGAAGCAGCAGTAATAGGCTGGGAAACATTTACTGCCTTATTTGTTTGTGGAACTAAAGGTGAAATTCATTGGAAAATTGATCTGTCTGAACAGTAACTGTTATTTTATTTTAAAGCAGTTTATGTAGTATGGTTATGCATGAGATAGAGCCTCCAAGAGAGATCGTCTCCTCTTCTAGCTCTATTGCTTAATTGAGAAGGACCTGGAAGTCTGTCTGTCACCTCTGATGGGATCTATACATGTAGCATCCATCAAGGCTTTTTGGGCTATGGGGGTTAATTCTTAGGACTTTGTTACACATTCATTCCTGTGACATAGCTAACAGAACCTAGAGAAAAAAATGCTGGGAGAAAACATTTGTGATAACTCATTTATCAGCTCTTTGTAAAATAATAGAAGCTTCCATCTTGTGGAAAACTCTGAGAATTAATTCGGCACCGCTTGCGAGTGGTGTTGGTTGTGGTTCCAGTAATCTGTTTAGTATTCTGCTGAACCCTGGAGCTGTCTGAGTGCTTTCTATCAATAACAAAGGTTCAGTTGTTTTATTTGCTTAGCAGTTTGCGCCAGCTTTAGTCAGCACATTGAAATCTACATTTTGAGTGCTTTTTTGAAACATTTGTGAAATAGTTTTTTGCCTTCTGTTGATGATTAAGGTAACATGGTACAGTTCCAGACTGCAAGAAAATGCAATGGGTTTTATTTGTGATTAAATAGATGCAAATCTGCATATATACTTTTTTCCCGTATTTTTTAACTTCAAACTGTGAGGCTACTTGGTCTATGGGCATATTTATTCCACTGTAGTACTGGTATAAGCAAATAAAAAGCTGGGCATGAAATTAGATTTTGATCAGAAAATGGAGTTCTGGTTATGTATTTTTTATGTGCGCAGTAGTATTATAGATTTACAATATTTGAGGGGACAAATATAATATGCATCCTAATTTCTGAAGACTGGAGTGTGTCTTTGTCACACCTCTAAACATAAACAAATCGAGTCCATAAAGTGAAGTTTGTCAGCAATTCAAACTTGCAAGGTCACTTTGCAAGTCCTTTCCAAGTTTTTCATCTTTTGAAGGTTTTAAAATATTAGGTATCTAATCCTTTCAAAAGCTCAGTGAGGAAAGCAGTGAGTACAGTCACACCACTGAGCTCCAGGCAGTCAGGATGAGGTTCCACCAGGGCACCCAGAAACTTGCTTGACTCTGGGTTTAAGCCCTGACTCTGAGTTGGTCTAGGCTCACTTTGGCATGGCATGATTTTGAGGAGATTGCATGGTTCTGAAGCTTGCTGGACTCTAAATTCACGCCTGTGCCCTGATTCCAAGTTGGTCTAGGCTCACTTTGGCATGGCATGGTTTTGAGGAGAACCAGCACTCCTCATGGATGGCAAAGACCATGGAGCATCCTCCAGGGAGCACCACAAGCCTCTTCCTGCCCTGGGGCCTCATCCTGCCTTAATGTTACCCAGAACAGATCAGAGACAGTGAAATGAGGTGTCATTATTCCTGTTCCAGTGGAGGGGCTTTTCATCCAAATGTTTAAGCACAGAAGCAATCATTGGAATGTTCTGCTTGTTAGCAGCAGTGATTGCTCTTTCTTGAAGGCTGTGTATTGCTTATACTTGTTGACATACTCTAGAAGTATGGCCTGGTATTAATGAAAAGGCACTTGGCAGAATCAATTAACGCAGACGTTTGTTTGATTTGTTATTGTTGCTCTTTGTTGCTCCATCAGTTGTTCACTGAACGTGGTTGATTAGCCCGTTCTCCTTTGTTTCCATTTACGGTGGTAGAATCTTCTGAAGAGTTTGTTTAAAGCTTTCACTTTGACACATAAAGCTAATGCAACTAAGAAGGTGCACTGTGCAAGATCTCTTCAGAAGACTCTCTGCAGTGCTGTAGTACAGAGTTGAACAAGGCAGGTTAAACCATCTGATTTTGCATTTAATCCACAAAGGAGTGTGCCAGACATTGGTGGTTGTCTGAGGAGCTGGTGATAAAAGCAGGATGATATTGCAGCCGATGTGCCAGATAAAATAAAACATAGGAAGACCAAGACTGGCATCTCTAGAAGGGAATACAGATTACCTAGTTTATCACTGGAAAAGACACCATCTGTTTTCTCTTTCCCCTGCAAAGAGGTGGGAGCATTATAGTTGAGGGTTGGATTTTTAGTGTTTTATATATGTGAAAAGCTTTTTTTTTTTTTTGCTGCCCTTTTTTTTAATGTAAGGTAACATCAACACTCAAAAAAGGAAGAGAAAATTGACAATTGCTTATCTGAAATTGGTAATAAAGTACTGCTTTGATTGTTTCTGTAATGTGAAATAATGTGAAGACTTGTACTGCAAGCTCACAGGTGCCAGAATGGTTTCGGATTTAGGGAATCTCTGCAACTTATCCATTGTGTGCAAGGTATGTTGTTGCTTTTAACAAGTTTTCATAGGTTTTGTCGTTTGATAGCATTTCCAATCATTTCCTACGGCTGAAAGAACTGTGTAGCATAAAACCACTTCATATTGTATCCTTTAATTGACTATAATCAACAATTTACCACACCTTGTTTGAAAGGGACTGTGTAATCTCAGCTACGAATATTGCTTATAGGATGGAGCTCCTGCACAAATTGCTTTCTCAAACAAAAAAATGTAATCAGTTCTAAATATCTACAACAAATTTTGTGAAATTATGGGATGTTGTGCTCACTGTATTGTAACAGCACCTTATTTAAATGTGTGGGATATTTGAATGTTGATAACACCTTGTGAGGAATTTTATTACGGAGTAGTAGAGAACTGAGAAGGGTAAGTGGTATTTCAAAATAATAATTAAGATACTGTCAAAAAAGGATGGCTACATTTGAAAAACAGTTGAAGTTATCCACGTGGATAACTTGTGGACAGCCCTGTTATGCTCATGCTGTGGTTTATGTGGAAGGGACTGGAAATACTCTTTTTTAGTCTCCAACCCGTAGTTTGTGTTTGCCACCTCCTGGCTGCTGCTGGGTGGGGACCAAGGGGCACCAGGCCTGTCCCACAGTTCTTCCAGGTCCTGGGGGAGACAGCTGTGCTGTGCCAGAGGTGGCTGCTCCCAAGGGTGAGCAAACAGCAGGAGAAAAAAATATGTCAAATACTCCTAGGCTTGAAATAATGAAATGCATCAGGATTTAACTCGGTGGAGAACCAGGGCAAGCCCAGCATTTTGTGCTTCATTCACTTTGCATGGCGTTGTAATCTTTTTATGAGGGTATGTAGTTATGAAACAAGAGGTAGTATCTTCAGACTGAAAAAGTGTAGGTTTATATTTGATATTAAGAAGAAATTCTTCACTGTGAGTGTGGTGAGGCGCTAGAACAGGTTGCCCAGAGAAATTCTGGATGCCCCATCCCTGAAAGCATTCAGGCCACTATTCAGGTTGGTGGAGCTCTGAGCAAGCCAGTCTAGTGGAAGGTGTCCCTGCCCATAGCAGGGAGTTTGGAACTAGATGACCTTTAAGGTCCTTTTCAACCCAAACCATTCTGTGATTCTATGATTTTTGTCCTACTAGGATGATGGCTGCTCTCTAGCCCTTGGTGGTCAGTACCAGCATGACTTTATAAGCAGTATAGTAAGTAAGAAGAGGAGATAATTTTTTCCTTCAGGACTTAGTTTTATTGATTCCTTCGGTCCAATCATGCCACAGCAGGCAGTTCCATAAATTTATGTCTGTTCCTCTCATGTCTGCCTTGGAATAAGATAAATAATGCTTTAAACCCTAGATGGGAAATTATTCATTGCTCCTTGCCACCTCCAGCAGCCTTTGGTAGAAGTATCATGTTGCCTTTTCCATCCACTGTATCGCTCCTCGCTGCTGCATTTAACAGCGATAGATTCACCAGTGACTTTTTCCTTCTGTCCTGTTCAGCAGCGGAACAATTAACGCTGACTTTTAGATTGTTATCATTTTGCATTTTCATTAGCGCCTGCTTTGGCAAACGGGATCAGTTCACACCTCAGAGAGGCCGTGTCAGCCTCTCTGCAGCCCTCTGCAGGCACCATTGGAAACCAAACACTGGGGTTGTTGCTGGCGTTCGGACTGGAGAATTTGGGATTGGGGAAACTAAGATTCTGCAGTGGAGTTATGAGGGAACCTAAACTAGAAGGGATAATTAAGCAGGGCTTTTCTGCAGCTGCATAATTGCTTTGTACAGCAGGTCATGGCTGTGCTGCAGTAATAAATTGTAATGTTGTCCATGCCTTTTAAAACGTTATCTTTGCTTTTGCATGTGAGGAAATAACAAATAAGAGGTATTCCAATTTGCAGGTAATCCAGCTCATTTAATTCTAGTTCGCATACTTCACATTTTAGTTGAATTTATCACTGCTACCAAAATCACCTCTTAGAAGGCAAAGTCTGACTAATTCTGACTAATCTTGGCAATAGTGCAAGCAATGCTTTTATTTGCATTTGGTTTTGTTGCTATGTCTAACTTCTCAATTTTTAAAAATATATTTATTCAAGATTTTTTTTATGTATTTCTGCAGCTTATAGAATCCATTACCAATTCACAATAAACCCTGTTTTCTGAGAACTGTTGTTTTTAGGATATTTGGAAGCAGTTCACTAACAGAATATTAAAAGCAAAACCCCATAAGGTTCCATGCCACCCATGATAGCACACTTTTAGCTGTAAAAAATTCACTATCATTTGAATTATTTTAATACATATTTTAGCATAGTCTTACAGACCACTTCTGTGATATTTTTCTTTTCTGAAAGTGAAATTATTCCTTTCATTTTAATAGAGTTTTAACTATTTAACAAATGCTTTTTGGGATCTTATTACTGAACATTTGCTTCAAAGCTTTTGCTTTAGTCTCAAAGTTAATAAAGTTTTGAAAGAACTGAATTTAAATGTGAAAGGAAATTTCTTAATACATGACTGTTCACTTTTTATTGAAGAACTCAACACTGGAAAAGTAAAATATGCTGAATTATTATCTGTAATTTAAAGCCAAATCTATCTCTAAATGTTGTCTTGTGGCATTTAATCATCAGAGCTAATACCTGTGCCTTTCCCTTGGCAACCTGTATCAGAAGAACCAACAGGGACTTTCAGTCCAAATATGCAGGTAGTGTTTCTGCTGAGAGGGGCAAAAATAGGTCTTCGTTTGGGTTTTGGTTTTGTGGGGTTTTTGTTTTTGGTGGGATTTTGTTTGCGTTTTGGTGTTTTGCTTTGTTTAGTTGGTTGGTTTTTTTTGTTTGTTTGTTTTGTTGGGTTTTTTGATTTTTTTGTTTGTTTGTTTGTTTGTTTTTTGGGGTTTTTTTGCATGTACATGTTGTCACTCTTTTCTGTCCCACTAGTAGTTTCAAGTACTTAATTAATTTTTTTCTGTTGTTGGGGTTAGGATGAGCTTTTCCCATAGCAAAGGAACCTCAAACCTTTATTGGAGCGAAGCAAAGACTATATATATATGTGTTTTGTTCAAAAAAAAAAAGAAATAAAGACGCCAAAATTGAAATGCAAGCCTTTCCAAACAGATAAATGTTTGCCTTGGGGGTAAATGCAAGTTTGTTTGCCTAAATACTCAGCATTGTGTGGTAACAAATAATGATCATTTCTGCACTTTGATAGCATGGTTAGGCTTATCAGTGTGTAGATGTAAATGTGTCACTGTCTTATCTTTCTCCTGTACCTGTGCTAAGTCTTATCTCTCTCTTAAAAATTAAATGAGACAATAGCCCATGTTACTTTTTTGAACTTCAAAGTTCTGACCTTTCTTCTTGTCTCCTTAGTGTCTAACGTTCAAATGTTTTAAGCTTGCATGTTTTCACTAGGCAAGTGAAAAGCAAATTTAATATGAAATCATGAGATCCTGTATCCATTCTTGGAGTACTTATGGCTTTATTAGCAAGTCTGCTTCAAAATGACTGCCTATTTTCCAGTGACTGCTGTATCAACTTTTTCTCCCTCGAAGGGGAAACACAAACTTTCCTTCCTCCCTTGACAAAGACTGAAGTGTAGGTGCTTAGATTCAAACTTTTATTTGTTGGGTTTTTGTTGTTGTTTTTTGGGGTTTTTTTCCAACAGTTTTAATGAAAGTAGTATCTGTTTGAGGTCTCCTGCCCTGCTGTGGTCTCCAGGTTTTGCACATGTCAGCACGCCTCCCTCTTGCCAAAGATATGCTCATTTATGAAATTGATTGTTAATTTGTTTCCTTTGTCACAATTATTTTAGGAGATGTCTCATCTTTTAAGAACTTTCTTTTCTGTAGGTGAGGGTCAAATCAAATTGCTACTCTGCAGGTAACATCATCAGTTCATCTACTGATTAAGCTTTGTTCAGCTGTAGTGCCAGGAACACAGAACTGTGAAAGAAAACAACATTCTTTGCCTGTCCTCCTGTTGTCACTAAAACTTCCTGTTCCTGTATCTACTCACCACACTATTTCAGATGCTGAATATAGGAGACTGTCCTCTTTCACACTAAGAAATAAACAATTAATTTTTTTTGCAGTTTGCATAGTGACTCTGTCACTGAGTAATTGAATCTGAATTATTCATATGCCAACTAGTGACATGAAGTGTGTTACAAGTTTTCCAAGTATATATAAAATATTTTTTCCAAGCTGTATTGTATTAATTTGTGGTGGAGGTAACAAATTCAATTTGCCTCACTGAGAAAGCAAACCAGAAAGTTAATTCTGTTTTCAGTTAGCATGTGAAATCAGCGGAATAATAAAACATAGGAAGGAGAAGCAAATCTAAAAACTTGATTCAAGACTAGAGAAAATACCTGAGGGAGCGCAACTCTGGGGTCACACAGCTAAAGAAAGAATATATCCAATAAAATGTGTGGCATATAATGGGGGAAAATAAAAAATGAGGGGGTCTTGTAAGAATCACTTGAAGCCTCTGGTGTTGGGGTTGCAGTTTTGGGGCACATGGAGCAGTGACAGCAGCCCAGCCCTTCCGTGTAGCTGCTGAGCCGTGTGTGTGGTGGCCAAGGGATGCTGAAGCAACACTTGACAGTCCAGAGTTGTGATTATCACAAGTCAGGGACTGAAGTCTGAGAAAGAAATGGTCTTGTCCAGAGGAAATGCCAGAAATGCTGATTTGGAGACAACTGCTGTAGATAAATGTTATTTCAGAAATTGGATATAAACTCCATTGCTGTTGCTCAGAAAGCCTCTTTTTCTCCTTAATAAGACCTTATAGGGGGTTTTACAGAATCATCTCTTTCACAGAGGAAAAAACCCAGTTTTGTTGATCCTAGGATTTCTGTTGTCTTGCATGGTTTCTAGGACGAAGTGAAAGAAGGGGATCGTTAACAATGTGCAAGAGTGAAATGGGCTCCCTGAACTAACAGAATTGATACTGTAACATACACTGAGCATGGGAAAAAGAGGGAATCTCCGTCAAAACCAGTGAAAGCCTGACAAAGAATCAATGTATGTGCAGAGTACTTCAAGGACTAAATGGATCTGGATAGAGGGATCCATTCTTTCGACTAAAGAACAGGACAGATTGCTCCAGCTCCTGCTGCTGGGGATCTGCAGACAAATTTGTTTTCTGAGACCTTTAAGGCCAGCTCTAAGAACAAATGATAATTTATATCTGAATTGTTTCTCCTTCAGATTTCTCACTTGAAAGATGCTGGGGAAAAAAAGTTAATTTAAGTTGTGCTAGAATCTCTTTCACAATGATTAAAGAAGAGAAATTCCCTGAGTAAAAAACCTCTAGTCAAAATTTATAGCTTTAAGTGAGGTTTTACACTTAAATTTTCCGTTAAAAAAGGAAATGTTTGCTCTTCAGTGGACAGCAGGCTGTTAGGCAAGGTAGTTGTTTGATAAGCAGGAAGTTGGAAACATTCTAAAATGGAGAAAATAACTGCTTTTGCCATCAATGAAATCTAAAATGGAAATTGTTGCAAGAATTTCTTTATTTATCTTTGTTTCTCATGTGTGAACCTGAAACTTTACAAATGTTGCTGTTTTCCTGTCTTTTTAGGCAGGTAGATATTTAACAGAAGTAAGGAATTAAGCAAACCAAACTCATTCAATACTGGATTGAACACTTTTGTGCTTGTCTCCTCTGCAGCAGCTGAGGTAAGACAAATGAAGTGGTTTTGGTCACACTCAGTTTGTCAAGCATAACAAACTCGTATTTCAAGTAAAATAAAGCTGGCACCAGAACACCATAAGCCAGGATGGTGCTTGTCTTGAGCTCCATGACATTAATTCTAGTCCAGAAGCATTGTCAGTTCACAGGTCCTTAAAATAACTTCTTTGCTTGTGTCTTTGACTAGATAAAATTGCATCTGCCTATTAGTTTCAGCACAGCAAAACGATCAAAAGCTCAGCCAGAATTTGTTTTGGTGGTTAACTGTGAAATCCTTCAACTGTACTCTGCCTTACCTCCACCAAGAGCACTGCTGGGAGCTGAGGCATCTTGACTGCAAAGCTCCTGAGAGGGTATCAGAAATCAGGCAGACCATCACATCAAATTCAAGGGAATTAGAATTTAAGAGATAATAGTTTTTGTGACTGCACAGACCATTTATTTGTTTAGTCAGTGGCTGTATGAGGTGTACCAGGTATTTAAACCATCCTAGGAATTGCATGTGATTGACTTGACCTAATTCTACTCTGGTGGTTTAAGTAGTGAACTTCATTTCTGTGCCTTGACAGGCGGTGACTGATGGGACATGCAGGCTTGTCTAAGTACAAGCAATCTGCCCATAATACTCAAGGTAAAGTAATTGGCATTTCCCTCGATCTGCACAGTCTTGTGACTGCTGGGCCCAGAGATCCATCAGCACGAACGCAATTATGTGAATGCCTGGAGTCCTTTCTGCCCAAAGTGGTTTTAATCAGCATGCAAATAATGTAAATAAATGCAAACATGAGCCACTCAAGAAAAGAAGCCTCACCTCATACTTCTTTCTATTCAGTTATTGTTATGCCTGTATTTATGCCATTATGTGTATCCATATCATACCATTCGTTTATTCTTTTTGATTTGGAATGCTTTAAATTTGGCAAGACAACTTCGTGCACAAATTGCAAAACCAGTATGACCTGAACTAATAAATTTTCCATGATCTGGGCTCAGTTTCTTATTTAGCTGTAAGAAATCTACTCAAAATGTGCTTTTTTTTAGTGTGTGTTATGCTAAATGTAAGCCTTTGATCAGACAGTACATGAATAAGGAATGTTGTTTTTCTGAATTAAGTGGAAATGAGGCCTAAGGCAGCCTGCTGTTAGGATCATAAGTACTAAATAAAATATAAACTAGTTAAACTTCGCAACCTTCCAAGGACAGGCATAATTTCACATATTGAAAGAAATCTTATATAATGAATTAAGAGACCTGTCTTACTTCATGTCGTGTATGTATAGTCACAGCTTTAAATACGAGTTTGAAATTTGAAAGTGCTACGGTCTTAGAACATGGACAATTTTTTAAATCTACTTCCTCTCTATTGATTTTTTTTTTTAAATTATAACAATATTTTTTTACCCTTGCGTTTTGCTGATCTTTAAAAAAAAAATGCTTTGGAGTTGTACTTCTGTTTCCTTCTTGATGACCTAAAGGCATAAAAAAAAAGAAAGCTTATTCTTTATGCAGTATTATTTGTCTTTTACATTCTTTTTTCTTTTATTTCCTATGGCTTGCTACTCCAGCAAACTGGAACAGAGTCTTGAAGATGTGATGACTAAAAAGTAAATGAACAATTTAGCAATATTTTTTCACACTCTTGAAGTAATTCTTGAAACTATTATGATTTTCAGTCTTCATTGGATGTTGGGGAACCATTCATAGTCTTTTGTTTGAATCCATCACCTTTGCATTCTTTTACCTTTTTTAATATTCTTCTGCTGTGAGTTTTCTTCCTCTTGTTTGATGGTTCTTATATTTGTTTTATCATTTCTCAATATATCAGCTGTATTGTGTGCACCTAAATTTTGTTCACAAAGGTTAAGATTTTTAAACTTTGATGTAAGTTGTTCCGTGACAATGACAAGAATAGAGCAACTATTCCATGCAGCTCCCCACTCTCCCTGCACATATGACCACAGGCAACACCTGTTTTGTTTTGGGTTTTTTAGGATTTATTTTAATTTTACTTTTTTTTTGCAGATGTGGTTAGCTGAATACATGCCTTCAGTGTCTGTGTAGATTTACGCAAAATGGGCTGTCACTGAAATCCCTCAAGACAAATTCTCCCCTGTTTCTTTGGCTACTCAGGTAGCTGGAAATACTCTGATCCACTCTTTCCTGCCTTGTTTCTCTGATGTGGTCTTATTGTATCTTGTTTTGTCAGTTTTTCACTTAAGGTATTTTAGGTGCAGTTTGTAATTTTTTACTGGCATTCTAGGTATGTTCATTCGTTCTTAGTACAAAACTTTCAAGCTGAATGAGTAGGAACTGCTGCAGGTGTTCTGTCTCAAAACTGGGGATAAGTGTCTGTATTTTTGTGTCCTAATTTTATTCTGTGCACCATTTAGATAAATTGTTGTCCCTTATGCACGTGTTATTTTAAAAGATTGGTAAATATGTCTAATATTTTCATGTGCTTGCATTATCAATGGCAGTTCATAGAAGGAATTTCTCATTTGGAGCTTTTAAAATTTCGGCGTCCCATGAAAACATAACCCATAATATTGTAACATATTAAGTTTAGTATTTTTCTAATAACAGAGATGTTAAAAGGTTTTAATTTGCACAGAAACTCCACTTGCTTAATCTAATAATTCCACTTTTATAAAATACAAACCCATTTGAGACAGGGCTTCATCATTTAAAGGAAAATAAGATGGCTTAGGTATTGATTAATTTTCCTGTGTAGTTGTCAATAATGCCACAAAATGAGTACAATTAGTTTACCATCGTAGGTGTAACTGCCATTTATTATGTTCTCTGAAATTGCTATCACAGCCATTTTATTTTTTTTCAACTTTATTACAGTCATTATACTCTGGGAGCTTTTCTGGGTGTAGAGAAAAAGCCACCCATGGTTGCCAAGATGGTGACAGTGACAGGGCTACCTGGCCTTTCTGCCCAGGACCTCTCCTGCTGCTGCTCCTCCGTGGAGTTTGATATTGTGGTGACAGAACAGAGTGGGGCAGGTGATGAGGAGACCGGAATCTCCACAAATTTTCAATAAAACCTAAAATACTGCCTTTATTCCTTATTTTGGTCTTGTTCAAACCAGTACAAACTAATTCAAACCATTTTAAACTGGTTCAAACTGTTGAATCTGGTCAAAACCTCTTCGAAACTGATTGGATCCAGTGAAAACTGGATTGAACCATTCAGAACTGGTTGTATCTTGCCAAAACCGGTTAGAACTGGTTGGATCAGATTGAAACTGGTTTGAACCAATTAGTACTGTTTCTAACGAGTTGAAACCTGTCTGAAGCAGTCAGAAATGGTCAGATCTAGTTCAGACTGGTTTCAGCCGGTCAGAATGAGTTTGTTCTGGGCTGAACTGGTTGGATAGTGTTTAAACCAGTCTGAACAGTTTTGAACTTGTTGACACTGGTCAGAACTGGTTGGATCCAGTTGAAACTGTTCAGTTTTTTGTTACTGATCTCATCAGGGAAGAGAGATGAAATTCTCGGTCACTGTTACTAATGTGCTTCTCTTAAGGAAGGTGTTCTGGAGAGCAGCCACCAGATTTTTCTTCTAATTCATTAACTTGTAGGGTCAAAAGGACAAATATGCAAATTAGGCTTCTAGGCAGGTTTCTCTCCTTTCAAGCCACAACTTTGCATCTTAACTGTAAGAGCAGGGCGCATGTCAAGCACCCTGTGTTAGTGTGGCCTAAAGAAACACAGCGTATATGCAAAATCAAGCATTTGTTCTTAATCTCATTAAAGTCTTAAGTCTACTCAGAGAACTATTAGTCTTGGTATAATGATATTAATTCTTATAGACCAAATTATGCAACTATTACAAGTCGTTCCCAATAAAGGGACAATCAGAGCTAATAGAAACAGACGGTCTTTATGTACTCCTTCCTCTGGTGTTACCCTTAACTTTCTTAAAACCTCTTGGAGCTAAGACTGATGGTAATAATTCACTAGAGAAGTAGTGTGGAGTTATAGTGAGTGGTCAGCAACTCAACTTCTTCACAAGAAATCCTTGCTATTGTTGGTTCTTTCTTCTCTTTGTTGTGAAAGGTGGGATGCTGACCTAGAGTGTTTCTTCCTCCCCAGCTGGAGGCTGCTTTGGTTCATTTTTATTGTTTGGCAAACACAATTTATTAACTTGATCTTTATTGACTTGTAAAACCATTTTTTTTCTTCAGCTCACAAACTTGTGCTCCCTTAGTGACTATAATTGACCATTTCTGATTTGTGTTTGTAGCCCTGGCAGCTCTGCCATCATCCTGTGCTCTCTGTCTCTCATGGCCTGTGCTGTGATCTGGTGTTTGTAATTTTTGGGAACCTGTGTTGAAGTCTCCTGGTTTTCTGATAGCCTAAGTTAGGTCTCATTACCACAAACTAATCGCATGTACATCTTTTGTTCGAACACCAGTAATGATTCACTTGACAACAATAATAATCTCTTAGAAGACACTCATCCATAAAGTAACATAAAGCCTCTAAAATATTTTTGCAAACACTGCTCAAGCCATGCTGCTGCTAAAGGGAATGTGCTTGGACCACACCTTTAATCTGGTCTCCCAAATGTCTTCTCTGGTGTTTAGCAAGGCAGAGAAAGAAAGGCGCAAAGACAGAGAGCACAGGAACATGGGAGAGACTCCTGACAGCCATAGGAGACTGTCAGCAAGAGGAAAGCAGGAGTGGAAGATTTCGTGCTAAGACTGAGGGATGCTAAGAAAAGTTAGAAGCTCTGAGATGAGTTTGAGGTGTGTTGATTTATAGGAAAACTATGAACAGTGAGAAGTGAACTAAAACAGTAAGAAATGCCATGAAAAAATTTTTTCTGAGTTTTTTTTGTGGTGGCAAGGGGATAATTTTGTGTGTTTGTGTTTTTCTCTTTTTCTAGGTCTAGATATTTTTTTATGCTTCTAGGTAAAGCTGTACTGTGTTTTATCGGTATTGTGTTTTATTTCACACTGAATCTATAGTAGACTTGGAACAGAAGTTCTTGTGTATTATTAGAAATAAGGTCAACACTGGTCTTGGAGGCCTAAAACAGTTTTGCTTCTGGATTGCTTTCCCGTCGAATATTAATAGGCAGATGTCGTGGCCAGGAAATGCGCCACGAGGCTCAGGGACTGAACAGGGGGACAGCTTAATATAGTAATCTTGTGCACTGTGAAACAGCTTTGGGGTTGGAGGCATTGTAGCTTCAGACATTTTATCTTCTGACAAAATTATCGGTGTACAACCTGAACTAAGTAGCCTTGCTGGCAGCAGGGCTTGCTGGCTTCTCAGAGCACTGGAAGATGGCATCCCACTGTGACCTGACCGTTCCTGCAGAGCTTGTGTGGGAGTTGAACCCGAATTGGCAGAAAGGCACACACTCAGTGCCTGCAATCCACGGAAACTTCAGCAGCTACGTGTATAAGACATTGCACAGAAACAGCTCATCCATCTGCTCTTTCTGTTACAAGTTCTAAGGAGAAAAGGAAACAAATAAACAATTGTATTTCTTGGTTCTGCTCAATACTTTTCTTTCAGCTTGTACAAGTCCAGGCAATAATGGCTGCAACAGTGCAGTTGAACTGTGTCTTCAATAAACTCTACAAAAACTTTATTTGTGATCAAGGAGCGTTTAAATAGGTTTGGAGTTTTTGTTTTTGCTGAGGAATATATTTGGTGCCAGTAACTTGGTTTGTAAACTGCATGTTGAGGTGCACATTGAGCTCTGGTGGGATCCCAAGACAGAAGGCCGTGATAACAGAGGGCAAGAAGATGGATGTCACCAGCCAGGTGGATGGAAACTGTGAGACAGAGCAGAAGAGGGGAACTTGGGAGGAAGAGTGAGACCTTGGTGTGCTTGGACTGTGAGGGGATAAAAGCCCAGGGGTTCCTTTGGGTTCTCTCCTCAGAGGCACCAGCTTGGGCTGTTTCTGTCTTACTGCAGCTTTATGGAATGACATGTCTGAGACTCTGCTTTGGGAAACCTGGGATGGAGCTGGTGAAGAAACCTGGTCTGACTGTGTGAGTGGGGCTGTGCAGGGAGTCTGGTGGAAATGCTCCAGGTCGCTGGATCCACCCCTGTGAGGGAGCTTTGGTCCCAGCAGTGAAAACCTACAACATTTGGAGTGTGGCTGTCAGAGAGTCTTATGAATGGTCACACTGGCAAGTTTCCTTAACAATTTTGTTGTTTGTTTTTTCTCTGGGTTTTTTTTTTTGTTTGTTTTCTTTCAAAAGCAGAAGAATTTTTAGCATTTTTCAATGTCTGTGTAATCAGAAAGTTTCTCTAAAATCTGTTCCTACATGAAAATTTGCACTATGTGTGTGAAGTGACTCACTTTGAACAGCCTGGCTTGTGGCTGTCCCTGTGGGACAGAACCACTTCTCCCCACTTGCTGCTTTGAACCACAGTAACACCAGTCATTATGGGTCACAGTGTGAAGACCTAACATTGTAAGTGTCTTTGCATGTAGAGTGATTATAACTGAGTCAGAAGTAAAGTTGGGAGTGTACTAGGATATTTTTCTGAGAAAACGACACAAAAAATGTCTGAGGGATATGTAATAAACCTTTTGGTTTTTTCCTTTGGTAAATTCTTCTGCAAAAAGGTTATTTTTTTTGTTTCGTTTTTCAGAAATTTTCATTAGCTGATGTTAAATGCTACTCAGTATTATTTTTTGCACTCACTCAGTATCTTTCAGGCAAAGGTTTTAAGTGCATCGCACATTTGTGGCAGAACCCATAACTGAAACTCAAATTTCCTGGCACATTTAGCATCTAATTAGTGGCCTTGGTTTCAAGTGGATGCATGTGGGTAGGTCAATACACATGTATTAAACTCTGTAGAGCAAAACAGAACTGAGCTGAGTATTTGTTTGTACTTGCAGGAGCAGGTTCCAAACTTACTTTATTTTCTCAAATATTATATGACAGCCACTGAGAACAGGGAAAGCAAGTGAATGTGATTAACCTGTCATTGCATTAATTATGTACAGTGTAAGGTTGGGATGACAGCAACAACTCATCAGTTTTGTTTCAAACACAAGTCTTCCTGGCCAGTGGAGATTTAGTAAGTTTTAATTCCATCACACATACTGAGGTTAAGCTCAGTTGGAAGAACTTTATCCCTGAAATTTTTAGTCAAAGCTTAATCACTCGATTAACTTCCTGAAACTAGAGGATTGACCTCAAATCCTCATCCTTAATAAGAACTTTGCAGTAGATAAGATTCCGTAGAAAACACTTCTCTATCTCCAGAAAGGCTTTTCTTTACATTTTTTAATGAAACTGGAAGGATGCAGTTACCCTTCCATTATCAAATCAACCTTCACTGAAATTTAAACTTTGTGACCAAAATTGCAGTCCACTTGCTATTTGACTTTTCAGACTTCTTACTTCTTCTCAGTGTGAAAATATAATTACTTGTTTACCAGTTAATGCTGCCTACCTCGCTTCAGTTAAAGAGATGCAGCATCCACACTGCTCTTAGTCACCAATCTCTTGTTGAGACTGAAACACTTGCTATAAAGATTCTTGTGGTGCCCTGAAATATTCATCATAAGTAAAAATTGGGGGGATGCTTTTGGTGGGGAAAAAAAAATCAAAGCTATCATCCGCCCTCAGAAAAATGTGTCAGAATAGATATTTGCATGTGTTTTGTATTGTTACTTCCTCAGCTGAACTGATTTTCCAGGGTCAGATGAGGCTTTATTCAACTGGAGCTTTTCCAGATTTGATGGCCTGCCTTAGGATACCCCTTCAGACTGAGATTTGCAGAGCAGAAAGTTGGAGTCCATTTGGCAGTTGGGTAAAAGATTACTTTGTTCCTTACAGAAAAGCACAAGGATAGCTTGACTTGAGTTGCAGTCAAGTAGTTTTGCAGTATTTGTTATCTACATTTTCCCTATCCGTTATCCTTGTTGGTATTGGTTTGGGGGTTTTTTTGTTTTATTTTCAGAATATTCTTGGTATTTTAACTGAAGTTAAAACTTATCCTTAAAAATACTTAGTTTACAATTGGTTTTAAATGCACTTGTGTTCTCGTTTTTCTCATCTCTATAAAACTTTTACTGAATCTTTCAGGCTTGATGATCTGTTACTTCTGAAATGCAGAAAGGGAGAGCAAGATCTCCCTCCTTTTTTTCCTTATCCTTCTTTGGAGTTACAGTGGCAGCTTTTTCATGTCATCCTTTGCAATGTGGTGTAACATTTGGAATTATCAAAAATCCCTAACTGCTAGGTACTTGGATTCCACTTAATTACAGTGAGATTTGTATTCCTAAATCACTTAGTACAGATTGCCATATTCCCAGATGTTAACCCAAAGCAGTCAGCATACCTTGAAAGCATCTACTGGGCAAGAAATTGGACTTTTTCCAGCCAATTACCAAATGCTAATTAGAAGATGAATTAGGTCAAATGAGAATGAATAACTTCTCTTGCTCGTCTTTGCTCAAGTTCTTTGAGCGGGCTCACAGGCAAGGCTTGGGAGATATCGCAGCTTCCACAGGCAGATGTTTTATGTGCCCTGCCTCATTTCACTCCAGCTCTTCTACACCGTGTGTTTCCTATCACTAGGGCTCATCTAATTTTTGTGTGATTGATAATTCCACCTGGGGTCCTTTAATGCATGCTTCGTTTTAATGTGCTACTGGTAATTCTATAGGTCATTCCTAAATGCCTCCCAAAAGTCGAGCGAGACTGGAACTGGTATGGGAAACCAAATTTAGAGCCAGTATAAAATAATATCTAAACTTATGTGGTAGTAAATGAGACAAGGAATGCACTTCTATGGTTTGTGGGCTATGTAAAGTTTTGGGAAACGCTTCTTGATAACAGTGAATGATATGCAAGAGTACAATTTGAAGTGTGTAATACTGAGGTTGCTACAGAATTATGATGTTATTTAAAGCATTTTGATGTTTACAGGTGGTCCAGTTGTACAAAAAAATTGAATTTCACTCATCTGTATTTATGGAGTGAAGGAGTGCAGATGATGTCAGAGTTCTGTAAATAGCAGAAGTTTTCAATATGTTGTCTAAAAAAACCACAATAAAAATTAGAGTACATTTTTAAGTTTTAGTTTAGATTTCGGTTTCTGAGTTTTATTTTCAATAGTACTGAGGTTATTTTCTGCTAATTGCTGCCTATGTAATGCCATTTCAGTAAATTACACAATTTCTATACCATTTTCCCACTTTTATGATAACTATTTATACTGCACAAAGAGGCCAAGACCTCTCCCTCCCAGATGGAACGCAAAAATATAGATTCTTTCTTTTCCCTTCTGCTGTTCTTAAATCCCAATTCTTTTGGATGTTGTGGTTTTGTTTATTTGGTTTTTTTCATTTAAATCTAATAGTTCTAACAAATAGAATTTAAACTTAATCAACTTTATAGCAATATTCAGAAAGTATGGTTTTGAAGGGAAAATGAAACAGCCAAGAACACATTAGATTTCAAAAATTAGATAATTTGACTTGAATTTTTTTTTTTTAAGAGAAAGAATGACATCTGCTAGCTGCATGGAGTTGGGAAGAAATCTCCCCTTGAGACTTTCTTATATCTTCTGAAACACCTTATGCTGTCAATGTTACAGATGGAGCATCCTATTAGACTACTTATACTGTAATTTTTATATTTTCTCTATGAAGTGCAACTCTAAAGGAATCGTGGCAGGAGAAAAAAAAAAGCACGTCTTGAAATACAATGAGCTCATCAGTGAGTAAGCCTTTAATAAGATTAGAAATATGCATAAATATCTTCCTGAATAAAGTCCATGGTATGAAGAATAATGTAAAAATCCTATTGAAATCCTTCCTGCATGGACAGTATGAGAATGTTTTTTTATTTAGTTCTCAGCATTTTATTTCTTTGCTTAAGACACTTGAAATATCTCTGTTTTTTAATTTGAACACTTTTTAAAGGACAGTATTTTGGAGCATTTTGTTGTGTTAAAGTAGGTGGGGAAACTGGTCTTCCTTCAATTTCTGTCACAACAAAATTATGGGGTTTTTACATCTGGAAGTCTAAATCCAGGGACCGAAGCTTTCTGCTTTTATGATGAAAGGCAAATGAGTTGTTATTCTAATTATAAATTTAAAATATCAATAGAAGTACTCACTAAGTAGCAATAAACATCTCTCTATAAATTTCCTGTTCTATCGATTGTATCTCATATGATAACCCATTAACTGATTGCTGTTGATCAGCAAAATGAAGCGAGATTATATTTATTACTTTTCACTGCCGGCTCTCATAATAGATTATTATGGTAAATGTGAAAGGCAGAAAAGAGTAATTGCTGCTTCATTTATGTTAATTATTCATTATTTCTAATATCAAACACTTTTAAAACATATATATGGAATAAATTAAATCACCAGTTTGTTGTTGTACAATTAAAATGCAACAATTGCTTGCTTGAGGTTTTGAAAACTGGGTTTTTTTGTAATTTTGCTTCCTACAGTTCTGCAGCTCTCATATTACTGTATAGTTGAATTTTTTCCTATCTCAGGAAACCAATATTAAGAATGATAGTGCAGCTGCTGTGCATATGTGCAATTGTTGACCTTGGTGACACTTTACTTTTGCATTGACAATCCTGACTTAGAAGGTCAATGTGCTAATTTCCAACATGGACAGAGCATAAACTTACTCTGAGCTTTCTCAACTACTTTATTAGCAGGCTGATTTGTGGAAGAGGCTCTGTTGCCTTGATGGATCCATTTTTCTGCTTTGCTCAGTCTGTTTTATGTGCCATCACTGTCGTTACAGTTTGCAGAGATCCTTATATTACCCTCACCTCTGTCACCTGAATGTCACCAGTCAAATTGCCAGGGTAGCCTGTTTTCCAGGCTCTGAACTAATGCAAATGCAAAATACTGAAATATTTTGTTGGCTTTTTGTATTTGGGTCAAATTTAAATATCCCGTGACTGGCAACAGGAAAATACATGACCAGGCCATAGTGAATTTAACTTGCGCTTTCAGTGTTGTGCACTCGTCCTTGTCTGATGTATCAGAAATCATTTTGTGTACTGCGAATTGCCATATTACTAAGATCTTTTAGAGTAGAAACCAGTGACTAGGTCTTTGTTGTCATCTGAACTGGTTCTGAGGCTTCTTTCTCACAGTGAGCACTAAAACTGCTATCTATGTCTTTATCTTCCATTGGAAGTTTTAGATATCTTTAATGTCCCCATGAGTTGTGTGTAAAAATGAAGCGTAATTCCTGTATTTCACAGTGTAACCAGTGTGCCTGTACCTTTCCGACGAACAGAACAAACAAATAAAACCATCACTTACGTTGAATTAGCACTTACCCCAGTGGCAGCCAAAGGTAAGTGTAGTTTTATGTCAACTCCAGGAAATCCCTCTCTGTGTGAACAGCAGTACACAATGGGCTGTAATGGGAATTTTACAAATCCCTCCCTGCAGGGATTTATGTTGTCAGTAGTCTCCTGCATATCATGTCCCATAATTGAACGTCAGGGTTTTTTTTCCTCCTGATTATACAATAATATTGTTTTATGTGTCAGGTAAAAGTATGTATTTTCATGGTTTGTGTATGTCTATTTTCAGCAAATCAGAAAGTGATGTTAATTTTTTCATATTTCTTTTTTTTTTGGTGCTAAGTATGGTTTGTTACTTCTTAATCCCTGTGTTTCACGAGGTTGTTTCCCATAGCCTGGTGGCATTCTAGCTTAGTCAGAAACAGGTATAGGACTGAAACCAAAGCTGGCTGGACTGAAAAGAATGGACTATCACACAGCTAATTTTTAGTGAACTGAGTGTCAAGATCTTTGACCATGAGTTTATTTGTGGCAGAAATGGATATTTCAGAGCCACTGATGTAATCATTGTATTTCTTAAATAGCCTGAATTACATATACTCACAGATGATAAAGGTGTCTAAGAAACTGGGTAAACCAAAATGAGAATTGAAACTGTAGGAAATGACTGTGGAGGTTGGAAACCTTGACATATTGGAGGTATTTGCGGTGATCACAAAGATTGAAGTCTCGGGTTGGTCTATCTAGGCAAAGTAATCTTGCAATTTTAATAATATGTTCTGAAAATCGAATCACTGATGGGCCACGTGGCCCTTGTGGTTTGTCATCGGTAATTTCCATAACGGGTTCTTCCTGCTGCTTAAACCCCAGGATAATGTGAAATTTGCTTAGCTTCCAAGGAGGATGCGAATCTCAACAGAGCAGTCTATCCATACAACTTCTGGGGACAAAAGACTGAGACCCGAACACTGAGAAGTCATCCCCAACAAGCTGCGGTGGTCTGCAAGTGTGCAGGTTTGAGGGACACGCGTTGGAACTGTCCTGCAGGAGCATAAGTTGGGCAGATGCTCCAAAGCTCTGGGCAAACTCTCAGGTTCCAGATGTCATGGCTTGTCAAAAGGTGTAGATGACAGCAAAGCAAACAAACTCAGATGTCTGAGTAGTTTACCCCTTCCTCTCTGGGCTACTCAGTACCTTAGAGTTCCATTAAGAGTCTCATCCAGTGGGGCAGATAGTCTTCTGCTGGATAACCCACTGTGAGCCTCTTGCACAGCTTTGATTATATGATGTACAAGCTGAAGGATGGTAGATGGAAATTAAGAAGCTAATGTTGATTTTGCAAGTAACTGCTAAAGCAGTCACTGTCATAATCTACCTATTTTCAGTACCTACTCTTAAAAACAAGTCTTAGGAAACTGGAAAGGTGACAGAACAGAGTTACAGGATGTTTCAGGAATGGAATTCATTCAACTGCAGTCCAAAAAACTCCATACAAACAGTTTATCAAGGGAGGGAACATAACATCCCTTTTATAACAATTGTTCTGTGTATTCTGTGGTGCTGTCTGTGTCGACTGCAGTTGTCTCCCCTGGCTTTAAGATTTTCTGAATTTTATTTAACTCAAAAAGACCTTGTGGCAGAAAGGAGAGTTTGTATAAAACTACCTGGGAGTATTTCTTGACTTTTGTGGTAAGCTTTTCCTTGTGTATAAAAATTGCCTGTTGAAGACTGAGTGGAGGTGCTTATAATTGTATTAATGAAATAACTTTGGGCTAAGAAACATGCTAATAGAGGTCTGGAAGCTGCAAGGTTTGCTCTGTCATTCCTCATCTTCTTCCCTGGTCTTCTGTAGAATTGTGTTGTTTACCCATAATAGCGACATTTCAGTTTTTGCACATAAATGATCATTTTTTCTTCAACAGTGCATAAGTTGATATTACTTTTAACAATTTTCTGTCTTTGCATATAATATTCATTTCAATGCAACACTCAAGGCAAAGGAAATGCAACTGTGTTCTTTCAACCCTTAGAAGTTCATTTCTATTGTATTTTTATATTTTCAGATTCAAGTTTGTGATTCATGAAAGGAATACCTTTCAAAAAGTCTCAAGTTAAAATGGATATTGCATATGCTATAAATCTCTATAACGCTTCTCCACAGGGGCTTACCTTGTTTTTAGTTTGCATTAGTTTCCTTTCAAAATATGGAATCACAGAACCATAGAATCATTTGGGGTGACAAAGACCTTTAAGATCATTGAGTCATTAACCCAGCCTTGCCGTGGCCACCAATAAACCACGTCCACAAGTGCCACGTTTATGTGTCTTTTAAATACCTGCAGGAATGTTCACTCATCCCCTTCCCTGGGTGGCCTGTTCCAATTCTTGACAACCTTTTGGGTGAAGAAATTTTTCCTAATGTCCAGTCTAAGTTTCCTCTGGCACAACTTGAGACCATTTAGTCTTGTTTGCTACCAAAGCCCCGCCCCATGATGAAAATAGGAGTGTTGAGCAGTGAAGCATGTAGTACAGTAGTTTCATGTTGGGGAAAAAAGTATACATTTGAACTCAGCTGCATATGACTTAAAAAAAGCAATATATCTGTTCTAAAATGTATTGTAAGAATAATTGGATTTCCAGGTGTTAATTAGATAACCTTAATCATAAAACAAAAACAGTGTTTATAGTTCAGACAGAGGCTTATAAGATTTAAAAGATGGGTTGGCATATCTTGTGCACTTCCCTCAAGATTTGTACTCCAGTAAAGGAAACCCACTATTTTTCCCCTCCAAAGTAAAAATAAAACAGAAGTTGTGGAAGGTTTTTAACAGTGTTTTATAATCTTAGAAATAAGAGGATTGTGATACATTTTCTACAAAATCTATATTTCCTCACAGGAAAGTTTTAATTCACCAGAGCATATTTTATATAAACTCATTTATTATAGGGATTACTTTAAGCACAACTTATAATGAAAATGCCATTCATATTTTTCAAACACTGGAATATTGCACATTTTATTCTTAAAATCGTACTAAATGCATGCTAGAGGCAGAAGCAACTTCCGAAATGCCAAAATATGCAATCACTGAAAAAAAGCCATATCTTTTTTTTTAATGTCCAAATCTTTATTTCTTAATGCCAGGAGCAGTCAAATTATACATGTAGGAGACCTTTCGATATTTTTCCCTCACAGTTTGCTGTTTTAGGGCCAGACTAATGTGGTGACATGCCAGGCAGTCAGCAAGAAAACAGTGGATAATGGAAAAAACCTTGAAAATACCCTCACTGTTGGGATGTGCAGCACAGCCCAGCATGAAAGCTGTCATATGGGCCCAGCTTATTAGCGCTGGCTCCGTTCCATGCCAACAGGACCCAGGCTGGCTCCTGCTGGCTCGTCCCCTTGTTCCCTCAGTGTTTTGGATCCAGAAGGAGCTTATTAGCTCAGGTGCATCGCCTTGCAGGGCCAGGTTTTGCCTGGGATTAAGTGGAGGCTAATAGGAGCCCGGAGCTCCCCGGAGTCAGCTGAAGCCTTGCCACGAGCAGCTGCTCTGCTGACCTGGCTCAGGCACCTGCTCAGGGCTCGGCTAAAGCATCCTCCTGCACTGAGGATGCCTTTGCAAGCCGCCAGTGCCGACATCCCAGCGGCTGTGGTGCACTTAATCCGCAGCCCAAATGAACTGTTTGTGGATGTCGGTGGGCTGAAGGTGTTTCTAAAGAGTGACCCCGCGACTAAACCATCTCCGACTGTTTGGTGCCTTTCCCTGTCCCTCCCTGCTCGGAGGGCAGTGGAGGTTGAGCTGGGATCAGGCAGGCACTGGTCAGCACCTAATTAACAGCTAGTTTATAATTATTCCAGGCCTGTCTCTAGCTGGGGGCACTTGATGTTGCTTAGTCACCTTTTGGAGGCTAAAATTCCTGTCTGGATATTGCCATGAGCTGTCTGCTCCAAACTATTCTAAAATCAATAAAGTAAAGGTGTATCCATGTGCAATTTGCTAAGTCTGTACCATCTGTGAATTAATCCACATATCTTTCTGATACACTGTAGCAGTTTAATTACTTCACTAAATGTACGATTCAAAAATTAAGCTTATCTCAAGTTAAATTAATAATCTGTCTTGCCACTTTGGTAAACTGGTCAGCTGTCAACTTTGGATGTTAATAGAGAGAAGAGCAAATAACAGTGTTATATTACCTCAGTAATGAAAAGATGGGCAAACTGGATGTCTTCTTTAATGATTTAAAATCTGCCTGTTGTAATATTATGTATTATTATGGGCATAAAATAATAATATTGTATATTATTATGGATGCCTAGTAATAATTACTAAAACCAAGGTAAGTTAGAGAAGAATTTAAAAAGCCTATAATTATGTTAAAAAATAGTTTGGTTTTTTTTTTAAATCACTATGAATATCAGCTGGAACTTACTAGTTAAGAAGTACAAACAACCATTTTTACTCTCCCCAGCTTCTCTTCCAGATACCATTTTCCCCTTGCCTTTAGGGAACATTAGCTTTAAGAGTGATTTGCTCATTTTTCTCTGCTTTCTGTGCTTTTGAGGGTACCATGAGACATTAAACACAGGGCTGATCACAGCAGTTAACATTTATATTGGTGGTTTCTGTTGTCCTGCCAAGCCTTGCTGAATCCACAGGTGGCCTGGAAGTTTGGACAGTTTTTATTTGTTGTCAAATTAAATATTTTATACTAATGAATGGATAAAATAATGTAATTAGATATAATTTTGTGAAATAATATCAACATCCTCCTAATTATTTCTGTTTCCTCAAAAGGTACTTAAATTTTCAAAAGCATGCCTAAAATCAGACATGCCGAAAAAGTATATTGAGGGGAGCCAAGTCATTATTTTACTTTGATATGCAGATTTGCTTTATACAAAGTGTTTCTGTTTCTGGTCATAGCCATGGGATTCTTACTAGAGAAATCGCTATTTCAGAGAAGATGGTAAAAAACTGTCACTTGTTTTTAAAATTGAATTTTATTATCCTAGATACCAGTACAATTCTCATTAGCAGATTTTCCAGCCAATTTGCCCATTTTTGTTTTGTGGATCCTGTATGTTCTAGTTGTCATTATCAATAGTTTTTGAAGGGAATCCTTTGAAAAGGGGGGAGGAAAAAGCTATTTTATTTTAAAGTATGACTCCTAGTAACATTTCTGTGAAGTTTTTTCTTCTTTTTTTGGTGTCTTGTGATGTTATACACTTAATATAATGTGAATGCCTGTTGCTGCTTCATTCTCTTTTCTCTTCCTTCCACCTTTCATTATCTAGTCTACTTTTGTGAACATAAATTTCTCTCTCTGCAAAAGCAGTCATGTCAAAACACTTTCTACTAGCCACTGATCTATGGTGGGATTCTATTACAATCCAAGGGATTGCTCTTTTAAGAATCTCATTAAAGTCTGAACAAACAATATGAAATGAAAAATCCTTCCCCAAGGCACAGAGGCTACAGACAGTACTGCTTTGCAAAGCTAGGTAGGTGAGATGATATTAGACAGGCGATAATGAAAATATCAGAGAGATTTCATAGCTAAAAGTGTGTAACAATTATGGTCAAGAAAGTGGCCTATTTTTTGATTTTAAACATTAAATATAATTCACAGATGAGAGAGAATAAACACGCAAAATCTTTCCTGATAAGGTGTTGGTCAGAGGGGATGTTTCTCATGGACTTTTTGTACATCTACTGAAAATTTTACAGTGATTTTTTCCTGTAAAGATCCCCACCAAAAAAAATACCAAAAGTTGGGATTTAATATCTCTTTTTAAAAGAAAAATAGTTCAAGCAAAAAATGTAGTTACCTTATCATGCTTTAAAGTTCACACTCTATAAATACTATCAATTCATGTACTAGAACCATTTTTTTTTTTTATCTGAGACATGGACATACTAGAAGATCTTGCCAGTCATTAATCTGTGGGTAACTTCTGTTAGTTTTTAAAATACTTGTACTTAAACATATAAAGACTGGTCTATAACTGAGTATTTCATAAAATTTTATCTGCACTTAGGGCTTAACTAAATTTGTCTTTCTGAACAGCTTTTCTTATGATAGCTGAGCAGTTTGCTACTGTAGTCTCCTGAGAAGGAAAGAAGAGCTTGAAAGCTGTTATTCCTAAAAGGGTGATGGGATTAGAGGGATGCTCCAGAGACAGTGGGAAAAAAAAAAGTATTTTCTAGTTCAGACCCTTTGAAAATTGTTGTATTCTCTTGATACTGAGACTTTTAGCTGTGGGGTTCATGGCAATTCCTGTACTCTCCTGGGTGGCCAGAGTCTGGCACTGTTCAGAGCATACTTGGAAGTTGTGTGTTTTTCTTCCATTTGTATTTTTGGGTGGAAGGCTGAGTGGTTTTCATTTTTTGATACAGACCTCATTACAAATATTCATTGCCTCTATCATCTCCATGTACAATCTGCTCTTGTTTCTGTAGCTGCATATTTGCCATGAGGACCCGAAGGCAAGGTAACCTAATGTAATTGTCCCTAAATTAAAGCTTGAAAAAAGAGGTAATTAATGTTCAAATCCATAGCTTCTAAACAGAGATACATGTAGCTTGCTTTTGTGTGCTTTGGATAGTTAGGATTTTTGTTTTGGGGTAGGTTGCTGTTTGTCTCCGTATCCCACTAATGTGTAATTTCTGGATTTACTCTTAAGATGTTAACAAAGGGTTTATCAACAGAATCCATCCATCGAAACAGGGAGGTTCAGCTGTTTGAGGATTACACACTGTCAATTAAGACAAATAGTTATTGGCTGGTGGGAAGCTTGTGAGCGAGTAATTGCAAGAGATGTTCCCTGTTGAACCATGGCACATGATCCATCAGATTTTCGAGTGATGTAGATTAGGCTGATAAATCGAGTTCCATCATTTGTACCTTTCTCCACTGAGGGCTCTGGCACTTTTTAGATTTTGTTTGCTTTTGCGGGTGGGGAAGAAAAACTTTTTTAAAAATTAATTTAAGTCATTAGTAACTGAGCTGAGAAAATCATATGGAATCAAAGTTCCTGCTTAACACATGGTTGGAGACTGGGCTGCCCAAGTGTGGCTGGGAAATGCCATTTGGTCCCATCTCCTGTAGACCAGAGCAAGGACAGCATAATAACCAAGATGAGGTGATTACCTCTTTCCAATTAATTATTTACCACACAGCACAAGGCAGGCAGTCCAGGGAAGGCAATTCCAAGAGAGGGGTCATAGCTGGCTCAAACCAGGCAGTAACTTGCTCAAAATCTCTGCAAAAGTGGTTTATTTTTGTCTGCTATTTGCCAAGAAAAGGTGCAAGTAGAGTTTTGAAGGTGCACTGTGAAGATACAAGTTTTCAAACCACACATCAGTTTAAAAATTCTGTTTCCACAACCAACTACATTCAAATGGTTTTATCTCGTTAAAAATAAAAAAAGTAAGAGAAATATTGGAAATATTAAAGACACACTGGTCAGAAAAATCACTGAAAGTGCAGAATTGAATTTTTTTTCTGTCCTCTAACACAACTTTTTCTATTTAGATAAAAATCACTGGCCATATAGAATTTGTACACAAGCATGTCAACAAACATTATCAATCCCATAGAAAAGAGAAGATATGATGGCATTGCATGCTTTAGCTCAAAGGTTGTTGGGGTTTTTTTTTTGTGTTCATTGTTGTATCTATAAATGGAAGTAAAAATGAGCTTATGTGCATTCATGCTGTGGAATAAATGGAGTGAATATTAAAAACTAGAGTTTTTAAAAGCAGAGAGCAAAAAAAAATCATGTGACGGTAAATGGATACATCTGGGCCGTAATGGGTTAAAAGTAATTCATTTTTGTTTGCAGTTGCAAGTTAAAACCCAGACGTCACCAGGCACTCTCCTATGTGACTGTTCCCATGCACATCTCATACCATGTCTGAGCACAACATACAGTAAAAGGAAATGTGTAATTATATGGTCAGGACAAGGAGAACACTTAGGTCAGACTAGAGCCTTTATTTATATATATATATATATTTTAATCAGTGTTTAGAGCTTTGAGGACAATATAGAGAAGAGAAACACAGACGCAGAGACTTGTAGCACACCTCTTGGCTTCAAAGGGCTGCTGTATTTCCCGTAGGTATCTTGAATTTTGCTTTAGTGAGGACAAAGTCACCTGTGTGATCTATACCATGAAGCTGAGTTTAACTTTCCCTGTTGTCTGTTCTCTGCTTGCACTGACAGGAGAGGTGTGAATAGTGAAGATGGGCTTGGTTCAGGGGACATTCACCCAAATTGCTGCGGCTGTTAATCTTTAATGGCCTAATAATAATGTTTGAATTGTTCCTGACTACTACCTAGTTCCTCTGTGGTTTTTGTTGTTTGGTTTTTTTTTAAGGTAAGTTTGTTTGTACCTGAGCTCTTACAATGCCAGGTCAAACTGGTGCCCTGGTAGAAGCAGATTTTTTTGCGTATGCCTGCTTAGGAGCACATGAATAAGGACAAATACAGAATTCCCCTTGTTCTGTTAAGTAGATGCTTTTGTCATAAATCTGTTTCAGGAACATTTTTCTGAACTCTACGGACCATATAATAGTGGATTATATGCATGGTGTGCAAAATATCTGGATTTTTCTCAACAAGACAGAGATCCTGTAGGCTGGATCAACATGTCACCTTTGATTTAAAGGGGTGATTTTCTAAAAAGAAAACTTACGGAATGATCCATTTCCGTAGGCATATTTTGTGTCTAATAATGTGGTACAGTATCAATGTATCTGATTTTTAGTGAGGATGAGCTGTACTTTGTCTTTAGGCCCATCTATAAACGTACATATCTTTTTATGTCTAAGCTGTCCTGTTTACTATGGGAAGTTGGGTTGTATATATGCAATGCAGTGGTTCCACCAGCAAGCCATACTGAAGCATACTGTGGCATCTGGTTTGGGGTTTCTTGTAATTTCTGTTATTCTGTTGCCTAGATAAACTGATGAAATTTGGCTGAGCTGTAGAAACACCTGGAACTAAAAGGTACCACGTGTTGGCTAACTGAGAAATGAGGTTGTTCTTTGAGTGAGACTTGTTAAGGTTTCATTACAATGTTTCAAGGGCGTTTCCTGTGGTTTTGGGATCCTGAGCTGGTTTTAGTTCTGGAGAAGCTGAAACTGGAGCCTTGTTACAGAGTAATCTTTCACACTGATGATTAAATTTAAGGGAATCTGGCGCTGTCCTAGGATGTTGAACCACCCCACACTTTTCTCTCTCCATGTTTTGTTGAGTACATTAAAAGATAATCAAAAACATTTTTTCAAGGTGTGATAGCAATAACATGTCTCCATGTACTGTAGGTATTTACATTTAAAAAATATTTTTATGTATTAGGCTACTTTTCTTCCCCCCCCCCCCCCAGAAGTTATACTGTAAAGTGAATTTGGATATACCATGAGTACATCATCAGTGTGTTCATTTTTTTAAATTGAAACCTTAGTCAGTCAGATCTCATTAGGCATCTACATGTCATTAATTTATAAAGAAAATACAGCATGTATTAAAATGTAATTTTGGTTAATGTATAACAACTAAAATTATTAATGATTTTTTCTGGTAGTCATTACTTTTCAAACCTTGTTCTCCATGGAAATCTACAGCAGCTAAAATAGCAGAACACTGTGTGAAGTACAATATCTATCAGAAATTACTGATGATGTGCCACAACAATGACAAACATTTGTGATTTAAAACCCCCACCACCTCTGTTTCTGCTTCAGCAAAGCAGGCAAACATCTGTACACTGCTTTTGATGTACTTATTTAGATGTGTGTGAGAGCAGAGTGCTTTGCACATGGCTAAATGAATGAAAGTGCATTTAGGAAAAACAGATGAAACTTGGACTGCAGTTTGGTGGAAAATAGATTGATTGAGAAGTATGCAGATGAGAAAGAAAATTATCCCATTCTACGGCATTGCCATAATAAATCACTGTGTGAGATGTAAATTCAGTTCAGATTGAAGCTAAGAGATACTTAGATATAAGAAGATATAAACCCAGCTTCTTTCAGGCTGCATTCCATTAGCAACATGTAATATACAGAATATCCTGTCCTTTTTATGTAGCCCCTTGGATCATTTCAACATTTTTCACTGTTACTTTGACTAAACTTTGTTCTGTACATCTTGGTCGAGATGTTCGTAATGTCGGCACTGATTTCAGCAGTCCAAGTGTCGTCTCCTGCCTCCTGTTTGGAGATAAAACATCCTTCCAGCCGCTCACTTGGAACCAGGAGATTGCCTGCTGCGAAAACAGGCTATCAGCATTTATTAGCACGGCATCTTCACAAGCCTAAGACAAATGAAACATTTAAAAGGAGCGGAGCATGTTGGGTTGTTGTTTCCCGTTTCTCCTGAGAGGGAGAGGATGCTTTTCTCTCGGACTCATACATATATATGTGTATGTGCTTCCCTGTAAGACTTCATATTTACAAATAGAAGTTTTGTTGTTGGTGAGTTTTACTAACTCAGAATTGTTACACTGTTACATTCAAACACGTCGAGGTTGACTGTGGTTTTGAAATTAGCAGTGCATAATTTTTGGAAAGGAAGCAAAGAGAGTTTATTGCCTTAATTACAGTGTAATGTTCATATTAAATATATTTATATTTTAAAATTCCAGTTTTAAGGAGATTTTAATAGAAGCTGGAGCTGATGAGGCAAAGCAATGCAAAAAGGCTGTTCCAGATGGCATTCATCCAGAGGGAGACATTTGTGTATTGACAATGGTGGAAATGTATGAAAAGAGAAATAAGCAGCAAGTATGAGACTAGCGAAGAGAAACCGAGTGAGAATGGTCCAGGACTCAGTCTGCTGTTGCAAGGAGAGGAGTAGCAGTATTCTCCACATGCTGTAATCTGATCCCAGGGAAAGATGCTGAGAATACTAAGTGTTTCAGTCAAGCAGTAGGGGAGTGGAGGAGTGAGTCAGCAGGGCAAGTTGTGGCTGAAATTCCAGGGTGGGAGAACAAAAGGTTTGCAGAAACATGAGAAAACAGGGAAGGTGAATTTATAGTGAAGGTCAGTCTTGATGTGATGATAGAGATATAAAGATCATTTTTATGGATTAAAACCAAAAAAGACTGCAATGTGTGGGGTTTTAGTTACTGTAGTGGGTAATTTGGTGAACCAGGGATCTAATCTGGCATAATGGTGATTCTTCCTTGTGTCAGAGGATACTTTTCTTCAAGGGAACCTCTCTGCGAGGCAAAGTGCTTACATTTGACTAACTGTATTTAAAAATAATTGAAAGAAATATGAAAAATACTATCCAGTGTTAGAAGTCTTTCCCATTCCTTTTTGATGTTGTTTAAAGTGACACCATCAATTCTAGGGAAATACCTTATAACTAGCTCAGGCCAAGGTTAGAACTAAATATTGTGTCAAGGAAAGCAGGCTTTTTAGTTAAAAGCAAATACCAGCTGTTGCCTTTGGTTTTAGAAGAGAGCTTTTCTTGCTAAATGCCTCATTATAGTGTTGTGTATCTGCTCCTCTTCCATGCAACGTTTGTTCAGGCTCCTTATTCTTAAGTTGCTTTAGAATTTATTATTTAGGTTTTTAGCCCAGTGCTACTTGGGTATTTTGCTTTTAGGTATTAATTTCTTCCTCATGTGCTCTTTTTCCTCCGTGCTGTAGGGAGACTTCAGTGTCATGCCATAGGCACAATGCACCAAGGGAGGCATTTTTTCACCTCCCCAGATACCAGCCAAGCAAAGGCTCCCTGGGAGGACTCCTGGGAGCATGGAGAGTTTCATAAATTGCAGATTAATTAAGAATTGCCCTGCTTGGAAAAATAGATGTGCTGCCTTGTACTTCATAACTTCCATCTGCTGTCTCCTATCCAGCATGGCAGCATCCTCACTCTGACTCTGTTGCCCAGAATATCGGCCTCTGCTTGGCTGACAAATTGTCCTTTGCAATTCAGAATAAAGAGGAACATGGAGTTTTTGTAGCCACCTTCTGCAAGTAATAGAGGTTTTTGTTCTGCAGTGAAAAGCAGGTTGACTTTGTCATATTGCAGACTTAAAAGAGTAAATGCAGAGAATTAAAGTATGCTGTTTGTAACTTGGAACTTAAAAAAATGCCAGAGCTTTTTTTCACTCTGCCAGAAAGAGTAACAGTCATGTCCCTTATGAAGTTAAAGCAAGTCTGTTTTATAATGAAAATTGTTATGAGATGGTAGAGACATGGTCCGGTGGCTGTATCATTGCCATCTTATCAACTTTCTGAAAGTGCTATCCATCCATCAACTGCTGATTCATTTTCCCTTATTAAAATCACACACGATGCAAAAAAGACACAGATACATTAAAAAAAAAAAATCTACTGTGAGAGTGCTTTTTTTTTTTCAATCAGAAAATGTTGGCTTTGTGTTATCCTGGTTTATTGTGTAGTAGATATTATATAGTATGTCTGAATTTTTTTGCATGTTTTTCTTAGTATGAGAAATATGAAATGCAGCAAGATTTAGTTGCCAGAGCTTTTGCAGAGAATGAGCTTTTTGAGAAACCATTCTGAGCTGTAAGGCAATGTGTGAACTTAATGCACTGAGATTTTGAAGGGGAAATTTTTTGAGGGCACGAAGGGAGGGAAGATGCCGGACTGTCCTGCCATCAAAGGGCTCTGGTCAAATGGGGTGGGACGGTTGCAGGTACTGCCCCAAGTCCCACATGGGCAGGGAAGTTGGCTCAGCTCCACTTGGGAACCCCAGGGCAGCTCCAGGAGCAGAGAGGGAAGGAAAAAAGAGGGTAAAAGAAACAGTATCAAAACTCTTAGTGGGGAAAAAACCCAAAGGAAAACATTTGTTTTGGTGATATTTGCTTAAATAGAGCTGTTTCGTAGAGGAGGATGTCTTCAGTGTCAAGGCGTGTTGGATGTGGCTTTCAGTTTACACTGAGGTAAGCTGCAGGGTCTAAATTATTATTACTTCATTGTACAATAAAGATGGAGCTGCCCTCTGAAAAGAACCTGCTAATACAAGCTTGTAATTTCAATTTTTCACACATTTTTCATTCTGTGTTTCACTAAAAATCTAATCTACCCAATCATTGCTTTAGGCTAATAGCCTGTAGTACAGTATAGTGTCAAAAGTGTCAAACTTAATGGAAAAAAAAAAAAAGGGAGGACTCAGGTGTGTTCACTGAAAAACCCCTTCTTTGAATACTTTTTTTCCGGAGGATCTGGGTTTTTTGGAATATGTACTAATCAAATTGGAAATAAAAAGGGAAAGCTGTACAGCCACGAAACTCTTCCATGGCTAAGGTATGTATTAAAGCTATAAATTTATTAAATATATTTTTGAGAAGTCACTGACATAAAACCTAGTAGAAGGTTTTATGCTAGGCATGTCAGATATATTTTGCTGTACCCTTGTTGAGACTGGTACTTGACCTTTTTCAAATGGAAACCTGAAAATTTTCGCCATCTGTTGGGCAAGGCGGTCGGATTCTTTGCTTTTGAGACACTTTAAAATTTCTGTTGGAAAGTTAGAAGGAGAGAAGGAATAGATTCTGCAGTATTCGTGCTGTTTAATTGCAACAAATAGTTTAATTACCTGACTCAGCCGTGTATGACAACCCCCTGAAATCTCTGAGGTGCAATGATGGTCCATGTGAGATGAAACACCTGCGTGTCAATAGTTGGGTCGATTTGCATAACTCCCTTAAACAGGGGGAATGGGCAGCAGTGATTTAACAAGTCTTTGTGTTCATTGCTGTCCTTCCATCTCTCCCATTAATGTTTGTTTTGTTTTTCTCCTTCATGCTACAGCAGTAATGCTGATGATGCAACCCCAGACAGTCATTTCTGTGTAATAGCTTTGGGCATGAAATGCTTGATTTGCACTCCTGAGCAGCTACCACGGGCTTTGCTCCCCAGGTTTGGATGGATGAGGCATCGAGGAAATGAGGAATTTTTGTAAACTTGAGGGTTGAGGTTATAATGCACAGAGTAAGAAAGGAATAGAGTGAATGAGTAATGCCACCACAGCGCAGCTGATAACAGGAGTAAGAAACTTTTTGCTCAAGATAACAGATTTATTTGATTCAGCTCTTGGAGAAAAAAAAGTAAGAGTGCAATACAAAAAAAGAAACAGACTATTCTTAGTCTATCCTACCATATATAAACTCTTAAAAAAACCCCCCAAAACTGTACACATAAATAAAGAATAACTTTTTGTCTTCTGGACAAAGACTGTCTGGATTCATGGCAGCTTTCTCCTTAGTTATTTAGGTAGTAAATGCAGAAGAGATATTGGCATATAATAATGTTGAATATTCTACGTTTGAAAACTCTCAGAAAGGTCAAGAATCATAGCATTGACAGTTCTGGTTTTCCTTTCATTTAGAATTTCACAACTTCCTCCCCTTTCCTTCCTTCTGCATGTGTGTTCAAGAGATTTTAAAACTTTCCTTTAAATCCTCTGTAATGGTCTTAGCTCATATGATAAATGTCAAGTATCTTTGAAAAAGTTCTGGAAAACTTGTGTCATAAAATGAATTTGAGGCTGGGCAATTTGTATTTTTTTGTCCATGTAATTGAAACTTCAGTGGAAAAAAAAAATCCATAAATAAGAATTAAATTTGCTGTTGCAATACATAAAATCATTTGACCTCAGTGAAAATTAGTCCATGTGCAGAGGAAGGAGCACCTGTCATTTTGCTTGTGGGTCAGAAATAAGGCCAGGTGACTAAGAGTGTGCCAGTAAAATATGCTACTGCCTTTATGCCACTCTATTCCTGTAGCAGTAGATTGCAAAATATGCTGTATCCCCAAAATGCTCAAATCAGCATTCAGCAAAATTTATTAGATTTGCCCTGGTTTCTTCTTTTTTCCTTTCCTTTTCTTTTCTTTTGGTTTTTTTTTCCCCTAAGAGGTTAAGAGCATGTTTTGAAAAGTAAAAATGACTGAAAATGTTCAGGATATAAATTCAAGCTGTGTGAGTAGCACAGTGTACAGACACCAGGAATACCAATATTCTCCACTGATGGCATTTCCAAATACACTTTGTTTATTTAACAAGGCCTGAAAATTACTCTATTTTCACTTTACTTGGAAGCAAGTCTTGCGCTTTGGTTTACGAGCTTATCTCCAACCCCCATCCTCATCATTAGTTCATCACTAATTGGGAGAGTTGTGAAAAAGTCAGTGGTGAGGTTAGTCTTAGCCATCTGCCCAAAAAGTCTCTTCCCTGGAAGTTCACACGTGCATGCACCAAGACACACACCACAGGGTCACTGTCCTTCTATAACAAGCTACTTAGGCACAACTGAATGAACAGGATTAACTGCATTTCTCTACAGAGATTTATTCATGTTTAAAGTTAGACGCAAACTCAACTCGTGTCTTTAGGAATTTAATTTGGTACTACTGGTTTTCTACAGTGAAAAGTTTGTTTGCTTAAAAATAGAGCTGGCTGCATTTTCTGTAATTTTAAAAAAATGGTTTTGTTCTGTTAAAGGACACGTTTTTGAGTAGGAGTTTTTTGGGGGGAGGTATTTTTCCAACAATGTTGCTTGATCATGTGAAGATATCCCACCATTTAAGCAACAGGCATTCACCTGTTAAATAACTACGTTTATGGTCAGTAAAGAACCAAATAAATTGTCTGTTTTTCAATTTCAGATTTCCCTTTAGCCCTTGCTAAAAAGGAAGGGGGGTGATGGAAAAATTTCTGCATCTTTCAGTATATTGAATTGTTAGCAGTATTACTCAGATACCGCTTTACAGCATTACTTATGATGGTATCAAAGTGTTATATTCATTAAGAAACTCTTAATAAATTCCTTTGACTTCAGGGAAACTCAAGGTGACTCAGCATCTGTGGCAGACTGGCTTTAAAACATGCCTATTGCTGTGTAAATGTGCATGGGATGTCAGAAGCCTAATCCATGCAAATCCACGAATCATTAGATGACAGTATTTTAACCTATTTCCTACTAATACAGTATATGAGCATTTCTACATGAAATGCATCTTTGAAGTGAAATCAATATACCAGAGTCTGTTATAGAATGTCAAAGAAAAAAAGAATTGTTTACTGTGGGGGGTTGGTCAGTTTTGTTGTTTGTTTGTATTTTTTGTTGTTGTTTTTGGTTTTGG
>VZRV01008883.1:179352-298539 GCA_013398115.1 Falcunculus frontatus
GTGATGTAAAATGAAGAGCCTCTTTCCCATACAGTACTTTAGAGCAGCAATGGGAAAGAAAAAGTGAAAGGGCTGGGAGTAGGGTTCGTGGTTTGATTGAGCCAAAATCTTCATGTTTTTCTTAAAAATAACAAAAAAAAAAAAAAAGAATAGAAAGTAATTTGATCCTAAATCAAAATGTTAGTATTTTATTTTGAATACTCATGTTCTAAAACCTAAATTTAAGAAAATTTTTAAAAAATTTTATTTAAAAAAGATAACTATAATTTTTCTTATGTTGTTTTAAAGAGTTGATATGAAAGGTTAAAGCAAAACAAACAGTAACCTTCTGTTTATTAAGGATAGCTTAATTCTCATCACAACTATCTTAGTCTCAGGAGACAAACATAGTTATGACTGAATTCCTGCCTGCACAGTTCTTAGAGTGTTTATGCTCTTCAATTTATTCATAGTTCTTTCTAGTTCTTCATGGAATTTCTTTCAGATATCAGAATGTGGATGTGATGAAACCATACACAAATCTGTTGCAATGTAGGAAAAAACTGAGAATAGAAACAACTAATTCTTTGAAGTTTTCACAGCTGTGAACTGTGATACCAGGACAATTAATCTGTGACATCAGTAGTGTATCCAACAAAAGAATCAATCAAAGGTTGATCAGCACAAATATATTTGTAGGTATGTTGTCAGTGTTCCAATTGAAAAATGAATCTTAAGGTATATGTATATATATCTCTCCTTACACTAGGATGGCGTTTTTGTGCTGCAACCATTGCATTTTTGGGAAGAACATCTGAATTAAATTGATAGGTGCGGAAGTATTCAAAACATGAGCAAAAAAAATTATTTTCCTTCTCAACCAAAAAAAAATCCACCAAAGAAAATAAATCAAAACAATTGGTGTTATGGTTGCATAAAATACTAAATAAGTTTCCTTTTAAATATGTAATCAATTGCAACTTGACAATTTCTTCAGTCATATTTCCAAAACCACTCTTTCAAAGACATAGATGTTTCATAGTGGTTCTTCTCTTGAAAAATATTTTTGAGATAATTTCTTACAGAGGGCTGGGATTTAGTCTTAGGTCTGAATTAAGTTTCAGGATGAAGAGGAGGGAAGTCCATTTGCTGTCTAAAGTACAAAAATATTGAAGCAGAATTTTGGCTCAGTTTTCTCATATTAACTTACATGATATGGTTTGACTTCATGTACAGTCATGCCAAGAAGATGCCATTTATAGCTATTTAGAAGTCACTTTGCAATATTAAAATCTTGGTACAGAACCACAAAACTTCAAGAACAAAGGCTTGTAAGTGCCATGGCGTGTTCTTTTTGCTATGTATGATGCATAAAATGTCAAATTATAAAATTATATGTATTATCCAGTATATATCAAAAAGTACAAATTACGAACATACCCTTTTTGATGTATAAATATCATGGTATGGGTGTGTTCTGGATGATAGGAGTGATACATTTGAATTTTTAATTTGGTTCAATGGTGATCACTGAGTGGGAGATTTGAGGTGAGGATTAGATGCTGTGATCCCTTTGTGTATTCTGGGATGCTGGAGACGGGGTCAAGGTGTTCTCACCCTTGGATCTATTGAGTTATTCTCCTGCAGAAATGTTGGCAGAATATGAGTTTAAAGATAGGCTGAGATGTGTTACATGTGATTTTACCTCTAATTAAATTGATAATCAAACCCAGTGGTTTCGAAATTCTTTTCTTCTATTGATTTCAGGGATGTTGGTGAGATACTATGCTCAAAAAAAAAACCTGGGAACAAACCCCCGGCATATTCTGGTGCTTTTCACTTTTAAGGATAAAGTATTTTGCAACTTGAAGGATTAAGACAAAAATTTCTTTTTTTCTCTCTGATTGTCACTTGCATCATCTGAAAAAGAAAGAATTATAAATTTATTGTAACTGTGAAGAGGCATTAAATTAACCAGTAATTCCTTTCTTTCATTACAACCCTTTTATTTCTTTCTTTCAACTGTGTTTAAGCCTGAAATTTAATTTTTGCATAAGTAAGTAAACATAGTTTTTTAAGATTTGTAAATTTTTGGGTGCTGTTGTGTTTGATGCAATGTATTTCAAGCCATTTTGGAAGGTTTGGGGTTTTTTATTTTTTATTTTTTTGGCAGTGCTTTCAAAAATCTGTGTCGCATGCCCAAATGCACATAAGAAATGGATGAGAAATATTTTTACTTATTAATGAGAATGAGCTGTGAAATATTTATTGTTAAAGTTTTTCTACCAGACATGCACAATGTTGTGGTTTTTTTTTACTCTTATCAAATATGTAATTTTTGGTGTCAGGAATTATGAAAGACCAGATATAATTAGATTGACAAAAATGGCAAACGGCAGTCTTCAGGAAATCTTCAGTTCTGGGGAGAAAGATCTTTACAAAGAACTGGAACTTGTTCTGGGGAGAATGATCCACCTGTTTCTTCTCTCCTGGACTTTCACTTTTTGATAGTTTGGGTGATCTTAAGAAATTAGAGTACGCATATACAGCTTTAAAATTAGGCAAAGAAGTGATAGTATAACAACACTGAAAAGCCAGTTGATTGGGGGGAAATCTTAGATGAAGTGAAGAAACTCAGGATTTTTGCCACATTCTCAATTTTATTTAGTAATCTTCCCAAGTCTGGCATATCATTGCTTCTTAGGTGTTACTATTTATTTATATATTGTTTTATAAACATAAGGGCTATGTAAAATTTGCCTGAGAAAAAAAAGGATGAGGCTTAAGCTGACACAGAAAGTGTAAGTAGACTGTAGCATGAATAAACATTTTAAGTGCTCTAACATTAGATATGTATAAACAAAGTCTGTGTTTCTCTAACACATCTATGAACATGAATAGTCAGAACAACATTGAATCATTCAGAGGCTGAATTTTTTCCTTCATAACAGCACCCTGTTTTGTATGAATTCTCATTCTCTCTGTGACCAATGCATGCCTTGGTCATTGTTTTTTTGAGATTTAGCTGAGATAGAAAGAGTATTGCTGAGATAGGGAAAAATGAAAGGTGTTAGGAAAATATGTGGAAGCTAAGGGTTATAGAGCAGCCTCTCTAAACTCCAGGAAGATTAAAGTTGAAGAAGAAATATAAATCCTGATCAGGTTTCATCCCGGCATTTCCTGTCTATGGTAGAGGTACTGAGAAGCATTTCAAAATAATATTTTAGTCTCATGGCTGCCCTCTAGTCTCCTAAAGATGAATCATGAACATTTGTGGCCCTTGCTAATAATAAAGTATTGGTCCTATTTTCTTCAACAAAGAAATAGTTTGGGTATTTTCTTCTGGTTGTAGACAGTTTAGAAACAGCATGTTCAGGCTCCATTGCGCCTGTCCCTCAAGTTTGCTTATAAAAAAGAGCACAAAGCAATTTTAAATTATGAACTCGTAAAATCTGTTTGATACTTTTTTTTTTTACTCTGTCTTCTCTACCTCCTGTTTTCTTTTTTGTGTGTTTGTTCTTTTCCTCCCGCGTATCCTACAAGCTCAAGCTCAAGCTACAAGGTCAAGCTACATTAGAGTGTCTGCTAGGAAACATCACAAGAAATTCCTGAATGCTTGTTGAGTCAGATTAAAGATTGTTTCAGTGGGGCTGCAGTAGCCTCAGGTCAGCTCCTCCTGATGAGATTTATAGGATGGTTCTTCTGAGTTCTCTGCATCCTCTCATTAAACCCGCTGTGCTGACACGGTGTCATGGACAGAATCGAAGTGTGGGTGTGCGAGAGCCACCACAGCTGTTTTTTGTCTGAAATTCACAATTCAGCTGACCCTGGGCTTCACCCCTACACTCACAAGGTGTCTGGGCAGCACTGACAGAGCACTGCATAGGCTGTGGCCATTGGGTTTATTCAGCAGAGTCACTTGCTCTTGCTCCCGTGTGGAGCAGCTTTATCTTGTTTTAGCTGACAAATTTCTCTGTGCTTGCATAATTAGAGTAATTAACTGGGTGCCTGCTTCAAAGTTTCAGGAACCTGTCTTGGAGTTTAGCTGTTTTAAAATTTGAGAACTAGCAGAGGGACAAAATACCAGCAGAAAGTGGTGTGGTTTCTGCTGTGAGTGCCGCATCAGCTGTCATGGTCATCATCATCTGGTAGCTTGTGGTTTCCAGGTTTTGTGAAAGCATTTTCATGTGGGGTACTAAAGGCAGAACCAAATGATCTGCAGTAAGAGAGAATTCTAACAGAAGGGTATGTGATAATATATCTAATTATGCCGGTAATTGTTGTCTGTGAGAGAACTCATGAGAAATCTTGTTTTCTTCGTACTTTTTTTTAAGCGAAGGTTATTTCTAAAATGCAATCTCATAGTTTTATAAATCAGGGAAAACTATTTTGTAGAATTAGAAGGGTATATGGAGAGAAGTTTTACATCAAAGGAGAAAAAAAAGTCTCCTTTTAGTAGCTATCTTCATAAAATAAAATTCAGTGCTTGAACCATTCTAGTTTCAAGCTACACCCACTCAACCTACACCCCATACCCCAAATAATAATTTCCTATGAGGGTCTGCTGGTTTAGGGTTTTTTGTTTTGAGTGGGGGCATGTTTGTATGTTTTGTGGGGGCAGGTTTTAAAGCTTAAAAAATATGTCTTAAATCAGTTTTGCATAGGAAGGAAATTTTAACCATAAGAAATCTGGGGTACACAGTAACCCCCAATTCTGGGTAGAATTCAATCATCTGTCCGGTTGACTTTAGTAGTGAGGATTAACATTTCTATTTGCCATGAAATAATTGTGCTACTTGCAGAAAAGGAATTTTACTGTTTGCAGCTCAAAATGAAATACAGTAGATGTTGTAGGGCTAAGCTGTGTTTATTTTGGATTCCCAAATTTAACATGGAAAGCTTTTACAATAGTTAAGCATCAAAACGTTTACTGAAGCTGCACATGCAGATTTCATCTTTTCTCAGTAGGCTGGCATCAATGGAAAATCCCATAGAAATCTGTCAAAATGAAACTTTCTGGGATGTGAGTCATTATCATCCAAGGATCTTTGTAGCCTTTGGATAGTCTGCAGTCATTTGAATCTGCAGTATTAATTCTGCATTACTTAATATCATACATACATTATTTAACATATACCAAACAATCAGCTTTCTACATTAATTCTTTGCTCTCCCCAGCTTCTCATTTTCTCTGAAAACAAAGCATTGCAGAGAAAGTCTTTGAGATAAAACAAAATAACTCTTTGGGAGAAGTGATGCCAGGTAAGGCCAAAAATGTCTTCAGGCTAATAGTATTGATTAGCATTTTTAGAGTTTTATAGCTAATAGTTTAACATTTTTTTAGCACAAATCCTCCAGTTTAACATGACAGCCACATTATTAATTAACAGAAATTGGAATGAGCAACTTCAACTAACTGCTAGATGCATAATTTATTAATTTATATACAGTATAAATAGTTCTGGGTGTATGCCAAAGGAATTAATAATCATAGGAATAATATCACTGAACATTCATATCAAGGAGACACGGTAATACTTCATTACAACGTTTGAATTAATGTGGAAAATTAACATCCTTATTGTATGCTATGTTTATTGCAATTCACAGAGAAACTGATAGTGTTACAGACCTGGAATCAGGAGACTGCAACTCTGGAAAACACACACAACTTTAAAGGTCGCCTTTCACTTTGCAATTGTGGGATATGTGCAGTAGAAGGAAGCCTAACATTATGTTCTTTGGTTGGATGGCTGATGATTAAAAAACTAAAAAAAAAAAAAAATTAAAAAAGCCCAAACAAACAAAAAAACCTCAAACCCAAACCTGCTATGAATGGCCTGTATTTGTACCTTATTGAGCTCCTATGTGTCTCATATTTTTGTGTGAATTAGGGAAGAAAGTTAATATTTTGCCACACGTGCTTAGCTGATAATTATGCTAATAATATTTGTTATTTAAAGGGGGGGAGATTAGCATAATTTTGTTATGTTTTGCATTCTCTGATGTTTGAGTCTGTGACACTTGAATATTCTGCTGAGTTCTGGTTGTTAATTTCTGCTGTCCACGTTTAAATAACTCGCTTTTGAAGTACTTTGCCCATTTATTAGTTACTTCTCCAAGTACACTATATGTAGAAACAGGACATATTGAAGGCAGACATCACCCGGACTTCTACTCTGTGTTTTGTTATATTAAGTCATTATTTTGCTCTCCTTTGATGGCACAAAGCAACTTTTCACGTTCTGATTTTGTCTGCTCTGCCTCTGGACTCTCAAATACGGGCACACCAGAGGCCACACAATACAGTTGTGGCCATATATTAAAGTTGTGTTTCATCAACATCAAAAATAATGACTACCAGAGCAGTCCTAGGAGGGTTATGACTATCTATGTGGTCAGAATGAAGTCAGTATATGATGATATATTGAAAATCTACTTTCCAAAAGTCACGTGCATATTACCTTTCCAGCTGTTATCTAATGCACAGGTGAGGTTTCTTTGGAAGAATGGACTTTGAAGTTTCTATGAGTTTCTAAGAAATTCTCATTGTGAGGCATCTGTGCAGTCTTTGTCTTTGTGAAAGACTTGAGAAATCCACCCTTATTAAGTAGATCTTCCTTATTAAATGCGCTTTCTTCTGGAGAGCCTGACTTTTACCTTTTCTCCTACTATGCTGTGATTTTACTGTGGTTTTTTTTGTATCTTAGTTTCTCTATATAGATGAATCACTTTTGTTTCAGCCATGTTTAGTGATGTATTTAAACTACACTATTTGCTTAGCATTAAGTCATTGAATGAAGTGTAATTGCAGCAATTGTATGTGAAGTTTGTGGGTTTCCAAGAGTAGCAAATAAAATTGCTGTTGTTGCTTGGCTATCTCTTGAATTCCCTCGGACTGACAATATTAGAATTCATGTAGAGCACCGAAGTCCTACAATTTCAAAGAACAAAAATTAAAAATATGGCATTCTTAATAAAGAATCAGGTGTGGCTTTTTTGTTCAGAGGTCTGGTGCTGAAGCTCATAGAAACAAAGAGAGAAGTAGAGGCATTCAGAAGGCAGCAATCCATGGCTCAGCCCAAGTCAGGAGCCAGGACGGCTCACAGGGTGATGCTCCTCTGCATGACTCACTCAAACCTAACTATTAAATCATCAACAGCTATGCAATTAAAAAGGCTTCTGATAGACCTTTGGCTGAGTTAACCCTCATCTAGTAGGAACAATGCTAAAGATTGTGCAGTCCTTCTAACCTCCCTCTTATGGTGGATTTGTTTGGCTTATTCCTTCTGATAATCACAGAATCATAGGATACCAGTTTGGAAGGCAATTGGAGCATCATCCGCTCCAGTGTTTCTTGGCAAAAGCACGGTCTAGACAAGATGGCCCAACCCCTCATCCAGCTGGATTTTAAGTGTTTGGCACTGAGGACTCCAGAACTTCCCCGGGGAGATGATTTCAGTAGCTCGTTGTTCTCTTTTTGAATAATTGGCCTCTTGTGTTGAGCTGGAACCTCCCCAGAAGCAACTCACACCCATTACCCTTCTTCTTCTCCGTGGGGCTCCCTCTAACACAGGACTCTCCATCTTCTATTTAGGCACTGTTTGAACGTGGTCTCCTCTGAGCCTTCTTGTCTCAAGGCTGAGCAAACCCGGTTCTCTCACTCTCTCACATGCCAGGCTTCCCAGGCCTTTGCTCATCTTTGTGATTATGCTTTTATCTTTGTAATAATGTTATTTTATTATGATCAAGAGGATGATTTTATTTTTGTTGTAGGACAGTGGTTTTGACTGAGCCTTCAGCAAAACGGTGTAAGAGTTTTCCGTGGGTTTGTATCGTATTGCAATTACTCATTTTGTTCTGATGAGTATTTTGAAGATGTGAATATCAGGTTTATAAGTGAACATTGAAATTAGGTTCATAATTTCTAAGGGAAAATGGAAATGTTTACAGTACTACTTCAGTCTTCTTTTAAGATCAAGATATTTAGTCCCATAGTTAAGAAGCTATACTTTTGAAGTTGAAATTTCAAACTAAATGCCAAAGGTCAAGAAAAATACTGCTTGGGAAAGGAGCAAAAAATTCTCAAAGTGCTTATAAAATGCAGTGTACTGTATATAAGGGAATACACTTTCAAAGCAAAACAAACCACAAAGAAACATATTGAGTGATTGTTTTCTCCACTTCTTAATAGAGATATTTAATTATAAATTATGCTCTTGAAATTTCTATATCATTGAGACACTTGTTGTATCAACACTTACAGAAATAAGTGTTATTTTAGGGTTTCATTTTTTTTTCCTGTTGTAAAGAACTTGAAATTGTAACCTGAACTTGTCCTCTTCTTCAGTATGTTCTGTGTTACTTTTAGGCAGGTAATCACAGAAACAATTAGGATGTTGTCCTGAGGCTCCTGTACTGCAGGTGCAACTGTGTGATTGCTGTTTTGTAATTACTGTGCAATTCTAACCACAGATATGCATCAGATAAATTGTACAGTGTACTTCAAATAAGTGAAAGCCCTTTTTGAGTTCAAGTAAGTACTTAATAATTTAGGTTGCTCTGTTATTTAGTCTCAGATCTACTCCTTGGTATGGTATTTGGTTTATGAAATTCAGAGCTAATGGAGAATTTGTCATGCAATTGGTTAAATTGTTGCAGAAAACTGTTGAATAACAGTGCTGATTAAAACATTGAAATTAGAATTCCTTGAAATATGCAAAAAAGCTTTAAATGATTACAGAGGCAATGCCAACTTTAGTATTTTTGTTTTTGAAGTCTTTGAAGTCTGACTTTGCAGAACAGATTGTGAATCCCTGGCCCATTACACACCTGCAGAGATTTCGGTGTTTTATTTCTCTTGGGTGAAACAGCAGAAGCCCGAACCATGTTAATCACTGTCAGAACCAGTTGTATAAAATGCCAAAATGCAATGAACCAGGAACTTTGTAATAAATATGACAATACAGTTTAAAGTGTTCTTTTGTTAGGCTTGCAATTTGTTGTAATTTATCACCTATAATGGTACTGGAGGGGGGAAAATATCTGGGACTTTCAAGTGATCCTTTCACTTGGAAGAAATGTTCCTGTGTCTGTATGCTGTCTTAAAGATGAAGGAAGGGAAGATGAAGTGCAGCTATGAGATATGTAACACATGTATTTTAAATACATGAAATTAAAATGTGCTACAATTATCTGTTAATATCTATTTAACACATGGGTTCTACTTGAGATAAGACAGATAAGTTGCATCTTGTTTATAGAAAGGGGCCTATATTCTATTATCCTTCTAAACAATCAGCACCTTTACCATATGACAATATTGGACTATATATTACAGAAATGACACTACTAAAAGCCAAAGGGAAGAATGGTTTCAGCTACATGAACAGAATCCATTTTTTGTTGTTTCACTATCTATACTGCTCTATTAAGTGAATTATTTTATCAAAAGTTACTTCTCAATGTGCTTTCTGAGCAAATTTGTAATATAGTTTTCAGAAGATGTCTGGGAAAGAAATTCTCCATCCAAAAGAAATGCTCCATTTCAGCAGCCTGGACAGGGGGTGACAGTCTTTTGTTCTAGAACAGAGCAGGATTGTTTTCTATTTCATTGCCATGCATGCAAGTACATTTCTTATCCTCTGGACTACTGAATTCCTGAGTTAATTATCCAGGGGTGACAGATTCTTCTAAAACAGATTTAATTGAAAATACAGGTGCATTATGGCTAATTCTAAAAGAATTTTCAGATTCTGATCTTTAACATGCACAAGTTTATGCAGATGTTTAACTTAAAGCACAGGAGGAAGCAGGTTGACTTCACTGGAACTGATATTACTGATATTTACGCTTAATTTAATCTGGCAGAGTTTTACCTTCTGACGTGCTTCTTCCCATGGCTTTGCTCTTGTCTGTTGGCTCCAGATTCCAAAGGTACCGTGAAGGCAGCTGTTGAAGGTTCTTGATTTGTTCCCACAGGAAATTTTCACTGCTTCATAGAACCAGTGGAACTGGCATAGAACCAGTGGAACTGTTGACCACGGAAGAATTGCCTCTCTGTCTCTTTTTGTTGCTCCTCCTGCTGTGACAGCTTCTTCCATCATGTAGCTGTACTATGCTGCTGCTGAATCCCTCTGATGCTTCTTGGAATCATTGTAGTCCCTGAACCAGGTCATTGGTAGTTTAAACACTAGGGTATAACATAATTTCAGAGGTACTTGTATCTCCTGCTCTCGCATAAGTGATCAATTACATATTTTTTAAACTAATTTTCAGTAGGGAATCCTGAAACAATAAGAATAGGGTGAATATATTCTGAGGAAGGGTACACATGATCTCCTTGGGAGGGAATCAGAAGAAGAAAAACCACCCAAAATTTACCCTGGAAATATATTATCAAGTTCCTGATTTTTTTTTTTTCTTCCTGAGAAGGTTTTCCCAATCAGTGGTGAATCAATTGGTATGTTTCTCTGCAAGGCAAATAAAAAGATTTTTTTAATTGTTAGAATGAACTGTTTCTTGTCATGCTGGTTGTTTCCACAGACTGTATCACAAACTTTGAAATGGATATAAATGATTTATTGCATCCTGAGTTGACTAGGAAGGGTATGTCCCTTGGAAAGGTGGTGAAGTAAGTTCCCATCTCTATCATACTTCCCAGTGGATCTGTGTTACTTGTGTAGTAGAATCCATCACTCTTCAAAACCTCAGGCAAGTCTTTCACATGGAGCCATAATATTATTTATGGTGCTTAACTGAGTTTCTTGCTGGAACTCACCTGAAATCACTGATACTTGATGACCATAAGGATAAGAGTTTACACTGTGAGCGTTCTTGCCAAGTCCAAATTCAACTTTCACGTCAAAAAAAAATGTAGATTGAGCAGTTGGCCTCACTTAACTGCATTTGATATCTACAACTTTTTCACATTTCTCAGTATTAGAAGAATCCATTTGGATTGCTTTCTAACAGCTCTGACTTTTAATGCAGGAGATTGACAAGAAATTTGTCGCATTCCATTCTTGAAAAATTTTTCTCCTCATGAAAGCCTAATGTTGCTGGGCTTGTTTCCCAGACTTTGCTTGATTTTTGAATGTTGCTAACTTATAAGCTTTCTTCTTCCATAAGAATAATCGGAACAGTGCTGAATTTCCTTAGGTCACTCCCTAGAAGAACCAGTCTCTCTTCACAGAGGAATGGCCCAAGGAATACCCCCTAAGGAAGCCACTGCCAGTGATCTGACTCTGTCTGAGGCACGTGGCTTTTATCCAGTTACCCCTTTTACTGTCACCCATTATTATGACTTTTAATAGTTTCCTTCCTCGAGAAGTAAATGCTTTCTAAACCTATAATTTGTGACCAAAAATATCTGAATTTTCTCTAAACAGGCAAAGTTTTGATTTTAGGAAGCATTCACATTCACAACTGTTTCCTCTTCTGTTTTCTTACAACGGTGACACCTACTCTTGCTTCATTCATGATCAGAGTAAAAGTGAAAGTAAATTGCTTTGCTGTTGTTTTGCTGAAAGTCTTCTGTCCTAACAGAATAATAGGGCAGAACATTCAATTGTTACCTGAACACGTGTTTTGGTGTGGCAGGTTCTTTGTGATTTCTCCTGAAAGCCAGAGAGGATTTTGCTGTGAAGTAGATCTCTGCTGAATGGATCTGAGTTGTAACAAGGTCTCAAGATAGTGACTTTAATCTGGTTCCCTGTTTGCTTCTTGTTACCTACTTTTGTCTCCCATTTTGTCAGACGTGTGATTTTTTTTTTTTGCCTTTTTTCTGTTACATCTGCTGCACCTGTGTGATAAGGTCTCTTATGTTTGTTTATCTTTTGATGAACGAGTTCTAAAAGTCTTTTGCTTGAAAGTCAAACAACAGTCTTGTTTGAAAGTATCTTGTCTGAAATACCATTTTGGGATCCTGCTGTTCTCTTTGAATTTGGCTTTAAATGAACTCAGGAAAGAATTGGATATCTACGTGAATGGCTGGCTGACTTTTCACTTGCTTTTTCTGAACCTTTCACCGTTAAAACCCCTCACTTCAGGGGGGTAAAAAAGAAAGCTCTGTGTGATATGCTTATGAAGTATGCATGCAGCCTAGGAATTACGTGTTCAGGAAGGAGTACGTGTATTACAGAATGCATGAGCCTGTTAGGCTCTATAACAAGTAAAATGAAAGGGGAAATGCCCATAGGGTAATGGACTTAGCTAATTTGGGCTTCTCTTCAGGAACCTCCCTTTTTCCAGAGGGCTCTTCCCTCCTCAGCATGGGCTATAAAAGTGAAGTGGAATTGCAACTCTACAGCAGAATTCTGTCTTTAAACTAACACACCACTGGTGTGAGGAACTCCTTGCCACAGGGTTTTGTAGATGCCGAAAAGTTTATCTAAGCTAAAAAGGCAGCGATTGAGTTAGAGATGAGAAAAGGCTCTCAGAGCAATTAGATTGAAAGATACGAGCTCCAGCACAGCATATCCTTTACTGACACCTTTCTGCAGAATACCAGAAAGTTCTGGGGAAGTTTAAATCTTTGAATTCTTATTCAAACAAAAGGTATTGTTTCAATTCTCGGGTGTGTATCCCTGCATACCACTAGAAATCTGTAATGTTGGTGGGACTGGTCGTGCTTCATTTTCAATGATTAGTTTTAAACATGTGACCAATCCATACCACTATAAAGTCTGGCTCGTGTTCCCTACTTTCCAGAACACAAAGTAACAAATAAATAAGTAAATCAGTAACAAATAATTCAGAAATGTAATTATTTACAGTACAGTATGTAAAAATGGATTTAATTTAATTTATTCTGAGTGAATTAATACATATGAAAGAATCATCCAACTGAAGATCAATTTGAATGTATCCCTAAATGTATTTGCATCTTAATTCTGACTTTCTAATACGATATTAAAGTGATTATTAAAATATAATTTTTCATTTTAACCACATGTCTTGAATACTGTTAATGTTCAGATTTCTCACCTGCACTTGAGTCGGGGGTTATAAATCTGCTGTTGAGCTGTGACAGGACTATTGTGCCCTTCACAGGCCACTAGCTCCTGATAATCTCATTTTATCTTCAGCGCTTGTGTACAAGAAGGATCACATAAACGTGATGCTATTGAGTGATGCCCTGATTGTTGTGAGAGACGTGTTTGGGCCCAGGCTGGTGCTACAGCAGAAGGGGAGGGGAAGGCTCTTGTGTAAGGAGGGCTGAGATGGGAGGCTCTCCATTTGCTTTTTCAGAGTTGATTGTTTCACTCAGGCTGTCTCCCTGCACTCCCAAGAGGCTTCACATACGTGGCCTCTCTAATAAACTTCACAGCCTCTTTTGGAGTCTGCCTGTGCACCTTTCCTGCAGTAATAATGGTGGAGTTTCTGGTCACATGAGTCTGACACTATTTTTCTCCTTTCTCAAACGAGCACAGGGTGTTGCAAGCAGTTGAAGCCCAGGCTTTTGTACAGAGGGGGCTGTTGAGTGAAGGGAAGGTGAGAACAGCTTGTCAGAGCATAGGCAAGGGCTTAAGGCAACTAAAGGTAAAAAATGCGGTTTACTTGGGTGTGAAAAACTATATTTAAATTGGGTATAGCATTATGCAAGTTAGTGGAGTTTTGATGTGCTCAATTCTTTTCTTCTTGCTAATCCTTTGCCAAGCATTTGTGTAATAAAAGTATTGTTGAAAAAATGAATTGTAAGACCTAAGCACGTGTCCACATAGACACTGAAACACTAATGGCAGCTCAAGTCTACCTAAAACTGTGGTTTTAAAGGAGTATTTGCAGGGATAATTTGATCTGGTTCTTGGCGGAAAAAAAAAATGGAAGCTATTACTGTGGCTCTGGGATCAAAAAGCAACAGGAGGATATCCAGATATGCCCTCAGCCTAGAGAAAAAATAAAGAAAAACTTAGGAGAGAAAAGTAAAGAAAAAAAGAAAAAGAAATAGGGGTAAATGCAGACCGAAACCAAGCTTTACCCACAAGTTTCTGGGTAAAGGAAAAAGCTGAATGATATCACCTATTTTATAACCTATATATATAAACTTCTTTCAGCCTTGAACTAAAAACAGAGCAAGCAAAAATCCCTGTTCTGTAAATATTAAATGTTGAGTACATAATATATTAAACCTCTCAATCAGGGAATTTTTTTAATGTATTTTCTCCCTTACGCCCCCTTGACACTCTATAATAATGAACAAGTTATTTAGTTAATGAAGAAAGCATCTTGTATTTAAAGATCTACATATTAATGTGACCTTCCTTTGTTCATAGCTGTTAATATTTATTGCCTTTTCTCATTGAGATTTTATTTGGTGTTCTGTGACAAACAAGAGTATGATTAGTGAAGCTGTAAAGTTCTCATGGTGGCTGCCTGTGTTCCCAAGATAGCAGCATTAGTGTCTGCAGAAGCAGTTAATGCTGTTTATCATTAGTGACAGAGGCTGGGAAGGACCTTCTGTAGCTTTTATCTTTCACCTTGCAAGCAGAAGTTGATGAGCTCTGTGATTTAAATGCATAGGTGATATTGTAATATTTATATTCATTTCACATAGACAGGAGCACAGGTAAACTAATCCTGTTGATGGAGATGAATTAAAATCATGTTACTGTACAACTGGACAGGCTGTGAATGGATATACTTGGGAAAAAAAACAGCTATCAGCACTTCATTTGCTTTTCTTTTTGATTAGGCTAATGCTTTCAGAATTTGTAAAGAAAAAGCATATAGGTAAGGATTTTATACCTGTTTTCCCAATGGTTTCGAGTTTAGAATCTTGAACTTTACGTCTCCCATCCGCAGTTTAGAATAAAAGAATTTTAGCAACTTGTTGCAATGGACTCTACTTTGGAAAACACACAAAATGCCTTGTAAAATTATGTGCCTTATGGACGTTCATATTCAGAGCTCCTTTCGTATGTACATGTTTGTGTACCTTGCATCTCCTCTATTTCCAGCTCCATGCAGAGGGTGTTCAACCTTCGGCTTGTCCAGTATTTAACTGTGCATATCTGGGAAATAGATGATCAGTGCTGCTTTTGTGCCGAAGTCTCATCATATATTCCTACTTACAGAAAAAGCTGACATTTTCTGAGCCTTATATTTTACTTCTGAAACTCCATTTTAAACTGAAGTAAGTTGGCTGCCTACATTTTGTAGGATCTCACTTTCAAAAGAAAACTTGTAATAAAAATAACCAAAACACCTTGAATAACAAAAATAGTTGTATTGTTTGTATACATATTGATGTGGGCTTTTAAAAAAAAAGCTTTTAGCTGTTTCAAAAATGCTTATTTGGAGAGGAAAATTCCAGAGGCAATCTTTCGCAACTACTGTCCAAAGGAGGTACTGACTCCTAACTTTCCTGTGATGCTTATTTGTATGTTGGGAAGAGTAGGAGATTTTATTGGTTCTGTAGTAATGTAAAAGAATAAAAGGTGATATATAGGTGATAAAAGGTGAAACTCTCCACAGGAAATGGTCTGAACTGAGCTCCTTACCAAAAGCTAAGCATAAAGCTGGTATGAAGTACATGGGCCTTTCCTATCAGCTCAGAGAATAAATTGCCTTTTTTCTGATGATAGTTATCCTCCTTCTTCTGAATGCAACTGCTTAAAGCATTGCTGATTTAGAAGTATTTATAGTTTGGTGATTATAATAATCCAGAATATGTCTTGTGTTCTTTTTCCTAATTATTTTAAACAGATTACAGATGGGTTACTCAGCCACATAAATAATGTATAGTCGCCTATAAAATTTTTGTCTCCAGCTAGCTGTAGCTGCTTTGATGGTCAAGGTGAAAAGGAATGAAAGGGATGCATGGGGTGGAGGATTTAGTGATGTATGAAGCAGCAGCTACTTAAAAATGCAAATTAATAGTAATGTTTCTTGCCAGTTTACATTATTACAATATTTCTGAATTTGTGTGAAGGACGCAGTTTAAGGACTAAATATTACATCTTTTCATAGCAGCTCAGTTTCACTGGGCCTCAGTTTCACAAAGTATAACAAAACCATATTGCAAAAGAGAGGTATGGGGTGAAATACACACCTAAATATGCTTTCTTATGTGGTATTTTATTGCAGATACCCAATATTCATTTGTTCTTGTAGATGCAAGAGTCCTGCTTCAGTTTTAATTGCCTGTTCTATGATGGCTCTCACAAGGTGGAAATCAGGCTGAGTGATCTTCCAGCACATCCCATGCCAGCTGCAGAAGCAATGAAAGCTTTTCAATTTGACATCCATAAATCAGAGTCTGATCTTTGCTTAGACAATATAATTCTTATGGTTTGGGAAAAAAAACCAACAACAAAAAAAAAAAACAACCAAAGAACCCCTACTTTCCTCCTTTTGCCGTTAAACATCCTTGATTCTACACAGTCTTCCAAGTTTTTCATTGTTTGCAAGCGTAGCTTAGGCTAGAAGCAAAAGTGTGTTTTCAGAAGCTCATTTCCACCAAGAATGCTGCTTCCTGCGCTCTTGTTGCAGTCAGTGGAAGCTTCTCCCTTGAGCAACTCAAAATATCTGAGTTATGCCATGATCTCGATATTGTCTGGGTTTGTTTTGGTTTTTTTTTTTTGCCTCAGCTCATTAAACTTCTCACTGTCTTCAAAACTTTCATAGCAAAGAAGAGAATTACACTTGCTTATCTTAATATGTTGATAAAGAGTGTAAAAGCTGATAAAGTACATGAAAATGAAGAAGTATATGATCTATCACTACAAATGCAATCAGGAGGAATGCAAACTTTATATTCTGAGCTTTGGAATTTACCTGGAAGATGACTGCCAGATGAGCATTCTGTTAAGGGAAGAAGGGGTACCAACCTCACCTGAACTGATAGACTGAATTGCCAAGAAAGTCTTAAAGTCTTTGCAGATGGAAACTTTTGCTTTAATCTCTTTGATTCAGGAGGACCAGAATAATAAGAGAAAGCCTGCTTTAATGATCATGTCACTAATATGAAATTGTCTAAATTTTATATACAAGGCAACCAAATGTTACTAATAGAAGCTTTTAGAATGAACAGTTTGGCTCAGTCAGCTTTTCTACAGAAAATTCCCGTTTGATTCTCATTTTGTTCCTTTTGATTTCTGAGATTTTTTTAATTTTTTTTTTGCCAAATCATCATCTGTATTCCTTTCAATCTCTTTCCAGTGTTATTTCATGCTATCTAATAAGCCAAGTATGAAAGATTAAGGTTAAGAAAGTTCTCTGCTGCTTTGCAGTTTGGTTTTTCACACTGAATCTTTTTCTAGAGAGAAAGTGAGGAGAAAAATCTCTGTCACAGTTATCTTTTTTCGAGTACCCCCACTTGTGGACTTGTACTGTCATAGATCCAGTAGCTACAGCAGAAGTAATTTCTTTCCATGTGGTAGAAGACCTTTGATCATCCCAGCCACTTTCTTCAGCTTGCATGAAAAGGACAGCATTGATGTAGAATGTTTTGTTCTTTGTTTGATATAAAGAGGACTGAGGATTCCTAATGGCTAAGAATTAAAAGACCATTGTGATAATTTATTGAGCTTTGACTGGAAAATGAATTATTGGCATTTGCAAGTTTAGAAAATGGTTGAAGCAACTGAGGATAAATAAATGTACTACATGTGCTGCATAACTCATATAACTAATAATAGATAATATGTCTAATAACTAATATAAAATTCCCATCTGGAAGAAAAAATTAGCATGGTCTTATTACATTTTTTTTGCAAACATTTTTCATTAAGCTGAAGGTAAAAGATCTGCTCTCATGTGCCAAAATACATTTAGCTGCCAAAGATTCCAGGTATTTTACCATCCAGAGCAGGGGAAAATGGAAAAGGGCATTACTCTCTGGTCTCAATTTTTTTTCACTATTGTAACATGAAAACATTTGATTCGATCTCTGTCGATGAACTGGATTAATAAGGGTAATTATTTCATAAAACATTTCCATAATCTGTGTTGTATTCTACATCTCTTTTTCACACAAAGAAATCTTTGTTTCTTTCCTTGTTGCAACATAGGAGGCCATGTAAATTAATATTGGTGAAGCACAGAAAAGGTCTGCTAAACTTTCCTCAGTCATATGACTGAAGGGTTTATGGAAAAAAGTTAGTAATTCAGTTTTCATGTAGAACTCTTTAAATATTTTATATTCCATTGTTGTAACATGGATTTAAGGTCTTTAATTATATAAGCTTTTTTTGAATAAATTACCTCTGCTCTAATCTAACTTAATAGACTTTATGTGGTAGCTGGGGGATTCGTGGATAACAATTAGTCTAGGTAACTTCAAATTTAATGGTAAGAGGAATGGAATTCTTTAAGGTCAGTGCTAATGCTGCATTAGTTATGCCTGAAATTGATACATATGGGGAAAACACTGAATTAAATGACATTTTAATGTCAGTTACCACCAGTAATAGGTTGATTGTTGTTGATGCTCAGTGTAAGTAACAGTGAACAGCAGAGAAGTCTGGGCTAAAATAATTTAACATCAATTAATATTTCAGCATGCTGTATTTATTTATGACTTGAGAACATCTTAAAAAAAGCCCTAAAATAAATATAAGCAATTTTTAATTCAGCAAGGAGGAGGGAGAGAGTTGATGCTTAAGCTTCTCCAGTGTACATTTACTTAACTATTTTTAATACAATCAGGATTATAAATAATGGTTCAAAGGCACATTTCTACACAGGATGAGAAAAGTAAATGCTCTTAGGTGATACTTAAGGGAGGCCTACTCCTCCTCCACAAAGAAACCAAGATGTAGATAATGTAACTTTGTTTGGAATTATCTCATTTCTTCACCTGGCAATCGCTTCGGCTGTACATTGAAGGCTGAATTTCATCTTATTCACTTCTGTTGGTTTTGTGAACACCTCTGTCACTTTTGCTTTTTCATCTAGCTCTAAAGCCATGCTAGAGACCATATTGTCTTTTTTCTGAGTATAGATAGATGGTGCTTTTAGTGTACCTTCTACATCTCCACTTGGTACGAGATGTCATAAATTACAGCCTGTTCCTCCTCACCTCTTCTAAGGAAGCCTCTGTGGAAGCCTGGTACCATCTAACCCAGAAGAGCTTGTGCTCACTTCCCTGGTGAGTTTGCTCAGGTCACTGACCTGCTGTGGAGGAGATGGCAAAGCTCTTCTGTCCCAAGAAGCTGCTCTTGATATAAATGATTTCCTAGCTAAAATGCAAAAAGGTGCTAGTAAGTAGAGGAGCATCTGTGGAGCTGGAGTCTAAGGAAGTTTCTTGTTTGTAAGTTTTATCAGGATTTGTTTTTTTCTTTTTTTTTCCATGGGAGATGACTCTAGCATTTATTTAAGGAATTGAGGAGGAAGGAGGAAAAGAACTGTCAATTCTCAGATATTAATAGTTTTTTTTCCAAAGTTTTTAGACATAAATGGGAGAGGAAGATGATGTCTCAGTGAGAAGAATACATTGTACATGTGAATGAAAGAATTCCCAAATTGTTGCTGTCTATGATAGGATGTGTTCTCTTTAAGATGAAGCTTTCTTCTGTATTGAACCAGTGTTTTAGGTTTTTCTGCTAATTCTCCCCAGGATACTCTTGGAACAGTGATGAACTTTATTTTTCTGTTAAGTACTCGAAACAATTTCCTTTGTGCACAGGATTAGTGGAATGCCAATTAGAAAGAGTTCTTCAGTAGGAATCTTTTCTTTTTCTCTCTGCCTCTTTTTGAACCTGTCAATGCCCAAACATGGCTGCTTTTTGATGTAAATACCTTTTGTTTGAAATGATTGTGTAAAACTGCCAGTCAGCAGCATTGTGATCAAAGAATAAACCTGGGCTCTGGGTTTTATTCCTGTCATCTCTTTGAATGGCAGATATGAGTTGCTCTAACCAGTTGGAGATGCTGATTTTTGTTTATGAGAAATATGCTTCAAAGTCAGATACTTCTTAATTTGCTAAAAGTTACAGTTTAGAGGAAGCATTGTATTAGCAAACATTAAATTAAGTAGTTCATGGTATAGTCATATTTCATTTGGTTATATAATGTATTTGACTTTGTCATGGTAAGAAGCAAAGTTTTCAGAACCATATGAACCACTTGAGGAAAGGAGATTGCAGAATTGGGTGTAAGATGAAGACTTATAAAATACTGTAATCCTTTGGTCTGCATGGAGTATAACTCCTTTTAGACATGAGGCTATTTTGGGAATGCCTGTAATAGATACGTATAACCAAAGCTGACTCTTCAGCTTGTATTTTGAAAGCGAAATAAATTTTTAGTAACATACGCTTCTTCAGAAGCTGATACCAATACATTATTTGATATTTTATCCAACTAATGATTTTAATGTAGGATTATAGAATAATATCAGTTGGATGGGGGAGACCTCAGGAAGTCTCCAGTTAAATCTCCCACTCAAGCAGGGTTGGTTTGGGGTCAGAGGAGGCTGCTCAGGGCTTTCTTCAGTCTGGACTTGAAAATCTCAGGCTGAATGTTATACAACCTCTTTGGGTAACCTTCTTCACTGCCTGACTGTCCTCATAAGAGTTTTTTTTTCCTCCTCACTTCTAGATGAAATTGCTCAATTAGATTGACGCCTGTGAAAACAAACCCAAAACTCAGACATAATTTAAAAATCTGATATTGAATGTGTTTTTATTTAATTTAGAAGTGAAGAATGCAAGAATCAGTTTTGAGGATACGTGGGATATGGTTGGGGTTTTTCTTTTTGCTGTGTGTGATAGTTTGGGTTTGTTTGTTTGTTTTTGTTTTTTGTTTGTTTGGGTTTGTTGGTATTTTGGGGGTTGTTGTTGTTGTGGGTTGTTTTGTTTGTTTTGTTTTACCAGTTGTGTGTTTATATGGAGAGGCAATATTATACTATGCTCTTCAAATGTTTGGTAAAACTGTATAGAGTACAAATGTGTGGATGTAGATTCCCATTTGCTTAATGGAATTACATTTTGGAACTGTTTCCTTGAGTTTCTTGATGACAAAAAACCTCAAAACCCTAAAACCGTTTAGGAATGTTTTTCAATATATTTTATTTTGTATTGGTACAGCTAAGAGCCTTCCTGGTTCGTTAGAGTTCATAGACTGATCCTTCCATGTCAGAAAGCTTCCGTGTATGTGGCAGAAAGGATTATTTTAAAGACAGTAAACATTTCAGGGATCTCAGTACGTTTTAGGAGTCCTAGTGGAAATAAAATGGTAAACAAAATTAAATGAGATTAAGCTGTCAAAAAAAAAATCTTACAAACTCATGAATGAAACTGCTGTTTATTTGCTAAATGGTGGGGGAAGAGTTTATCATGATCATATTAGACACAGAGGGTTTTTTGGTTTTTTTTCAGTTCTTTCTGGCAATTTTTATTGGTTATCCTGTATTTTATCATTTGTCAGCACTTCTTTGATTGTGATTTAACATTTGAAGCAGAAGGCATCTCTTATATAATTAGGATTCAGGTTTTAACTATGGGGTGTGAGGAGGTTGAAACAAAGCCAATCTTTCATTTTTTTTTCTTTCCTAATAGAGGGGTCATGATATATCTTGGGTGAAGCTAACAGCTATAATTCTCTGACATTAGTTCATTCATTTGAAGCCTAAACACTGTCCTAGTTTTTCATGGTGATCTATTAGCTGTCTGTATCAGGTTTTATTTCAGTGTGTATTTTTTCTCAATTAGATTCAGATCATTTGATCTTGAATAATATTTATGGATCTGTGGTGCCTATTGCTGTCTCTTTTCTGGAATGCATGTCTAAAGACTAACCAAAACAATTAAAACCACAAGAAAATACATTCAGATTCTGAATTTGAATACAGCTGTTGAAGGGAGCCTCACATTTAAAAGTGTTCTCTTAAGGAGAGAAGATATCACAGCTTCTAAGCAAAAATATGTTCATGCAGGTATTATATATTGCCAACCAAAGAGGCTGCTCAAGATCCCCATCACCTCCCAAATGTGCAGGATCCTACATACACCTGTTATGGTAAAATCTCTAGCCAAATGTAGAGGATGCTTAGGAAATACCAGGGGGAAACAGTCAAAGTGACATCTGTTTACAAGCTCAGATTCCTGGAATGCTGCAGCTTAGGATCTTCCTGAGCTAGGGAACGTAGGCACCATAGTCTTGGGGAGGTTTTTGTGCCATGATGTGAAGTCAGCTGTCTTATGGAATCTGTGCCTGTTGTTTGTCATCCAGAGCTGTGTGAATGATAACGACTCCCAGAGTTTCGCTACACATTGTGTAAGAAAAGGACTCGCTCCCAGCTTCCATTACTTGTTGATTTCTTATAATGGTTTCCAGTTTTGCGTTGTGAGCAGTAGTGAGTTATTTACTCATTCAGTAATAAAGATTATGTGCTCTGCCATATTCAGCATTAAAAATGTTAAAAAAAAAAAAAAAGAAGCTATGTAAAGCATACCAGGCTCTGAAGTGAAAAGACCTTCATCATATGAAGGCTAAGTGTAAAGGAAGTATGCTTGATTGTTTTTGAAAAACCAATTTATGTAGTTTAATATTATTATGCATTGTTTTTAGACAATGGTGATCTCAGCAAAACATGTGATTTACTCAAAGCTGACAGCCATTATTTATGTGAAAATCTACTTGTATTTGAGAGTGGTATCATCTCTCATTGTTCCTGTGATAAGTGCTGCTTCAGCAAGACTCAGCAAATGAGAATTTTCACAATTTTGCAAAGTACCAAATGCCCATTGTAGTGGTTGTGCTTTTGTTTCTTCTCTCTCTAACTGTTTAATTTAACAAGTTTACATTTGGAACAGGATGAGATCTTGTACCCCATCAGTTGCAGAGCTCCAGGTGACAGGTGGTAATTTCTGAAGCAATAGTAAGTTGCGTGCATTTGCTCCATAACCTTTCTCTCCCTAACTGCTGCAGTCCTTATTAGAGTCCTCCCAAATTCAGACGTCTATAAACCACCCATTTCTCACAGTAAAATCACAGTTCAGCTTTCCTTGTCCAGCTGTGCCTGGAGTGTAGAAAGTCCTTACGTACTATGCAAAACATATTCAGAAGGTCGAATTTTGGTTCAGGACTGCTTCTTTCGGAAGGATTGCATTAACTTAAGAACTCTTTCAAAGACAAAACCAGGTATTAGGAAGAAAAATTATTTTGGAGAAAACATGTATTGAAAAAGTAAGGAAAAACCAAGTAAACCTAAATTGGTCTGTACAGACACCAACACCTGAACAATGACTTCTTCTGCGTAAAGAAACTGGAGAAATTGAAATACAGGGCTAAAGGGGTGGTTGGATATCTCATATAACTAGAATTAAGACACTTCTTGTCTTATGTCTTAGCTTTTTACAAGCTTTCCTTCAGTGTTTTCCCAGGTCAACTCTTCTTTCTCCAAATTGACAAAAATGCCCTTGAAAGGTAACTCTCCTTCCTTCACAAAGATCTGTGTGTTTGAAGATTTCTCCATCCTTATGCTTTCAATCTAACAAAAAAGTTATCAGTTTAATGTATAGCTTAGGAAAATAATATTGTCTTTCAAATCTGTGCTTGTCAGTTGTTTTGTGGAAAGAGGTGGCAGTGTCTTCCTGAGCAGATTGCATTCATTTTAAGAATTATAGGCATATGGTGAGCATCCCAACTGTTTTCGCATAACATATTTAAACCAAAAGTGTTGGTGCCTCATCATAGTCACATAGTTATCTCACAGACTGCATTCATAAAATTGTTATATTTCAGTATTCATAATGTTACTACAATTTCCATATCCATTATCTTTCTATATAATACAGTTTACAGGAATCCTGTTTTCAGTATCAGTGCAGAGACTTTTAACAATTCTGATAAAACTATAAAGGTAAAATGAAAGTTTAGAGATTTATCTTCATGGAACTATGCAAGACAGTCAAAAGAAAGCAACAAAAATATGAGGAATACATATGTTTTTCTTTTCAATGAGTGGGAAGTTTCTAGACATTTACAAATGCTATTTTGGAGAGGGAGACAGGAATAACATCAAGCTATGGTTGTTTTTATAAACTATTATTAAATTAGGTATATTTCTTAGGGGGATGTTTCTGGTTTGAACTAATGGCTACTGAAGTTTTCATTGCAGTAGCACCTGGCCTGTGGCTGCTTCTCTGGAAAGGTTGCAAGGGTGAGAGCTCCCTACAGTCCTTTTATCATGGGCAACAGCAAGCAAATCCCAGACTGGTTGTGGGCATGGAAGAGGGTGACTGATGCCTGCAGTTCAGGCAGCTGAATTCCAGCTCTAGTGCTGGTTCAGGCTGTCAGCAATTCATCTCAAGAACATTACCTGTAGATAACTTTTTTTTTCTTTTTTTCGTGTTGATGGTTACAACACAACACAGTCCCTCCCATCCTAATTCACCGCAGGAAAATAGAGAATATTTCAGCAAGTTACTCAGTTGTAACAAATGTACACAGCAGATGTTGTGTGAATTTTCGCAGAACAAAAAGAGGTTGTCATGTTGATACAATCACAGTATCTTGTAAATGACCTGTAGATGCATGGGTTCAATTTTAGAAGTGTGTATCAATTTTAAATATCCCATTTGTTCTTTATAGAATAATGCAATAATTCTGTTCTACATTAATTATCTGTGTATTTATCCTGTGGTTTCTATGTTTACAACCTATCAACTATTAGCATTAAAAAAAAGGCAAGCAAGGCTTTTGTAATTCTAAGTTTTGTAAAGAATATGCAGAATTTGGTATAGTCAAAACTCTAAGCTACAATATTTGGAATTCTTTTAGGACAGGGGCCACCTCTGACTGATTGGGTGATTTAAAGGAATCAGGAGCAGGGATTCAACACATAGAACAAGTTGCAGTACTCTAGTGCTGGGGCAGAGAAAAAAAACTTAAGGTGTCAAGACTTGCTGCTGAAACAAATATCTAAAGAACTAATGGGAAGCTTTGTTTCATGACAGCTGCTCAGCACAGAACGTGATTTTTCAAGGCATGTCTCATCATATAAAACGTGATTGCTGAGTACATTTTTAGGCCCTGTAAAAGTAACAACAAGTATTGCTAGGTATGCATGCAGAAATGAATCACAACAATGTTGGACCTCAAAAGCAGGCACACTGCTTTGTGATTTCTTGTTTCTGTGCCTCTGGTCTCTTTTAAAAGCGAAACAGTGCACAAGTCTGAAATTAATTGAATCTGACATTGCTATCCATCCTCCTTTTTCTACTTAAGTCTAGTTCATGTGAACTATTGATGTTCAGAAAGACCCTGCAGTTTTATGAGTTCAGACATTTGTAAAACTGCTGCAGAGTGCTTTCTCTTTAACTCACCCAGATTCCTCCAACAGTAATGCAAAGATTATTTGAGACTTAGACCATCAGAATTTAATTAAAGTTCTGAATCAGGCTGTGGTTGCTTTCCCTTCTGCTTCATCACCATGACATCACCACTTCAGTGGTAACTGAGAGCAGTAGTTACCAGCATCCTTCTGGAATCAGAGCAGTGCTGTTGAGCAGGTTCCTCTGGAATGCACAGTCCCCACTGGTCTCTCAGGAGTGTGTTTAAGGGAAGGTTTTATTGGCAGTACCGACTGCATTCATATTTTATTCCTTTAACGTTTTCCAAAGGCATGGGACCAAATCACTGAACTTTTCTTTGTTATTGAGGGGGGCCATTGAGCTAATTAGAATAAATGAGGCAAAAATTGTTCCCAAAGGATTTCTAAATGGGAGTGGACTTAGAAAAAAAAACCATTAAAGCATAAGTTTACACCCAGTGTCCTCAACTGACCGCAGTGCTGTAAATTAACATTCAATTAAGATGATCATAGGTGTTTGGTTACATTATTTCAATATTCTCTTTTTTAGATCCCCATCAGTGAGATTTTGTAACATAGGGAAGTTTAAATGAATCAAAGTTTCTCTAAGTGTATAAAGATCCTACAAGATTCCTTAGAGACACACAACTCCTCTTACCTGGAGTCCTGCTGCTCCCTCTGTGACTCCACGTGGCAGTAGCATATCCCCCATTCAGAACACAAGAGACGTGTCTTCTTTTATACCAAAGGATAAATGATAATTAGCATTATTTATGTCACAATTTACTTTGACCCCTTCAGCTGGTGGGCATGAAAGCTTGTTCCATTACAAGAGCAAATTTTTTGAGTGAGACAGGATTATTAACTTTGTTCCCGGTGCTGGCTGTGCCAAGTGAGCCACCCTCCCCTGTCACCACAGCTTAGACTCCTTATCCCATTTTTCCTTTTCCTTTTCTCCAATCCCAAGGGATTGGAGAACCTTTAGCTTCCTCCTCTGTGTGCAAGAAAACAAAAAATCCCGAATCAATCGATCTACAACCAAAATCAATCCAAAACTATTGATGTGGAATCTGAGTGGGGAAGAGGGGAGAGAATAAGGAGGAGTAAGGATTAAGAAGGAATATGGAGGATTCTCCTGTTGAGTCACAAAGTTCAGAGCAGACCCTTGTACTAACCTGAGCTCACACTTGACCGATAGTTTATGCCTAAAGGCCCAGGAGCACTTAAGCCTTACCAGAAATGAGGGGGGTGTCAGCCCAGGATCTGCCAAGGTCAAAGGAAGGTAATGCCTCATTTATGGCATTTGATTATTTTTGCGAAGTATTTTCCGTGCTCCTGTTCAGAACTTCCACTTAGCTGGCCAAAATTCCTTCTAGCATGCCAGTTTTAAGAAAATAGCTTTAAAATTCTGCTTATAGGTGGTAATCTCTTCTGGTCTTCCTTGGAAGTCTAGTCCTAGCAGCTCATTTGAAGAGACCCAGAGACACAGATGGTGCTTTGAAACTGAGAGCAGGAGAACTTTCAGATACGCTATTTAGTGTGACAGACATTCATTTCACTATGTTAGGAAAATAAAACTTTGAAAAGGATACATTGCAAGAGGCACACTTATGAATTCACAAATTGATAAATTATTGATTATGCCTATCAATGCAGAAAACAAATTAAAGATAAGGGGAAAAATATTTGTAGAGCGTGTTCATTCCAAATGCATTATAATCATGATGTAAATACTTAGAGAAAAGCTCAAATATTTTTAAAAGACAAGACAGTCACACTGCTTCTGATCCATCTTTCTGGCAGTTGTTAAGACAGCTGCTATACATGAAAATGCATTTTGAAACGGTGCGTGGATATTTGACAGGAGAAAAGGCTTAATGTTAAAGCACAGAATACAAGACTATGGGAGTATAAAATTAATTAAAAGTGAGAAGAAGGTGGTTCTTTCTAAACAGGCATGCAAGAGAACAAAATGTGATTGCAGCATTCAGTCCCCCAAGAGTTTGGTTATGGAAAGAGGCAGGCTGTGAACATTTGAAAAGTGCACTGTGAAAGTGATTCAAGTATTCAGTGCAGTGTGAGGAGGCCCACTTGGGAATAAAATAATTACCGAAGGGAAACTACACCAGTCCGAACAAAAATGGTACCCTATTCTCATCTATTATTTGAAATAACTTCCTAAAGTTCCACCATCAGATTTTTTTTTTTAATAAAGTATTTTAAGTGAAGTATTTTTAATATAACTGACATAGCTTCATTTTAGTGCTATATGTTAACTAGAAATGTCATTTATAATTAATATATTTGGAACAAATCCTCCATATTACAGTCAAAATGTGCTTTTAAATATGTCCATTTGTCTTACAATATCTTTCTAAGCAATCTCACCTAAATTCATTTGAAATCTTGTCAAAAAAGAAAATATTTTAGTCTGTATTTATTTAACTTAATTCTATTTACACGTAAGCTGCTAGAGCATATGATGGTATTAAGGGTGTGAATTCTATAACACATCTGCAAATTATTATGCATAAAATCCATCTCTTAACTAATTAGCAGTCTCAACATGTCTCCTGCTGTATAAATGATTTATTAAATGTTGGCTCTGATGAGGAATGACTGAAAAAGAATTATTTCTTTAGCCATTATGGATGAGGATCAGAAAAAAGGGAAGCTAATTCTACATTAATAAATAAATAAAAGGAAAAGTGTAGATCAGTTTGATTTTCTTGACTTCCAGCTGTACTCTCTGAAAGAAGCATCCTACATCTGTTCCTTTGACAATTCTGTCAAAAGAAAGGAGGGGTTTGACACAGAAATAAAATTGCAAAATTCTGAGTTAATACCGTAGGAATCAAACTAATTTTTGCATATTTCCTCTTAGAAAATGAACTTTTTATAAAGGTCATGTGCTCTTTCAGGTACAAAGAGTAATAATTTGACCCCTGTTACTTTTTTTGCCCATCTTTGGGAGTGGAAAATATGTAAAACCCCATAGCTTTGGATTTTGTCTTTTTGGTTGTGCTGTGAAAGGCTGTTCTCAATAATTCACGCTTATTTGGTCACAGGAGCGCATTTTTCTCAATTAAATGCTGAGCTCTGAAATAAAATTATAGTTTTATTAAATACATGAAATGAAGGGCCGGAGTGTGTCAGGGAAACAGCATCAGAACAAATTGTGACTTTGGACTTTAGGCCTGGTATCTCAGCAGAGATCATCGTTAGGGCCCAGTTCATCTCAAAATGCTCCCTGGCTTTGAAGTAACATCACTCAGTGCCCTCACCTGTACCAGTAGCTCTGATCAAAAATCTTTGTCACTATGTATTTTGTGAAACAATCAATCTGAATCCCTTGAGGGGGTGATCTTTGGGAAGGAGCTGTGTTCCACCAACAGTAAGTTGTAAATGGGTTTCAAATGGATGTTGTTCTAGGGCAAAAAGAATTCACCCTGTAAAATGTATCCATGCTGAAAAATGCATTGCAGGAGAGAAGGATGTATTAGGAGGCATAGTTTCAGCAATGTTACAATTTCAGATAAACACTATATATTTTAAGATTATGACTGCTGGTATAAGTGGTGCTGCATGTTTACATGCATTTATCCCTGTTCTTATTAAACTTACTTCATATTGATTTGTTCATTTTATTCTTACTCTCTTCAGTTTGCATCCTTATCCTGTTTATCAGTACTGCTTTTGCATATTATTGGCTTTAGGAGGAAGCACTGGAAAGAACTCAGTTCCTCTGAAGTAATTTGTAATTAATTGTGAATCTTAAGAAATTCAAAGCCATGCATTTTTACCTCTTTTGTTACCTATGTACTTTCATGGAAACAATATGTGAACTGTGTTGTTCTTGTTGCATTGGATCTGGATCAGCTGAGGATGATAGGAAATCATCTTATTTGAACTAGGGACTTGTAGAGAATTTTTTTCTATTTAATAGGGAGATGCTAAAAGTTTAGAGGGGCGTTGATATAAATCATAAAGTTTAATTTTCGTCTTAATTTGAAAAAGAAGGATGTATGTTACATTTTAGCAACTCTTCAAAGATACAAGAGGTCTTGAAAGAATAACCGAGTAAATGTAAGTCACTCTTATTTCTGATCAGTTCTGACATAATCCATGTGAATCAGGAATAGTCATCTAATACCACTTAAGCATCTAGGCTTAGTTAAGAAGAACATTATCTGAAATAGAAATGCAGTGTAGCTGTCAAAACAATCTTGCTTGGTGCTGATCTTAGCTTTGTAAAATAGAACTTTTTGGATTGTTTAATATTTTTTTGGTCATTTTCCTTTCTAATAAATCTAGACGTAGATGAAACGTAATTTTGCTTCATCTCTTATTAGTTAAAGGCTTTCGGTGCAGTTTTTCAGGTTACGGATTCTAGCAAACATTTAGCTTCCTTTTATATAATTGTGAATGGTGATTATTAAATATCTTGTTATGTCATGGTAGAAATTGATTTAAAACATCAGGCACTCATTTGAGTTTAAGGGTACTTTTTCGTTTAGTGTTTTGGTTGGCTTTCTTTTTTTTTTTTTTTTAATTATTATGTTTGGGTTTTGCATTTTATTTTAGTAACATGAGTTTGATTACTTGGATGCTATTACATCCAGCCAGCAGAAGATTATAATTTTCTCTTCCTTTTCCCATTTTCAGCTGAAAACCCCTCTGTATTTTGCATTAGCAGTTTAAATAAACCGCTGTGCCCTGGTTCTGAGCGTTTGGTGTTCAGCTGCCTGCTGGGTTAAATCACCTCAGTCCTTTCAGGAGAGTTTTCCACCCCTAAGTGAATAACTGGATGCTCTGACACGGAGGAGCTCTAACTGATGCTGCCATCCCAGCAGCCTGGTTTGTCGTGCTCCGACCTCGTGTCTTCAAAGAAGATAGGGGGGCACAGCAATGGATTTTTTTTTTACGATACAACAGCACAGTTGTTTGTGTAGAGGAGTCATTTGGTTAGTCCTGGGCATGTTTATAGTGAACTATTGAATTCAGCAGCATCACATTGAGATTGATACAATGCTGTGCACAAGCTTGTGCTGCCCACAACTGAACAAAATAGAACACTTTGGCCTATGGAAATCCTTAATGTACGTGCTCTAAAATATGTGTAAAAGATAACAAAGTGGTTCTGTCTCTACTTATGTCATTCACATGAACTACTTATTCAAAAAAAGTTATCAAAATGGGCAAAAAACCTCACAAAACAGCTTAGGTAGTCCCCATTATCATAGGCAGGGCACGTTTTCACATTTTTCTTCAAAGGCGTTGCATTGAGTGCTTTGTCTTGGCGAGCTGAGGTGAAGTGTTTGCAGGCCATGGGGACAGCATGTGTTCGTGTAGTGGAGAATCAGTGCACAGCATTTTGTGTATTTTGTCCATTCAAAAAATAATTTGGCTTTTGACTGAGTTGTATGGGTTGTTTTTTGAGTTTTCTTGACATTTGAAAATAAATCCTCTGCTTTAAGAAAATTTTTGTTTGTTGTTTAGAGACAGAAGGTAAACTGATGACAAGGAAATCATATCTTGCTCCCCCACAACCTGGTGAACGTTGTCATATTTGCGAACTTCAGGACAAAATGTAATTTTCTTGTAGCTTTTAAGGTATAACTATTTCTCCATAAGCAGTATAAACACCAAAAGGCAGAATATCTTCTTGAGTTCTCTGAGTTTCTAATGACCAAGGGATTATAAAACATAAATACGACCTCTATTTAAATTGTAGAGTTTGAGTCATGAGCAACAGTAATAATCTCTTAACAGGACTAGATAATAATTATTTTTACATTAAGGATTTTTTGTTTGGTTGGTTTGTTTTTAATTACATATTCAGAAGGAAAATTCTGTAAAATCTGAGGTAGAATCTTCTTTATACATTTTCATTTCATAAATTTAAATGCTTTCTATCTCGGGGAATTAATGATATTGTTTTTTAGCTTGTGCACAGTTAGCAGTTGGCAACTCTGTTCCTATTCAGTCTTTGCTATTGGAAACAATGCATAAATGAGAAAGATGGAAACATGATTCAAAATCAATATTTGTCAATGAATTAAAAAAACCCCAAAAAACACCAAAAACCAAATAGAAAATGAGCACTACACCACCATCAATCTGCTCACCTGGGTTTACTTCCAGTAGAGAAATAAACGAACCACTTCCCCAGAACAATGTCATCACTTAACTTATAGATCTCTCTGCTTTTGGGTCCAGAGTGAAGTAGCCCCTCAGCAACTCATGGTCATGTGGGAAAGGGGAAAAAATAAAGTGTTTAAGGAAATCATTCTCTTACTGTGGTCATTAGTTTATCTTTGGCTCTCTTTGGCAGCCCCTGCCTCTGTCTACAACCACTGCTGAGCTGGTGAGGCTGGTCTCAGTTTAGAACATTCAGGTGAAAGTCATCTTCCCTGAGAATTTATTAATTAGAGCAAGAAAAAGAAAGCTACAATAAAAGAAAATAGGTAATAAAAAGAATTATATTTGAAAAAAATGTGAGAACAAAAGATTTTGTACATATTTTCAGGATTTCTTCTACGATCATTTTATACAACAGCCATACTAAAATTGGTTAGAGTAATTTTGTGGCTTATGGATATTTCCCCTTGGAAATGATGTAGTGAGTCGGAATAGGTTTATGTGCTGTAGCAGCACACTCCTATCTTCAGTGGGAATTTATGATACAGCTGTTAAGCCTCAGACTCCTTGCAGATTTCCCTGTGAGAAAGGATTAGTTTTTGTGGTGGAAGTTATTCCATCCCAATCCAAGCAACACTTTATTCAGTGATTTTGTTTGCATAGCCCTGCACAAGAGATAAAAAATGCTCGCAGTGCAATCTTTCTGGGAGAATTTGCATGTCTTCTCAAAAAGCTGTAAAGTTCCTGACTGGAGAGGCAGCACCCCCAAAGCCAAAGAAGTTTTCTGATTAATTGGTTTGTCTCAGTGTAACTGTTTCAGGGATGGGGGAGGAATCAGCCTCCTGCAAGAAAGTTGTTCTTTTGAACGAGTGCTGAATGTGACACTGTATCAGCCCATCTGTCTGATGAGCAGGAGCTCTCCAGTAGAGCAGACTGTAAAGGTTCTGAGTGGTGGGGCTGTTCAGGGATGAAAAAAAAAAAAAAAAAAATCTGTTAAGGTTTGATCTCTTAGGGGCTAATCTTCAGATGCTGTGAAATCTGTTTATTCTTTTGACTTTAGTAGAGCTCTAAGGATGTATATCAGTTCAGGATCTTGCTCTCTTCCCCATCTATATTTCGACCAAGTCAAGTGAGAAATAAATCCTTGGTGAAGAGGCAAGCAATTTGCTTTTACTCCTCTCTTGATTTGGATAAGATCTGTCACTTTCAAGAATTTATTAGATTTTCAATGTCCTTTGGTTCTCTTTTTATGTATGGCAAAAAAGGCTTCATTTCACCTCTGCTCCTTTTTTTGTTGAGTTTTTTTTTTGTTATAAAGGATCTGTGCACTTATTCCTAGATTAAATTTAACCTGAGATGATTATTTTCCTGCCAGTGTTTTCTGTTGTTAGACCAGTGTTTGAAAACAAAAATCCTCATCTAGCCTCCAATTTAGGAAAGAGGAAATAGTGTGTAGAGAATTGCATCAAGCACAAAGCCTGCTTTGACACAAATTATTCCTAACTGCAAAAGTCTTATAAAAAGATTTTCCACGCTACAAAATATATTCGCAATTAAAATAATGTGGTTGGTCAAAATGAAACGAGAAACTAACCTTTACATTCAGGGAGGAAAATTAAAGACAAATGCTTAAACACAAAATAATCTGCCTTTTTAAGGGGAGTATATGGTGAGTGTTTATCTATTCCCTCAAAAAAGAAAAAAAAAATATTTGTGGAGTTTTCTTTTGGCAGCATTCATTTAAACTTAATTCAGTTGCTTAAAATAAGGTATCTAATGCCCCATAAAATGCTTTAATGTAGCCAAGAGATTTGCCTGGAGTATATCAACATGACACAACATCTTTGTGAGGCTTGAGACTGTCTGGGCAAGATACCCCTGGGTCTGTTGTGTGGCACAGGACGCTTGTGTTTGAGCAGCAGAACCACTCCCAGAATAACTCAACCACTGTATCCTGGTTCCCTGTTGTTATTATTAGTTTTCATTATAAACTTTTTACTGTAATAAGTCACTGAATGAGGAGTAACCCTTTGTTTAATTATCTCCAATTTAATTTCTAGAATATTAAATAGAAATGTGTGTGGTTCTAATGCATTCTGCTTTTAACATGTCATTCTAACATTCACTTTCATGCAGTCTCAGAGTTAACTTAAAAAAAGGTTTGGAAGCCTTTGGATTTCTCAGAAACCAGGGCTATAGAGGAAGCTCTTTTGATAAAAAAACCCCACAAAATCGAAACCAGTACTATCAGGACAGAAAGGCACAACAAACAGTGTATCAAACCTGAATGAGCTGATAATAGTGCTCCCTGTGATGGGAGTGGTTCATTTGCAAAAAAAAAAAAAAGAAAAAAGAGGGATAAGCCCTAAGATGAGTTCCTCTGCTATCTGATAGCAGTTCCTCAGTATCTCTGTGAAGATAGAGCTTTTTGAATAGTCATAGTCCACTTCATGAATTTTGAGTTTTGCAGGCATTTTTTCGTGCTGCCTAAATGATGTTATTCATTCATTAATTGACAGTGTGAAAACTAAGCTATTGCTCTTTCAAATGAGAGTTGTTTTCCTATAACTAATGCTTTTGATGTCCTAGAAAGCATCATAAAGGTACCTGGCAGTTCAGACATGTGGAAAGTGTCTGTTCACATGGGAAGTGATACATAATCTGTGTTAGGTAGTGAAGCAAGAGGGGAAAATAAAAAGTAGATGGCTGAGTGTCAGAGCAGTTTCTTACCACACAATGTCAGGCTGTTGCAAAGGGAGGTACATGAATTACAGTTGCCTGATGACCTGTAATTGGGTTTGGACAAACATTTTGGAAGTAGTTATATTTTAAATATCGAGTGCTATCTGTCTCCTAGAAGAGAGGTTCTACTACAATCCAGCTGTTCCTTTTTCAGAGCTTGGTAATGTGTTAGCCCCCCTCTACAGGTAATATACTCTAAATCTGTTTCTCAAATATATTAAAAAGCATAATTCTTATGAAACCTGGGACTTTTTTTCCCCCAAAACATTTTGTTCTAAATGTATTGTTCTACTTCTAATAACTGTCATTTGTTTCTCATGTAAAATTAAAATATTCTTTTTCCTTTATATTATATTGAAATATTGATGAAATAACATTCACTGGAAGGCTGATATTTCTTCTTGCAATAGTTTTAAGTTTTCATGTTAAGTCAGAACTTACTGTGTCTTCCCCTAATATTTTATTATTTTTGGAAGAGAGAAGTAAGACTTGAGTCTGGTTTAAAGCAATGCTTTTCTGTAAATGCATTATAAATTTTCTAATTTTTTTTAAAGATAAACCAGGTAATACTAAATATTTTTGCTTCCTTGGGTATAAAGAAATGCATGTATTTGTGTCTAGGTGCAAATGTAAGAGAGAGCACGTAAATGCATGAGCAACAGGAATTTTGCCTACTCTCTGTGTTCTGATATCCTCTGTTTTGTTGATTCTTCATTCATTATGTGCAGTCAAATAACAAGGGAAGTTAATTAACCAACTGTCTGTAGAGAGTAATTATAACACTGAACAGGAAAAAGAAATAGAAAGGTATATTTTTTATTCTTTAATTACTGCTTTGTACCATTTACCATTCCTCTACTAAAAATCATTGTTTTCTGTTTTAACTTCAATTGTAATGTTTCTGCAGAAAATGTTTTTGGATTGCCTCATGTGTAGTGGTTATTATCTGCCTGTCTCTTTCCTGCCTGAGCAGGAAGATTCCAGAAACATGTTTGACTCTAAAGTTTTTTCCTACAAAAGCCTTCACTCTTATTAGTAGCCAGGCCCAGGAGCTTTAATTTTTAAGTGTCTCTTGCAGACACCTTTTTTACTTTGGATTGGCTTGGTCTTATTTTATTTCCTATGCTGGAGTATTTTATAGGTTACATCAGAATACGCCACAGAATCACAGAATCAATTAGGCTGGAATAAAGCTCTGAGATCATAGAGTCCCACCTAGGAATAAACACCCCATGTCAAGGAAACCATGGCACTGAGAGCCACGTCCATTCTTTCCTTAAACACCCCCTGGGACAGCAACTCCAACACCTCCCTGGGCGGCCCATTCCAATATCTAATCACCTTTTCCGTGAACAAATCCTTCCAAGTGTCCAACCTAAACCTCCCCTGGCACAGCTGAACATTGTATCCTCTCGTCCTGATTTTCTGACAAATGATCAGTTCTGATTTTGGAAAGTATTTGAGTAACAAGCACAATAGATTCCTCATGCAGAATGCAAAAATGAGGAGAATAAACTGAATTTCTGACACCTTCAGATATGATTTTGAAGGCTCACATGCAAGCCTGGAGAAGTATGTAGGGAGCAGTAGATTGTCTGAGTATCAATCTCAGGAAGCCACAGAGACAGACAACCAGCAAAGAGTATAAACCCAAGGGAGCGCCAGAGACTATTCATCCCTTGATGATTTGTATTTAAAAAAATTAATATTCTGTCTCTGCTTGGCATCTTTAGTCAATTCAGTGCAAATAGCCCATGAACATGAGTATGCATGACTGTATGTATCTACATAAAACCTTGGGAAAGTGTGCCCCACTTCTTTTTTTTTTTTTTTTAATAATACAGTTTATGCATTTAACAGAATAGAGAAAAAGGTTCTTTATATATCTTTAAAATGCAAAAACTGGTAATCCTTCTTTCTAGGAAAATGATAGAGAAACCTATGCCAACCTTGCTTCCTTGTGTCTCTCCTCTGATCTTCCTAGCTTTTGGGCTAATGAACAGGGCCATTTCTTAGCCTTGTACTTTATTTTCATAAAATGTTACTTTGCTCTTGATTATTAAGTTATTTTAAACTAATGTACCCTTATCATCAACAGGAAGTATCAGTAATTCCTCTGCCCCTTTGGCCTTAGAGACACCAGGATCTGTAGTCACAAACTGAGTGACTTTCTTTTGGCTTCAGCACCTCAGGTCCCCATAGCGTGTTGTCACAGCTGTGCTCTGAAAAATTATTTGGAGCACCCCACAGCAATGGTTTCATAGGGATTATGTTTGAAGGAGGTCTCCCTGAGCATTATTGTTGTTTACAAAGTAGATTATGTTCATAACTGAAGGAATCATCACAAGAAATAATATTATTTAGGCACGAGGGGCAAAGGCTTCTCTCCCATCTGTTCCACCTGCCTGGCAAAGGGTGGAGTTTTTCATAAAGTTCCTTTTTTTTTTTTTTTTCCCCCCTCTGGCCCAAGGTGACTGTTAGCCTGATAACAGTTCCATGATCTAATTTTTTAGAGTTTGTATCTCCCCTTCACACTGCCAGCCTTTTCAGAGTTTATCCTCAGACATATGCACGCCCCACAACCCCTGGGGCTGACACCAAAAAATCCTCTTGTCGCTGAAGTTCAATTTCCAAAAAAAAAAGAGCATCTCAGGCTGCAAGGCCAGGAAAGTCCATCTCCCTCCTTCCTCAGGCTGCAGAAAGGCCATGAAAATGATAGGAAGGAAATATTGTCCCACAGCTCTGTCAGCTGTGACAAGGGAGGGCTTGTTGATGATTTGACAGGTCTTGGAGGAGCTGATACATTTGATGCAGGTCAGTTCCCAGCTCAGGCTTCAAAGTTCTCCAGAAACCAACACTGCTTGGTGGAGGAGCCTGAAATAATTCAGCTCAAAAAGAAAACAACCAGAACAACCTTTCAACCAAAAGGAAAAAAAAAAATAAAAAATAAAAACACTGAGAGCACTTCTGGAATCCTCTTGATTATTTCAGAAATATAAGGGAATGATAACATTAATTCAGCTTCTGCTTTTCAAAGGCAATTCAAAATTATGCTGCTACTTAAGCAGTTTGGAGGATGGATTTATTAGGTAAATTTAAAAGTAAACATAATGCCATGTGTTAAATGGGGGGAAGGCTTTATCAACTCCTTCAAAACTGAGGCAGTATGTGTAAGTTTTGCCTGGGTAATTAATAATCGTTATTTTTAGCCATTATGGAAAAGTGAATTTAAGGCAGTGAATACAGTGAATTTAAAATTGGGTCTCCAGCAAAGCAAATGAATCAGTCTTTGTAGTCTAACCCTAGAATTCACATTGTTACAATGCTACACAGAAGGTCCAGCTGCGGGAAGCTTTTGTTGAATACATTTTCTTTAAATCATAATCCTATATGAGCTCCCAGTAAACTGTAACAAGAGTCGATTCAATCATCAATTATTTGAAAAAAAAAAAATCCCCTTTATTGGTTGTGTGCAGATCATTATTTTGTCAGAATGAGCAGACATGAAGGAAAGGGGCATTCTGATGCCAGTGTTCTGGTAGTGCTGCAGCCCTGTCTTGCTGTGCGTGGTTGTGAGCTGAAGAGGTTAACATGAAAAACAAATTACTGTGCTTTTCTGTAGTCTTCATTAATGATGTACTTCAGCAGAAAAAGAAAAGGACAACAAGTGGGAATGGTACCAGCTTTGCAGGCTGAATTGGTATTCTGCTGTGCACAGTGCTTTTTATTCACTGGCAGCAAGATGACTTGTTTTTTCCAATTTTTGGTGGTAAAGGGTCAGGAAACAGTATTAACTGAGGCAAGTGATTAGAAAGAATTAAATTGAAAACTTTTTTCTGCCCAGCAGAAGTCAGCACGAAAACTTTCCTACTTTGCTTAAGGGTGATTTATCATTTCCTCCTCTCCCCACCGCCACGATGATAAACCCCAAGTGCCACATGCGCAAAGGATACTATTTGATCCTCAAAGTTGTTGCTTTTTATTCAGGTAGGAAAATGGTTCTTAAAGCACGTTTTGAGGTGTTTCAAGTGTTTCTTTTCGTACGTGCAATAAGCCTTGCTCTAGCTCATGTAGTTTTTAAGGAATGACTTTAGATATACAAGGAATGATGAAGTGTATTTTTTCTGATCCAACAACTCAGCATTCTGAAGAGTATTTTGGGAAGTCAGTATGGCAGTGGATACAGAAAAATAACAGCATTGGCTTTCTCACTACTCTAATATTTCTTTTCTGTCCTCAGAAAATATACCCGACAGTACTTGATATCAGCCATTTTCAAGTTTCCATTGTCCCAGATCCTCTTTAATAATGGTCTTACTAGAGAAAAACTCCAGGAAGTTTCATCAATTATTTTTTCAGTAAATGTCAGTATTTTGTTCTTCTCTTTTAGGTGTAAAATGCACAAGTGATTTACACTGGCTTTTTCAAACTTTTCTGTTCTTGTATAGTGAATGGCAAAGTTATTTATGTCAATGAAACCTTTTGAATTCTTTATATTATAGGTTGTATTGGGGTGCAAATTTCACCTTTATAAATTACAGTATTTTGATTTTTCTGTTTTTTAGGAGAACACTTACTCATTTACTTTCCGTATTTCCATTCTTTGGGTCATGGAGGAAGGAAGGGTATTTTTTGCCTCTTCCTTGTATTAGGGTTTGTTTTCAGTCTGTGCTGAGGTAGACAAGTAATAAGCAGATCAGCTCTTCTAAAATTCATTATTGAAACTAGTAATCTATTCATTTATTTAACTGACTACTCTCTCTAACTTGTTTAATGATTTTAGTGATACCTACCACCCACATGCATGCCCGGAATGCACATTTTACAAAATTAAAGCATAAAATTAAGGAAGGAATAGTTTTGGAAGAAGTGTAAAGAAGAAATCTTGTCAGTCTTAACACTTTCAAGAACGTAAAACTATAAAGAATGTTTAGGCTATCAAATAAGGTCTTTTCCAGTAATCATGGGAACTAGGGCTGTGCAGTATTCCCCTTTATGCATTTGGGGCGGGTCCACTGTGGGCAAAGAGTGCATAAATAATAATGGAACTTTGTTGTTAATTTAGAATAAAACATACTCTTATTGTTTTGTTCAGAAGAGTCCTCAAAACATTTGCTTTCCTTGTAATTTTGCAAGTCAAAACTTTCATTTACGAGATCTAAAATCAAAGTTCTTTGAGAAATAGCGCTGAACTTGGAAACTGCTGAGGAACTTCATCTTCTAACTTCTGTTTTATCACCACATGTAACCTGCAATGGATTCTGTATAAAGAAAGCTTTCCAAGCAGCCCATGCCACCTCATGGATGCCCAACCTCACAGCAGATCTCGTTGCTACCAGTGGAAATGGGAATTGTTTACTTGCTATTTGTACTTTGCTTTCACATTCAGTGATGCTTACAAAGGAGTTCCTGAACACCTCACAGGCACAAATATATAAAGACAGATAGAGAGGGGAGTTAGTTAATGCTAAATTCCATCTAAATCGTTTCCACCTGTTAAAATTAGAACCAAGTGGCAAAATAAATCCAGCAGAGTCCTTCTGGAGTATTACATCTTGCAATTAAACTGTGAGATTTGTTAAGACTTGCAAGTAAAATTGATTTTCTTTTACTAGAACATATTAAGGGCTTTTCTATTATATTGCATTTATTAATAAGCCATTTGACACATTTCTAATAAGAATCTGCATCCTTTAGCCATAAGTTACCCTCTCTGTGCTTAAACAAATTATCTCGAAATTGGAAAAACACTACAAGTTTCAGAAGAGAATGCTGGGCCCAAATTTGCTCTATTTCCCCCTGTGTCTCTTGAGACCCTTGATGACTGTTCTCAGGCACTTAAGCCATTTTTCTCACACTGTTTTGCCCTATTTAAAAAAATAAATCACCTTTCACGGCCTATATAGACATGCCATTTAAACTTGGGATTCTATTTTTCTTATCCAGCGTTTTAGAATTTAATAGAATTATCTGCTGCATGCTTTCCCGAGAAAATTAAATTCTGGGAAGGCTTCCAGTTCTCGTCACCTTTTACTTGTGGTGGCTACCACTATTGAGAAGAAAGATAACATTACTAATTTTGTGCCAGTCTTGGCGAGCTTCCATTAGTTCCAATGTAGTCATGAGATTCTTGTGGATACATAAGCTGTTTTTTACTTCCCTTTGTAGTCTTGCTCTTTGAGTCTATTTCCTTCCCTCCTTCCCTCCTTCCCTCCTTCCCTCCTTCCCTCCTTCCCTCCTTCCCTCCTTCCCTCCTTCCCTCGAAATTCTGGACCATCAGGGAAATTCAGTAATGCTTGAAAGGCCACTCTGTATTTTGCCTTTTGCACTTCAGGACACAGAAAAAAGTTGATCTATTTTTTATTTTAATTGTATTTATTTTGATATAAGATTGAATTGAGAAGGAACTGGCAAATTTAAACTCTGTTTTTGCCACCTCTGTTTTAGCTCACCTTTCTGTCATGCAAATATAAATGATAGCTGTTATGATATTCAAGCTGTGCTTTTCTGGTGACCATGTGTATTAAACAGTTTAATTCAAAACTGCCACATACAAATCCCTCCACAGTAAAATTCACACATTTTAAACAAGCACATTTTTCCCCATTGTGGAAATACATTTTTTCCAGATTACTTTATCTAAGGATGTGAAGATACTAGAGAGTTGATATGTTTTCTTTGGCGGTCTAACTTTGTGAGTGCAAGTTTTCATTCACGAGGCGCAGATGTAAACAAAATTAGTCAAATTAAGTAATTATTTCACTGTGTAGTCAGTAAAAACACTTTCTTCTTCAGGAATTCTTGTTTTCCAGAAGTTGTAACACTTGTGAGTTTCATACTGCCTGTATTCTCAACTCATATTTGTTATTAATGAAACAAAAACAAACAATAATGCCTTCACTGTATGTACTGGTTTTGTCATGTAAGTTGTGTCAGATAGTGTGGAACATACAGAGAAATGGGGTTTGTAATGAGCTTGTAGAATTTCTGAAGTAAACCTGAATTTCAAATTCCTGTTTTTAATATTAAAATATTGTAACTGGAACATACAGAAGTAAATTTTGAAAAAAAATGTTTTAGCCCGCCTCTTCTCCAGTGCCTTCTGCGTGACTGCCACATCCTCTGCATAACACTGAGGGACATGAAAAGACTTGTCATGATGTCAAACACTCTCTTAATATTTAGAGATGTCTTCACTTCATACATCGCCAACATTTTTGCCCCAAATGTATCACAGGTCTGTAATGGCATATAGAACAGGCAAAAAAAAAAATCCCAACAAAACAGCAACAAAATGATGTAGACAAACAGTGCATTTTTATGCATCTTTTTGTCAGGTGGAGTACACATCTGTGAAAATGAAATATAAGTTATTTTCTAAACCTACAGTATACAAAGAACATCCTGGAGTTAATCTCACAAATAAAGGTGATACATGTATATTTTTGTTACACCCTTAGGAAAATGCATTGCACAGGCATCCTTCTAGAAAGCAAAGTGCAGCACTGCTTAATGAGACTTTTGAATATACAGACACAGCATTAAAATCAAATAGAAAGACTGTTAGCATTCTCTGTTTTACTTCAGAGACAGAATAATGGTACATTTTAAGCCATCATCAAATACACATTTTCTGCTTGGCAGCTGGAGATATCAGACTGTATAGAGTTGGTGAGGTGCACTTGGGAGTGATTTGTCTGGATGTAGTACCCAGCTTCACAGCCAAGGGGAGTTTGTGGCTGGAGAAAAGAGGGAACTGGGGGACTGGACCAAAAGCCTGGTGAGCAGGCAGGCAGGGGAAGATGGAGGGGTTGCTCAGCAGCTTAGAGGAGGAAGATGCAAATGGGATGATAAAATTCATACCCCATCAAGAGGTGGTGCAAAAAGAGTGTGTTGCTGTCACTGGAAGTTGAAAAAAAAAAAAGAAACCCTAATGATGGAATTTCTTTAGATATTTCTCATAACAAATGAAACTATTGACACTCCAGAATCAAATTATTGTGCTTGTTTGTGGAACCGAATTATGTCATATAATTGTGTTTTGGCTTGCATACGTTTTTGAACAAGAGTGAAGTGCATAGAAAAGATCTGTTGTTCTGGCCAGCAGAGCGGATAATATCCTTCTCTTGAAAGATTCTCTTGAAACCTGACTTACTTTCTCCTTAAGAGTCCACTGGGGTTTTCAGTAACTCTCATATTTGTAAATTTTCTGCCCTTTGGGGGATAAATAAAACCTTTTTTAGAGGACAGTTATGGGAGAATGTTTCCATTTCACTGTTCTCAGTCACAGCCGGGCACAGTTATGTGAAGTAATGTTCAGCGTCTGGACAACTCCAGATTTTTGTCTGCAATGGCAAATTACCCATCATTATAGATGCCTCTCTTTTAAAATTGTTGTGGGAATACTTTTATTTGTGGTATTACAAAAATATCAGTTATAATGTGCAAGTTAAAGTGTGGTTTTGTCACAGATTAAAGTTTGTCACTGACATTATGCCAGAGATGCTTTTGTTCTGTTTTTCCATATAGTACAGCCACACTACATTATGCAGTAACTCAATTTGCAAATGGTGTAAGGTGAGGATAAAGCATTTCTGTTCCAGTTTCTACAAAACTTGAATATTTGCACCCAGTGAAATTTGTTGATAGCTTCAGCAAACAGAATTTAATACATTATTAAATTGCTGTAATTAATTGGCTACTAGCCAGTGATGAAAGCAAGAAATCAGATAGCTTACAATGTTAAAATTTTACTTCATATCAGTTAATAACTTTGGTAAACAACCACTTTTTACATCAGTTTAGGACTCAAAATCTTCACCTTACATTTTGGTGCTTCACAGCCTTACAGGAGATTCATAAGGTTACTTCCGTTCTCTAAGACAATAACAGCTCTGCCTGGCCCTTTTTTTCTGTGCACTTCCAAAGTCTTGCATGTAACAGTTTTGATGTAATTATGTTCCTTTACTCCCTGAATGTGTAATCCCTTTCAAGACTCTAATGGGAAATATTGGAGCTGGATTAGTTAAATGGTCAAGTGCATCATCATGTGCTTTTGGTAATATTTTTTGATTGGCACCAAATATTGGCACTGACAAACAAGGTTCTAGAGATAAAGGATGAAATAAAACAGTATGGAATTGTAATTATCTGTTCATGACCCTGAACTGTGTCTTCTTGTCTCTGAAGCAGGAGATCATTGCGTATGTGTTATGATTTGTATTAGGGTGTTTTCTGGAAGCTGCAGGGATGAAATTAAAGAAGTGCTTCAAAGAGTTCATAGCTGCAGAAATTAGATTTGTTCACTGTGGATCAGAATAGAGACCTCTTTTGCCAGCTGAGAAACAGGAATATTCCCAAGGTTTACCTACAGTGGGTGACATGGGATTAGGATTTGTGTGCCTTGCAACTCACTGTCATCTCCTGTGCCAGATGCCTCTGTCCCTTTGCTCAAGTAGATCTTCAGCAGCAGAGTTCTCTAACCTGCCTGCAATTCCTTGTAGCTCTTTCTACAGCTGCAGCAAGAATAAGAGGTATTGAATTGTCCCTTTTTTCTTCCTCTTGTCATACCCTCTATATCAAATGTCTGGGGTAATGCCTGCCTTCCTTCCTTTGCTGCTAAAGAATCCCTCCTGTGGGAGATCCTGTTTTGATTATACAGTACCTTCTTAAAGCAAGCAGCATGCAAACTAACCCCCTCTACTTTCCCTAAAACCTGAAAGCTGTTAACAAGGTATTGCTCAGCAAGTCATCTCATCCATACATGTTACTGGAGGACAAAATATTCTCTGGAGTCTCCTTCCCATTGGTTTGTATTTCTACAGAATTTCCTAAAAAGAAAATGAGATTTCAGGAGCAGAAACCCACCATCCCCCACCCCTTTGATGCAGCAATGTCTGGGATTTTTTGTTTTAATTATGTGTTGTCATGGAAAAATGAACAGTCCTAATGGTATTCAGGCATCCAAAATGCAAAATCAGCCCCACACTGAATCTCAATTGTGCCAATTCTGTTTTCAGTACCTCTGTCTGAACCCTGTAATAGAGTTTTGAGAAATCTCAGCTCAAGCAGGCTGCAGAAAGCACAGGCACAGGCATGATTGCAACAACATTTTTGTGACCGTGTCTGATGAACCCTTTGCAGACTGCCTGTAAGGAAGTCCCACCCTAGCCTACCAGGTATGGAGATGTAATATTGAGAGCACAAACCAAGGCTACTCTTGGTTCCAGTATATACACAATTCCAGTATTAGGAGATTGATTTCCCAACAAGATATTTGCCTTCCAAAATTCTGCTTATTTTTTCTAAAGGAAAATCCATTAAATATCCAAATAATTAGAATATGAGAATACTCTGGAAGTCTAAGCTTTTGTTGTAGCTTCAGATCACTAAAGAAGTGACCTTGAAGAGAAATAAATCTGCTTAACTGCTCTCCTCAGTATTCCATAAATATGTGACGGAATAAAATGGCTGTCAGAGTTACAAGATTCTACCAGCAGTATTAAATGCACATAGAAAGCCAGGAAGGAGGTTTTGCAGCTTTGTTTTTGCTGCCTTCTTGACTTTTTGAGGGAGTGAGGGACTGGCTTTAACCTTGATCTGCTCTGCAGGGTGGTTCAGAATTGAGTCTTTGTGATGTTCCAATTCCTTTTGTTTGATAGTCTTGCACAATGCCTATATCAAATGATAATTCTTTTAATGGCTAATAGAAGGAGAAGTATTTGTAAGATTTAAATACTGTTTTTACTATGATGTAAATTTTAAATGATTAATGCTACTTAGCAGTATTTCTGCATAATGCGATGAATGCAGAATGAGTGAGGAGGTGGATTTAAAGTTCACCATCTATGCTGCATTTACAAGGTAGATTAACCCAAACTAGATAAGGTGCTTCCGGGTCAGAGTAAGAGCTTTGAGCCATGAGCTCTGTTGATTCCCTGCTGGGCAGATGAAGAGGATCTGGCTGGTATCTGTCCTCCCTGTCCCACAGCTGACAGTCCCAGGAGTGGGGATGATGGAACAGTGGCATTTCTGCTTCAGAGCCATGGTAGTATTAAGGTAAACCAGGGGACATTTCAGTTTATATGTGGGACAATGAGCCATGGCACCTGAGAGGACTGATTCACAATCCCTGCAGAATTTAGCTGCAACAGGTTAAGAAATTAAGTTCTGCATACTCTTGGTTTATTTTAACTGCCTAATTGGGATGGGACAGAAACCTCTTCAGCTGCTGCAATTTAATCAGGCCTGAGTCATGAATCAGAGCCACAGAGCTGTTCACCTGGGAGTTAGGGAAGTGGGGTTCATTTACATTCTGGCTTATTCACCCAGCCTACCTGTTTGACACCCTTGGGTGGACTTGCCCCAGATCCACAGCACCAAGTTGCTGGCTCAGGGAGCAGTAGCTTCCTCATGAAGCAAAACTTTCTAGCCTGTCATCCATGCCACTTTCCAGTCCTGCAAGAGAGAGGGATGCAACTTGTACCAGCTTCAGTGGGCAGGGAGGAGGCACACAGTGGGAAGGGGATGGCCTCTCTATCTCGTAGTTTTGAGTGCTCTGGGTTCTCCTGGAGGGGCCTGTGGTTTTGTATGAGCTTTGTGAAAGATCAATCATAGAACCATTTAGGTTGAAGAAGACCTCTAAAATGTCTGAGTCAAAGCAGAACCCAGCACTGCCATGTTCACCTCTAAAACATGTCCCCAGGCACCACATCTACACATCTGTTAAACACCTCCAGGGATGCTGATTCCACTGCTTCCCAGTGTTTCAGTGCCTGATCAGCCTCCAGTGAAGACATTTTTTTCAATACCTAACCTGATCATCCCCTACTGCAACTCGAAGCCATTTCCTCAATGACCATTTTCAACGCTGACTACGTTATTGACTGGCTGCCAGGGTTGAGTGAGACCTGTTTCGGAGAAGCAGTTCAATGGAAAATTCTTAAAGAATGATCTTCTATCTATTGTAGAATGACTTAAGCCTAGGAAGTGATTTTCTTATTCTGTACATGCATGCTGAGTGTGTCTGAAAGAAAAGACTTGTTTAGAAATTGAATGTGAATTAGTTTTTTTAAAATTATTTTCTTTGCTTTATACAAAGACAATATAAAGACTCAGGTGCTGTAAATTTCACATCACATGGTTCTGAGGTTGAGTTTCTCTTCTGAATCATGCAAACTTTTTTTTTTTTTTGAGTGTGAGTAGATGGGTTCTTGACATGGCATTAAGGAAATGCCAAAGCAGACATCTATTCCTCGTCTATAAGTCGTTATTTAACAACTTCAAAGGTTTGACAACTACAAAGAAATGAAGCACAAACACCTTGGTATTGATTTTGTCTTTTGCTTTGTATCTACTCCATAAAATTCTATTGGCATTGACAACTGCTGAACTCTTCTTCAAAATTCTGTGAGCTTTCAGTCTTTAAGGACAGCTTTATTTCATTTTCCACACCTTTTTCCTTCTAAAATCTCTCTGTCATTAAACTATTGTTGCAATCTTAAGAAGAACTGTTTGAAATTCAATCTCTTGAAGTTTATCCTTCCCTTGTGTCTGTGCTGAAAGATAATGCTATGGTAACATGTCATTGATGAGTTTATGGGCACTTGCTATCAATGGATTTTTGGTATTAGATTTAGTTACCCAGTGTAAGGACTAATCATCAGTCACAAATGGCTGGTTTCATATAAAATAGATGATAAAAAGAATAGTTCTTTAAAAGAGGTGTTTTCAACTGTAATCCAAAGTGCATATCATAATACTAGCTGGGGGGAAAAAAAACTTCTACTTAACTAGAAATCATTACAGTACTTTATAGACTGCTAGCTGGGATTATATTTCATTTTAAAATGAGGAATAAATAAATGTCAGTAAGCACTTTCAGAAATATCACTTCTTGATGCAAGAAAAGATGACCATCAAAAACTAGAAAAGGTCTTGTATGTGCTGCAAGTCACTTTGCTCTGGGTCTCCTCCACACTTTACAGTGTCTGAGTCCATAGACAGAGCTGGTTTTTCCTGCTTAAGGTTACACTGCATAAGGTATCAGGGCTCTGTTGCACTGACCAACTTCTTATTTTGTAATATGAATGTCAAAATTATGTGATGCTCTGTGCTGGGGCTGGAGTCAGAGCAAGTAAAATATGCCAAGATGGGTTTGAGAGATTCTCTTGGGTGATGGGAGGCAGTTGCCTGTGATGTCGCCTGTGCTGTGTCCTGAGAGCAGACCTGGGAATAAACTGTCTCAAAAAATGGACAGAGGTTTTATTTTGTGAATAGCTGGTTTGCTCATTCCAGAATAGAGTCTGGGATAAAAGTAGCAAGCAGTGTGAAGGATCAGGGATGATTCAGTGCTCAGTGTCACTTGTAGACGTGTTTTATGTTCAGTGCGGATGTCCCTTCAGGGAAGTCTACAAACAGTTTTAATGTGGAGGAACTGAGAGATTACTGCAAACCACTGATAAAACAATCATAAACTAAGGAGAGTCTGGAAGCCATGGTTGTATTTTATTTCTTCTTATTTTAAGGTAAACTAGAGATGGTTTTGTACTAAACATGTATCTCATAATATACATGCTATTTCACAGGCTTTGACCTCTATGAACAGGAAACCCCACAACTTTCTCACTGAGTTGTTCTCACACTGTCCACTTGTGGAATATTGTGCAGAGCAATTAGTAAACCCAAAGATTTCTCCTTCTGAGAGGGAAAGAGAGATGTGAGATGCATGTTAAGGTGAGCAAAACTAATATTTCATTTTGGGGGGTGAGAAGAAAAGAAATAGCAGGAGTTGGTATTTGCAGATTATATTTTAACTTCCAAGTTCAAGAACTGTCTCTGATTTTAATTTTCCCAACCCTGGAGATACTGTAAATCATCATTCTCTAGTTTTGTGAATCCAGACCCTTACTGCCTTTGCTTCCATTTTTCACATTTAATTTCATATTGACACTAACATATTAGGAAGGGATAAGCCTTTACTTTGGAAAGGTTAGGATGAGAAGAAAGAAATTAGAACTTTTAAAACTAAGTTTGATCTGATCAGCAATGATAATTGAAGTTTTTGATTTGGTTGCAGATGAAACAGTATTAAACAGAGATCTTCTTACAGCTATAGTTTCAAAATGCCTTCAAAGTTTCTTTCCGGTCAAGATTTAACTGCTCCTTATGAATTTTATCTGTCTGTTTATTTTATGAATCAGAGTTTAAGCCACTGAGGAAACACTGTGGAATGGTACAGTAAGGTGTATTTTGAATTACAAAATAATTTTTAAGGGGGTTGTTTTTGTGATAGTAATATTTAAGTACAATATCAAACAGTTGAATTTCAGCCAAGCACTGATTTCAGCACTCCAGCTTTAAAAAATGTAAGCATTATCATTGATGGGTTTTTTTTAACTGCATTCTACCTGCCTTCCAGCCAGAATGAAACAAAAGTAATGGAATGAAGACTATAATGTCTCCTTTTTATACCTACTTACATAATGAAAACACTGTGAAAGAAAGAAAGACCTGCTTATTTGTCCATTTGTAAGGAAATGGCCATAATTTTCCAGTTCCTTGATCTTTTACAGATAATAATCCCCAAGGGCTCAACAGGTTTTGTAGCAGACCTTTCTGACAGTAAACTTGTATTGGATCTTGAGGTGTCAAAAAATCTTTGAAATGCTTCTAATAGTTTAGGACTTAGACATTACCATGTGCATTTTATTATGTCAAATTGAGTAAGACAAATAGTTTTAAATGTAAATGAAGTGATTAGCTTATCTCAATTTTTTTTCAATTTATTTCTGAAAACAGCAGCTAGCTAACAGAATGATGTTGCTGGTATTGGCAGCTATTTAGAGACTATAAAGTATTTCAATGATTTTTTTTTTCTTATTTTAGAGGAGAATCTGAGATTCTTTCCTTATTTTGCCTATTGTTTTAATTATTCTGCAATTTAACAATTGACAAGGTGACAAAATCTAATTTGGATATTGTCATGAAGTAGTAAGCAGTTCAATCATTCTGCCTACTTCTAGTGTCCTTTAAAAAGGTACCATTGTTTGGATTTCCAGGGAGGAGGGAACTGTAAGCTGAGAAGCGAAAAACTTATCAGCTGTCAAATTGAAGCCTACACCTAAAATCTCGTAGAACAGATTCAGAATAATTTAGGTTGACAAAAACCTTTGAGATCACCAAGTCCAAGTAAATCTAACACTGTCAAATCCACCGCTAAACCTCGTCCCTAAAAACATCACCTGAGAAACATCATTGTGGGGGTGCAAAGGCAGACCATCATGAAAGATGTAGCAAAGCTTAAAATGACAAATATAAGACCTAAAATTAACCTAAATTTTATTTTGTGTTTTCAGATAGTTGATTTGAAGCTAACCTGCAGGAATCAAACGCTTTCTCCTCCCCAGATGAGAGTTATTGTCAAGGGGGTTGACAGATGAAGGGCTGCTTGTTTTGGGAGGCAGGAAGGAAGAACCTAACACTAAGTTTTTAGGGGGGGGCTCATTTAGCTTTGCTCCCAGTAGCTTGGCTAGAAGGACAGGCACTTTTGTGTTCCTCTGGCTTGAGTTACTCCTTTCTGCTTACACCTAAAACTCCTGCCTGCCTCTCATTCTGCTGGGAAGATGCAGAATTTACTCGCATGTAATGAGCAACATGAAATTGGCTCTTAAAGCAATTTTGTTCTGCCATTTACTTTCAGGGACCTGGGGAACAGATGCTAATACATGTCTCAGCGTCTAGAAAGTAGTTTGCTAGTTCACACACCACTTGATAGACTGCCTCATCAACAGGAGCTTTTGCTGCTGTTTCTCTAATGCGAAACATCATCTCTTCTTAGACCCAAAATCCAAACTTGCTGCAGGACTTGTTTCAGTTCCTTTAAAACATGTAGCTTTGCTCTTGCTTCTCTATCATACAGTGTTCACAATCAAAGAAACGCTTTCTTCAACCTAGACGTTTTTATTTTAATTGCATGTGAATATTTTCTGCTTGTGGAGTCTGAAAGAATAGCATTAAATGTTACTGTGCTTTATTTTGGTATCACGGTTTTATTAAAATGGACTCAGCTGCCTATAAGAATCACAAAGGAACAGTCTTAATTAAGCTGCTCAAAGAATCAGCCCCAATTTTAACATTCAAAGGTTTTCTTCAGTTTTCTAGTAGAGAAGGCAACCTAATATCATTACAGAAGAGTCAGTAAATCCAGGCTGGGAAGCTAAAGGGACATTCAATTTCCGAGTCAAGGGGCTTTGACTGTGAATGCCCTTCTGGGAGGTCCCACTTCACTAAACTGACAGAACTCTAGCACAAATTTCTCTGCAGGACAATCACACAACAGAGAAAATGTCTCTCAAGTACCCTTTTTCTAGTCATTTAAAGGTCAAAACTAACTCCTTTGGTTTCATTTGAAAGCCCACAGGTGTGATAAGCAGCTTAGGTTACAAAGCTAATGACTGATAAAGTTGATTCTGCATGACAGAAGGAATACAGAGATTTTTCAAACAAGATTTAGTTTGTTATCTCTATTGCTAGCCCTGCTATTTTGACCTCTAGTAATTATGTGACAGCCGTCCAGATTTGCTGACAGATGTGTGGAAGGAAAGCAACTTCATGCACTTAAGGCTTGGCTATTGAAACCAGGCGGGGGCGTGGGGAGGATTAGGGAAAGAAATACCACTTTCTTTCTAGCTATAAATAGGTGTCATACAAAGTTGTGCAATGTGGAAAGTTTTCCTCTCTTCCATCTGGGCTTCTCTGTTCTCTGTCACAGTTGGATTGTCACAGGGCCACTCACCGTAGTTTTGTTCTCAAGTTTTATCGTAAAGAAAAAAAATCCAAAAAAATAGTACTTCCTAGAGTAGGGAAAGAAAAGAGAAAACATGAAGGAGAAGAGGAAATCTTTCTTTGTAAATGAAGTGATTCATGCTCCTGACTGACCTGGTAAGGCTGCTGGGACACCTGGGGACCTCACCTCTGTTACTACCACGTGAGTCTCGGAGCTTGAGAGCTGACCACTTCCACTCTGGCTGTCAGCAGAGCTGGGGGATTTTTAGAAGACTGGGAACTGAAATTCCTCAGGGGCTGGATAGACACACTGTCAAAGGACCAGAGAGGATAACTGTCAGGAATGGCCCAACACTGTATTTCATTTTGACAGCTGAGTACCTTGGCTCAGTTGTGACAGACCTGCAGGGTCTGGTGGGGAAACTGTCTGGTGGAAAATTCATGACCAGTTCCAGCAGAGAGATAAATAGGTGGGGAGGGTTCCCCACTTGTGAGCAGAAATGGCAAATCTGTGAAAGCTCTCCTCTCTGTGTACAGTAATGATGTAGAGCCATTCAGGGAAGTTAAGATCTCAGTAGAATTCACTCAGTTACAGGTAGGCAGGTAGGGTACAACAAAATTTCACCAGGTAAGCAAGAATACCAGTTCACTTTTTAATCAGGGATTATGACTGAAGAAATCTGTTAAAAGCAGCCTAAGATAAAGACAAAAAGAGGCAGAAGCTGCTTGGTGAACAGATGAAAACGGAGGAGGAGAAAAGAACTGGAAGAGGAAGGATTCAGTAAGCATAAAGGAGAGCCAAGCTGCAGTTAAGGAGGAAATCTGAGTCATGTCCTCTGGTCTCTGTGTTTGCTTAAAAAAATATTTCTTTTTCCTTTAAATGTTGTTAGCCCTATTTTTTCCAGAATACTACGGCCACTAAAATGGAGTGCTACATACTGAGTACAGAAACAAATCTTTCTAGTAATTTTCCATTTCATCAATGCTTTAAGTGATTAACAGACTGCTTTGTTTTCCCAAGACAGTATTTTAAGTTGAATTTATTTGTATTTGAACATGGCTGATTTTTTTCATATTAAATCCTTTTGTTGTTGGTGGTGATTGCACATTTGAGATTAGGAAATGGCAATAACAGTGTCACTTTTTTCCTATTTAGTGTCATTGTTTTTTTTATTGCAATGCAATTTCATTGAGGGCACTTGCTTAGAATTGTGACCATCTCAGATGATCAATAACCAGAAGCGGTGACTGACCAAATTAATGTATAGAAAATCAAAATATTGTAAATACACTGAAGTATTCTTATCATGGGAGGTCTTTAAACATAATAAAATTACTCACAAGGCAACAGCCAAAACCAGCATAGTAAATTAAAATGTACCATTAACAAGAAAGTGAACCCCAGAGCTGTCTGTATGGAAAATCAAAACTCACCAGAGTAACACTAACCACTTATATTACTCCTCTTTATATTTCAAGCATTCAGATATGACAACCAAATTGTTTTTACCACATTGTTTGAGTGATAGGTGCTTTATCCTTATCTAAGAAGCATGAGGTTGAGAGGGGATCCACATCTTTACAGCTGCCTTTGCCAGGCATGAAGGCATGATATCCATAACGCTGGGCTGTAATAAATATATATGCATATTTGTATTTCCATTTTTCCTTTATTTTTTTTCTATTCTGATAGTTCTTTGATTCTGAAAGAGAAGTGTGAGAAACACCACAGAAGAATATGTTTTTCTTGTGTTTGATTTATTTAATTCAAAGGGCTATAGTCGATTGGAGATGTTTTGATGACGGGGATATCAGAAGTGCTTTACGTGGTGGCTGAGAATCCCATATGAAACAGAACACAGTGGCCCAGCATTCTTATATTTGCACATAAATTAGATTTTTGTTGAAGATTTCAGTGTAAGTAGAATGATGTGAAAGATAAGAACGAATTTCAGCTGAAGGCAAGAAAACTAATAACTCTTGGTCAAGATCATTGAATAACACAATTCTTCATATGCTACTCTAGAGCATATATGTGTGTATGTGTGCATAAAATGTTTGTATGCATTGTTTTATTAATGTGTATCAGAAGTGGATTAAATGCCAACAGTTAGAAAAGCAAGAGTGTAGTCTTTAAAGTGACATTAAAAGTAGTGTGGAAGAGGGATCAGTCAGCCTTTATAAAGGTTTGTGTCTCCAGGCTGAGCTGCAATATTCTTTCTGGTCTGTTCCTGAGCCTAAGACAAGGGGAAGGTTTCAGCTTTTTGAATTTCCTTTCCTCCTTCCCTTACCATTGTTTGCATTGATGTACAGAATCTCTATTTAGGAAAGTCCTACGTGGTCTGTATGGTCGTGACACTCTTGTTCACGGATGATTCATTGGTGCCTTTTCTTGAAGAATATCTTCACATCTCTTATTTAGCGGTGCTGCCCATTCCACATTGTCTTTCCTAACAAATTCTGACTTCTGAGCTAAAAACCAGCCATTTGTTGACCTCCCATTCTCAATTTCAAGGACTGGGATGCTGTCTAAAGCCACGGTGATTAATTGAGGCAGACAAGATTAGACGGGAATATATATTTTCAAGGGAATGTAGGTTTGCTGGATAGCAAACCGTGGGAATTAAAATGAACTCTGGTAGCACTGAAGAAGCCGGTGCAGCACGAGCAGAGCTCATCAACATGCTGCTCATCGGGGGGGCAGGGGTGGCCCTGCAGCTCTTGGCTTACGACAGGACTGCCAACAAAGGCGATGATTGTGATGAGCTCCTCGATGGGATGAACTGTCCACCAAGACCAATGAACAAGCAGCTGCCACACAGGAAGGCTTTTAGGTGACTTAACACCTGTGGCCTCATTTGAAATTACAATTAGCTGCATTGTCGGGAAGTGCTTCCCAATTCCAAGGGATATCTACTTCCCTTTTTTTCTACAATTGCTGACATGTGGTTATATCATGTAATTTTTCTGAAATTTGTTTTTGTTTATCAATGCGTGCTAATCATTTGCTAGGTCTGCTTTTGAGGGATTAAGAAACTTTTTTCTGTGGATGTTGAACTTGGGTTTGATTTTTCAGCGTCGTCTGTGCATAGCAGGAGTTGAGATGCGTTTATATTGTTAGCTTGTTTGAATCCTTTCTATTCTCAGGCCATGAAGCATTAGCACTTGTGACAGAATTGTTTCATTTCAGTGAATTAACACATTCAAAACAGAGTAAATAAATACAACGAACTATAAGCAGGCTATAGGGTTTCTCTTTTTCTCATGGCAAAATCTATAAAAGGAAGAAAGGAGGGAAGAGAAAAGCAGCATTTTTCCCCTGCAATGTGTACCCTTTAAATAAGGGCCAAAAATGGAGGTACAGTTGCTGAAATGTCCACAATTTTGGCACTGAAGGGGAAACAGGTGGGTTTGAGAAATTGTAATGAGGGAGTTTCACAATTAGACCAATTGACTTAGCAATATGTTTGTTTGGTTTTGAGTTGTTGCTGGCATTTTTCCATTTGACGTCTAGTCATCTGTTAAGATCCAAAGAATTGTCGAGCAAGTAAGTGTCTCTCCAGGTTTTAAATTTCTTTTAGTGGAGGGAAAACTTGGAGGTACTGTAAAGCAGCTGCATAACCTGCTTGAATCAGTACCTGAAAGCAACCACAGATCTGAGATGGAGTCTGATCTCATATTTCTTCATCAGCTTCCTAAATTAACTCAGAACTACCTCAGAGTTCTCATGCAAATTTTTGTGCATTCCTGAGTGAGGTGGGACAAGCTCTGTACCTGGGCTGAGCTCAGGGGGACCTTGGAGCTCCAAAGGCTCCCAATGGGCAAGGAGCTGCAAGGAGCAATTGGATAAAATGGGGGAAATCTCTTCACTCTGAAACATACTGAGCTTCCAAAAAGGTGGGTTTTTTTTCCCCTCACTGGGACAAATTAAGCCTTTTAAAAATCATGTGCGTGAGTTTACGGGTAGGGATGTTGTTCCTATTTTTGTTTTGTTTTGATATGAAGAAAGAGAGAAAAGGGAGAAAATCCCCAGCCAGAAATGCGAATTCTTACAGCAGAAATGGCAACAAATACTCACCCAAGTTCCTGTCTTAAAAATTGCTTGCTGACTAGATGTAGGTCTCCTGTTTTAAATTTGAACTTGTTAATCATTTGGAGATAGTAAGTAACAGATTAGTCTTTAGAAAATCAGAGGTATTAAATAAAACAATTGTTTCTATAGTAGAAGTCCTGCTTTAAAAAATGGTATTAATCCAAATGTAGTAATGATGTGAAGCATGAAAAGTTCTTTAAAAGGAAACTTCTATGTTTTGAAGCAAATACAAAGCAGTTTTGATGTTGTTTTTATCTCTGTGCTCTGTCTTTGGGGAAAGAAAGTGGAAAACAAACATGACAGTACCTTAATTCATTGTTTCAGTAAAAGATCAGATACATTCAAAATGCACATTTGTTTTCCTTCTTTGACTTCAGTCAGTGCAATAGGGGAAAAGACCAGCTTTCTGGTAGTAGATGAATGTTGCAAGTACATAATAAACCCAGATCTCTAAACACATCAGTCATGTGTCATCTGAAATATGCATTGTGTCTCACGTTGCAATTGCTTCCCCAATATTCATGAAATATTCATGCTGGATATATGCAGTACGTGCCACATGGATGGATGTGACATGAAGCAGCAACAAAAATCAAGGCTTCAGTAGAAGGAGGCCAAAGCAGAAGCAGAATAGCTTCCATTTCACCTTTGCATACAGTATTAGGAAGAAGATGGGTTAGAAATGAAGTGTGCAAGGCTTCACTTCTCACACCTGTGTGTGCTCACATGAACACACAAATACAGGTGCACAGAGATGCCTGTTCACACCACTGCTCTGTCTTCTCTATCCCATCAGTCAATTCAGTGAAGATTTCAGTGTCTAGTAAGCCTTTTTTTCCCCCTACTAAAAAGGGATCATATGGCTCTCTAATCATGGAGCAATCTTGGTTATTAATGGTGGGTTTAGCTTCTTAAGCTCGTGGAGCATTTGGATGTAAAAGAACATCCACACCTTAAGCCTGCTGTTTGAATTACAGCTCTCTTTTTCCTGTTCACTTAGTCTGTCCTGTTTATTTTGCTTGGAAGCTGAAAAGAGAAATGAGCCTGTGCTATGTTTTGTCATCACCCATAAATCCTCGGGAGGATGGAGTAATAAATTTCATTTCATAGGTAGATGGTGGAGTTTGTTTTTATTTAAATTATTTTTATATAGCTTCATGCCTAGATGCTGGGCACATTTAGATGACCTGAAAGAATTTCCAGACGTCAAGGTCTGGTCAGATTTCATAGACAAAGCCCAGGGGAGCTCACCTCAGCCCAGAGGGGTTGCAATCTTTGCAGGTGCTTTCAGTTGTAAATTTCTTGTTTTGTTTTAGAAAACCAGAAAATAAATCCTAACACTGAAAAAGGGCTCTGAGTCATGCCATTTTATTATCCATAGTGCTGTTGCCTTCCTTGAGTGTTCAAATATTTTCTCTGGTTTTATCAAGTGATCCAGGAACTAGAACTCTGAGCTACTTGTGAAGTACTTGAAATGATTACATCCCATTTTAATCCTTTTTGCAGCTAAAATAGTGAAATGTGTCTCTAATAGTGACAGCTGATTGGCACAGAATATGACTGTCTTAAAAGAGATTTTGAAACCATCACCAGTGACCTTCCAGAAGAGAAATGTAACGCTTCCTAAACCAAACTTTTATTGATGGCACATGGCCTTTTGAATACCAGATTATATGGAGGGGGGACCCAAGGTTTTAGTGTTTAGGTCTCTTCATTGTGCAGTCCTTGTCCTCGCAGGTCATGGAATGCTAAGTGTAGGTTTTTAACACAGTATATAATCTAATCCCCAAATCCACATTTATTAAGAATTATTATAGATTTTTCCTTGCAGCCACGAATAACAAAATAACAAGTAATAAAATAGTCTCAAAGCATTACTGTAACAAGATAATACTTTATCCAAGGTGTTTGTATGACTTTTTCCGATTTGTTTATTTGTTTAACCCAGCCACTGAATTTTACTCCCACACTGGACAAGCAAAAGAGATATTTGCTCAGTCATACTACTGAATTCAGAGTAAGGGGCTTCCTTCTGTGTGAAGAAAAGTTTTCTGTATGGGGAGTGCTTGTCAGTCTTTAACTGACTTAGCGAAGGCATTATTTTGAAAATTACCATGTCAATTTAACTGTGACAGTAACAGAGGCAGGTACCAGCAGTTTTCTTCTGATTATGTTAAAATCTCATCTATTATTTAGTTTGAAACTGACAGCATATATTAAGGCTTAATGAAGGCTTTCAGTAATTTAAAAGATGAGATTTATCTTTGCAGATTTTGGGATGTTTCAGTCATTTATGAGCTCTAGGATTTGAATAAAAGCTGATCTTAGGAGGAGTTTCAGCCAAATTATTTTTACTTTGAAATAAGGAACTTTGAATTTACCAAAAAAGAAAGGAAAAAAAAAAGTTATTTGAAAATTACTACCTCTAGTCTGGTTTAAAAAGCTGCCAAAATGGTGGCATTTTTTACCTTTTCTCTTTTTTCCTTTTTTTTTTTTTTTTTTTTTTAGGCATATATTAAAATAGCATTAAAAAGTAATAGAACATCATGAGCAAAAGTTGGAAGTTCAGACTGGTTTATGAAAATGAATCTTCTACATAGACTTTTCATATTGCTCATTAAAATTGACTGAATTTAAATGAATCTGTCTCCTGGAGTAAGGAGAATTTTTGAATTTCATACTTCTGAAGCATAGCTTAGAGGCAAGACAGTTTCCATTTTATTTGTTAAGGTAACACTGGTTTTGTTTGCTTGGTTGTTTTGGGGTTTTTTTAGTGGGGTTTTGGTTTTTAAAGGCAGAGTTGTACAATTTTTCCGTGTTTGTGACTTTGCATGGCTCCGTCTTCCTCTGAAAATATCTGAAGCTACTGGCTGATTTCAGTCAACTTTGACAGAAGGCTGGAGGTCCCCAAGGTAATTACGTTTATTTCAATTTCATAAAGACAGTCAGAAAAAAGAATGAGCTTTGAACTATAATAAATGTGCCTCAAGAACTTTTGTTCTTGTTTTGGGAGAGCAATTTTAAGGAAATAGGAGGTAATTATATTGGGAAAAAGAGCAAAATGTATAAGCATATGCAAAATTGATGGGAAATCTTTATACAATGAAGTGAAAATGAAAATCAAACAAAAGCCATAAAATTTTAGGAAAGCAGGGTTTTTTTTTTTCCTTCATTCTACTGCATTTCCTTATTTTAGCAGAGGAAAGGGAAAAGTTAGTGCAGCTGCCATAAAACATCATTAACTCATGAGAGAGATAAGAACTGAGATATAGAGAGGATGACTTTTTTATGAACTGCGTTTCTAAACTAAGGCAGTACTTGACAGAAAAATAAATTCCGCTTTTGAAGAGTGGTATCTTTTTTCAAACACTCAGAATTCTGTATTTTTCTAATTGCATACTTTGTATGATGGCAGACATATGTATTAATCTTTAAAATTGCGCAAGAATTATGTTTCGTATTTAATTTTTGCTGTCAGCTGGGGAGAAAAGGAGCCACAAGTGGTTATGAATCTTTAAGTACTTTTTATAAATAAGCAATTTTGAGATTAATATCTGGGAAGAAGTGGAGCCTGCGTTTATGTTGTACTTCTGCATATATTCCTGGCATTAGCACTTCTTCTTTTGCAGAGCAACACACAGCTGAATTTCAACCTTACAGACACTGATAAATCATCAGAATTGACCTTGCATGCATGGGTTAAGAGTGTTATAATTAATGTGTGGCCAGCATACTCCCTCTTTTTTTTTTTTTTAAATCTGAGCTGAAATTCCTTGGGAGTTTGTGAAGTCACAAACCTTGGAAACAGTCAAAAGCCATCCGGACGGTCCAGAGCAATTAGCCCTAAGTGGCACTGCTTGAGGGAAGGGGTTGGACCAGATGACCTCCAAAGGTCAAAGAAATTCTATGATTCTGTGAAACTTGTGTATTTTTTTCTACTCTGGTCACAGTTTCATTTTTTGCTATTAGTCAATGAAGGAAGCAACCATAAAATGCTTGGACTATTTGAGATTTGAAAGGGAAATAGTAGCAGCCAAGAGGAGGTGGAGCTTATGATGTGGATCATGTAAGGTCGTTTGCTCATCCTGCTGGTAGCAGGTATCTGGGATGGCAAGTAAATAAGAGTTAAATATGCTGAAATGAATTCTGTAGAATGAATGCAGAAACGAGTTTCACTCCCATGTTAAGAAAGTATGTAGGGCAGATATTGCATTGATCTATTTTATCTTATTTACTGTACACAGTAAAACTCAGAATTCTGTGTTTCATTTATTTTGTCAAATGAAAGAGATGTTTAATAATTGAGTTCTTCAGTGAAACTTCTTCATGACATGGCAGCCAGCTCCCCGAGCAGCCCCTCTCCCAGAAGAGGGAACATCAGCCACTGCTGCTCACAGGTAGCGTTAACACCATGCCAAGCTTCAGTGGGATGGCAGCTCTCTTTCCCAAAGGCTCCCTGTGTCTTCTGCAGGATTAGGAGAAATAAAAAGGATATCATCATCTGGTAGGCACCAGCTAGTCCCTGCCAAAATTGCCTCCAGACAAGCTATTGCCTTCCTGGAGCACGAACAGGAGTGGAGTAACTAGTATTCCAAAAAAGTCAAAATTCTGACTATAATAAGGGAAAAATATTTTTAATTGTAGTTTTCCTAAGTCCATTAGTTATTTCAAATTATGCAGAACACTAGAAAACTAGTAATTTGTCAGTGAAAGGAATCAGACAAAAGTGAGCAGGCGCAGAAGCACAATTCTTATGAGACCCTGTGTTTAATTATTTTTAATTCATAAGCTAAGTGACAGATTTAGTTAAAATCCTGAGAAAATTCAATCTTTAATTACAGTGTGTCCTTTGAGCGGGGAAGGTGTTATAATGTATCCTTCAAATAAAACAGAGGATAATTCCTTTTTTTTTTAATACAAATATCTGAAGTCAATCTTTATACAGGGATTGTTTATATAATATGACGTTAAAAGGAATGAAAAATTAACATATGCCAAGGCTATTTCAAGGTGGCAAGGCAAGCTCTCACAGCCTAGGAAACACTGATGAGGATTGCCTATGCAACACTGATTTGTCCCCTGCAGGCAGGGACACTAATACAGGCTTTAATTACCTGCTCACAGACTGGTGTCACCTCACAACGTTTAACTTCTGCTGAGGACTGCATGAGCTGCTATTCAGTATTTCCTTCCAGCTTCCCCATTCCCATCCTGCATGTAATATTTACAGCTCACGGTCCAGTCTTCACACAGAACACAGACGGAATTATTGATTTCCTCATGTGCTTTTTTTTTCCAAATGTTTCAGCTGTTATATCTCACGACTAGATCCTCAAAGGGACAGAGGCATTTTGCCTAATTTGTAGGTGCCTGGCTCTCAGCTTAGCTTGTACAACCCTCACTTAAATTCCCTTTTCAGCGCGTGGACGCCTCGGGGTATCGCTGCTGCAGGCTTTTCCAGAGATCAGGGAATCGTCGGCTTGGTTTAGGTGACTGGAATACTTGCACTGGTGCAGGCTCATCAGCACACATCCAACTTCCTCTGTCACTCTTAGATATAGTTTCGGTGCCTGATGAGGAGTTGGGAGGCAATCCATCTCTGCATAGGTTGACCATGGATATTTGTACATATAAGGGATGCTTATATGTGTCAGGTCTGTGCCTTCTGCCACTTCTGGCTCATTAAGAGATAACACATCCAGGGCCGATTGCCTGAAGTCTTTATTTATATAACAGAATGCCCAGGGAGGTTGTGGATGCCCCACAGTGGCAGTGTTTAAGGCAAAATTATATAAGGCCTTGAGCAATCCGATCTGGTGAAGGGTGTCCCTGCCCATGGCAGTGAGGGTTGGGACTAATGATCTTTAGGGTCCTTCCAACCCTTACTATTCTCTGATTCTGTTTCTGCTGGAAAGGAGGGTAGTTCTGACCTCTGTCCTCTTGCTCACCTCTTGCATGCTGGCTCCTAGTTAGATGCTCAAACTGCAGGACACCAAGGTTTACTTCTCACCTTTTTTTGGATGAGCTTCCCTATCTGCAAATACAGTCTTTTGGGAATAATCTTACTAGTCATAATCAGACAATGTTGTAGTGGGAACCCTGCCAACACTGCCTGCCAGGTGCCACCAAAGACCACTTCTAAACCTGGACTGGGTTGAGCATGACTTGCAGCCTGGAGTGGGGTAGGTGTGGTAGTGGGGGACAGCAACAGAGCTGGAGGTGGTCTGGGGAGTAGGGTCTGGGAGAGGCTTGGGGTCAAGCCTGATGGTGCTGGGGTTGGGGGGACACCACTGGGTCACAGCCCCAGGGCTGAGGGCAGCACAGCAGGCAGGGCAGTGCTCTCAGTGACAGCAGTCCTGTCCCACAGCAGCCATCTGGGCAAGCCAGGCAATCCTGGGGATGGTGAGAACATCCAGCCAAGGGTCCTGATTGTGTGCTGTGACTGTAGGAACCAGGAGGGCCAAGGCTGGGTCAGGTTGGGGTCCAGCTCAGCTGGAGTTGCGGCCAGGCACTGTCAGTGTTGTGGCACAGCAGCAGCAGCACACCTCAGACAGGGATCTAGGATGAGAGGCTCAGCATAAAAGCAGCTCCCGAGGGAAGGTGGAGCAGTCCCAGCTGAGGTTTCTTCTTGCTTTCTTCACAGCGGCTGTCTCCAAGGTCACCAGGTGTGCTTTGTATTGGCTTTAAGTCCAACTAGACAAAGCCCCAGGAGGTGAGGTGCACTTGGGGTCCTGACAGCTTTGTTCCCCCTGAAAAGCTTCAAGATGTCAGAAAGGAGAGGAGAGATCATGAGCAACTCATTCCTTGCAGGGAAGCAAACCCAAGCTTTCCTGTTGAAAGAGAATTTTTTTTTGTAAAATACATGTCCATATGACAAATTCAGTTTTGAAATACCTCAGTGATTTGAAGTCATATTAATATTATTCTTAAATTGTGTAAGCCAAACCCAGGCATGGACAATATATGTCCAGCAATTTAAAAGCATCAATTGGGTCTTCATTTTGATACTCCCAGGGTATGACTGTGTAGAGGTTTATATGCTGATAGCAGCATTCTCCTTGTTTGTGTTGTTGTTGTGAGTGCTTGTGTCTGCAGATTATGTCCCAGGTGTCTCAAATTAATTGCCCCCGAATAAAGAATGGACAATTAGTAGCCATGAGGAGGACTTTGATTTAATATTTTTTGATTACTGTGTAGAGGTAGAATAGACTGCTGGTTTCAGCTGTAAGATTTTTCTTCTATGGTTATTGCTTCTTTCCTCCTCACTGGACAGCTGTGAGCTCCCATATGGATGTGATGTGGATGGTAGAGGGACAGTCTTTTCCAGGTGGTAGTTCTGCTATAAATGGGCAGAATTCCACGGGGGGAATGGATGGTTTGAACAGAGGCAGTCCAGCTCTCGAGGGAGCTGAAGCATGATGGTACAAAGGAGCATGATGCTGATGTTTAAGTCAAAAAATCGCATATTGTTTAAAAATAGTTGTTTTACATAACACTAGGTAATATAACAGTGATCTGTACATGTTTTATTATTGATATCTTTTTGGTGGGCAATTGTATAAAGGGACATATATACCTCCACATATATATATATATATATATACAGAGCGAGAGATATATATAAAGGAAAAGAAAATTTTTTAAAGGTACAAATAGTAGATTCACTCATCACCATGACTTGCACACCCCAACTGCATTTTACAGGCCAAAAACGTAACTGCTGAGACCTACAGCTCTGTCGAGCACTGTCTGTAAAAGTCTGAGATGATGTAAAAACAAGGATTTTCGGAGGGGTTAAAATGTTAATTGCATTACAATAAGAAGGGAGAGTGAGAGAATTGGAAATGCCCTAGGTATGTATAACGAGTAAGTAATGGGAAAGACTGAAATGCATTAATATTAAACCTTCACTATATAACTCATCCTTATTGGACACAGCTGTCGATAAAATATGCCCTTACTCTTGACAAGTAGCTCCTGTGTTTTGCTTGTAGATTAGCTTGCAGCCCTGCTCTGTATTCTTTATCTTCATCACTGCACCAGTCCTTTAATTAGGCAGTGAAATCTTCTGCATAGTGATTAGGAAATCACAGTTAAGAAGGTGTTACAAAGAGAGGCTCGGGAAGATGCTCAAAATAGCTTTCAGCTTTGGAAATTCCTCCATCTACTGTGGGAAAGAAATGCATGTAGGATCCAGAAGGGTGTGGAAACTAACCTTTGCTTAGTTGCTGCAGAAAATTGTTAGCCTTTGCTATAAGGATATCATGCTTAATAAAAATTTTCTGCCTGTGAGGAGCTAGCGGTCGCTCACTCGGAAATTAATAATCTTAGAAATTTTACTGAGATTGCATATAGAAATTAAAGATGTGTTTAACAGCTTCATGCTGATGAAGATCTTTTGATTTCAAGAGAAATTATCTGGTGTTCTATCCAAATTTATTCAGAGCTTCAGCTGCTTGCACTTAAGTAAAATCTAGATTTATTCTTCATAGCACTGCTTTTTGCAATGCAACACACTGGTTTGGTTCATTTTTTTGCTTTTGGAAATAGATGTACTTCAGCTCCTGGCAATTGGCTTGTGTTAACTTTTTAATTCCTCAACCTAAATCGTTGGCTGTTGCATATGAAAATTTACACATATATGGAGAAGCAGAGGAGTGGGATATAAAGAAAATGCTGTCAGAAAAAAAAGTCTTTGAGCTTCACGCTCGTGTTTTGAGAAGAAAGGCTTTCTAACATACCTGTGTGGAGGTAGAAGATTATGGAGATCATCTGTTGAGGGAGAGATTGATATTCTTACTTGAAATATATGTGGAGAAAAGGAGGAAGCTGCCATTTTACAAGGCATCTCCTTTCTTGCTTTGTTTCATGCTCTTACTTCTATGTGTTCCCTGTGATTAGGAACATAGAAATGTCTGCCTTTACACTTACTCCTATTCTGCACCAGTATATTTTAAATCAGAAAATAGAATGCTAAGATGCGTGCTTAGCATTAGAGAATTCTGGGATTAAACATATGTGGGATTAAACATATACTTTGCCACATAAAGATGTTCTAAGTTCCATAGCATTAAATGGGGAAGTTGGACAATGCAGAGTCAAATCCAAGGAAGCAACGTACTGAACAATAAAGTGCAGCTCTGAGTCAGTGCAGAACACTGATATTTCTGTGTTGAAGAGGAGAACATGAAAAAGAGGTGAGTGGAATAGGGAAAAAGGGAAATGAAGAAGGTTCTGATATTTTTCTCCCTTCCTGGTATGTGTCAACTTGAAGATTTGCAGTTTCCTGTCAAAGATTGGTGCTTGGCTCAGGTATCTTGGTAATGTGCTCAAGCAGAAGGAGTGGACTTTGCAAGGCAGAATCAGTGTAAGTAACCTTTCCTGAGTGGGAATAGAGCACAGTTTAACTTGCTTGGGAGCATCTGCCCAGAGTTCCCAGAGTGTTTTAGAGCAGTAGTTTGGGTTTTAGTGCCAGGCATCCTGATTCCCAGCCCCACTTCAGGGAACAGTTTTGTTTTTAGTGCTTTTTTGGGGTTTTTGGCTTTTTCTTGTCGAGGTATTTTTGACTAAGAGCATTGCCAGGCGGGATCCAGACCCTAGGACCCTTTTACCTTCTCATTGAGCAAGAGACATGTGTCTACATAATAAGTAATATTAAGTAGTGTAACTTTCAAGTCCTTAAGCTCTAGCTAAAATGAAAAAAAGGGATTCACCTGTAATAGCCCTTTGTAGGACCCAGCATAAGAGTTATCTCGATTTTAGTTTGGTCATCAGAATGTTATTGCTATTTTCAAGTAACTGACTTTGACAGCTTTTTAATTCTTGTTTATTGCTGGCTAAATAAAACAATAATGGAGGAAAGGGACATTATGTCTGATTATTCCAAATAACTTCCTTCCTCCCTCCCTCCATTCCTCCCTTTCCTCCCTTTCCTCCCTGTCCTCCTTCTCTTCCTCCTTCTCTTCCTCCTTCTCTTCCTCCTTCTCTTCCTCCTTCTCTTCCTCCTTCTCTTCCTAATATAAGTGAGTGTGATGCCAGTGGAGGAAATTAGGAATATTCTCATTTCATTTGCTGCTGTTTTACAAAATTTTGAGCATTTATTCCACGCGTTATTAGAGTTGCAGTAGGTAAGTTGCATTTCATGGGAGATGCTCTTTTCTTTCATTTTCCAGAAATACTACTAGTAAAACACATAACAATATAGATACCAAGAGTTATGAACTAAGTCTTTATATTGAGGCTTCTGAATAATAGTGATTATTCAGTGATGTAGTAACAAACTGTATCCTCCAGAAAATGTTGTTTTCTGGTATTATTGGCATTTACTTAATACAGTATGTGTTGCAAAACTTCAAAAACTCATAACAAAAGGAAAAAAAAGAAATCTGATTGTTCAGGCCAGAGCTCATAGCAAGTCCTTTGATTTTTTTCTCTGAAGTTACAGGATAACTTGTGGCAAGTCTACCTTTTGTTTTTAATAACCTCTTCCCCAGGAATGTTAAACACCTGGAGTATCTTGGTGTGGGCATAAGGGTGTAAATAATGTTCTGTTGTTTCACAACTTGAAGTCATAAGATGTTGAGATGTAATGGCTTGGCCAAGAAGTGATTTTTCATACTTACATTTTAGGATGGTAGTTTCTTTTTTAAAAGAGGGTAGTCGGTGCCAGACTGCCTGTCTGCAATCTGCTGCAGGAAGTATTGGGCAAATAGGGCAGTGCAATTCTGCATACACTTCATGAAAACGCTCAGAAGTATTTCTTTTGGAATAATGCATTAGTTGGATAACCTGGGAGTATCTTTTTGTGTTGCATCTTTACTTTAGAAAAACATTTGGAAACAAATGAGGGAATAATTCATGGCAATGTGTGTTTCCTTGTTGTATTAATTTCACTTTCTGTCCTAGATTGAAAAGAAAAATTTAGTGGTAGTGTACCCTTGTAACAGTTAGACATATATATTAACAAAGAGGAAACTGTGAAAAGTTCAGTATTCCTGAAAAAAACATTCCCTGTTCTGTCTGTCATTGAATTAATGCACAAACAGATTTTCTTAGACACAAAATTCACACTCACATATTCACAAATATGTTCTAGGGCTGTGTTTTTTTCCACCTTTCCCTTCAATATTGTTCCTTTTGAAGCTTCTCCCACCTGCTGTTTTCTTTAGTGGATATGTGTGTGGGGTGATCTTCTCACCTTCCTTTTAGGACACACACTAGACCTCAGTGACATTAGTCCAAATTTGATCACATTTCTAAGCCGGACTAATAAAAACATTTTTTGCTACTCATTCAGCTTGATAAAATTCAATCCTTTAAATATAATAAAACCCCATTGTGTACAATAGATATTCCATGCAAAAGATTCAGTTATGTTGTCGTACTTATCTGCAGCAGTGTTTTAAAATTTACTTGTCTTTTTGAACACTCTGTATGAAACATAATAAATGTCTCTTAATTAGGCTTTGCAAAGTTCAAATTTTCCCAATGACAGAAAAGTAACTTCATTTGCACTATAAAAAAGCCCTAAATTGTAGCAGTCAGCTGCTCTGCTGAGTTATAAAATACTGTGTGAAAATGCTCTTTGGCTGTATGGCCTCTAGCAAGCAACACCGGAAAATGGATTTGTAACTCAATGAATTAAGAGTTTTTGCCTCAAAGCTCAACTATTAGGTGTGCATTTTGCCTGCCTCTGAGGGTAGGTGCACTGTCACTTATTCCTCTGCTACTTTCTTTACTAATGGCTATAGTGTACAACTTCAAGTTTACCTTTTTAAAGTTTTGTTTCCAATAGCTGTTGATTGTCCAGCTTTATTTGCTTGGTTTTAATCTTCCAGTTATTTAAGTAATATCATTGTAAGTCTCTCAGTCCTACATGTCCTGACAAAATAAACGTAGCACAAAAAAAGACATTTTTCTTAAAAAACTCAGGAAAACTAATTAAAAATAAGCCATATTTTTTAGTTTTTTCTAATTGCAAAGTGCCAGTCACTGCTGTTTCTCATTGCTATATAGCTCTTCTAGATAAAAGATCGACATGGAGTAGTCATTGGGCCAGAGTACATGGAGTTTCTAGCACTGCAGGATGCACTGAATGGCTTAATAGCTTCTGGAGAATGCTTAGGGGCACTTTCAATAGTGCCATTAAAAGAATTTTATGTTTAAAGTGAATTGTGCTCCACACATCAGATTTTAACCCTGAGTTATTCCCACACTTTGAATGTAATCCTGTTTTGAAAGCCTGAAGCTGGACAGTGGAGTTTTTTTCCTGGATCAAGTAAAAAGCATTGGTGATAAAGCCATCATTGTGGAGGAATTATTTTCAATAGATCGTGAGAAAGCTGTGAAAATTATGGTAAAAAGAAAAGGTGGTGAAGGAGAATGGATGATGCCATGACTATTCTTAGTCCTAGTTCTTACTGCATGGTGGACAAAATTGGCAGAACAAGTCACTAAAATGGCTTCCTGCTGGATTTAACTCCTTGTCCTAAATCTGGAGGTGAAGATGTTGCATAAATGAAGAGAATAGATAATTTATTTGCATATTTTTAGCAAAGTGGTTTTGACAATTAAGACTGGAACTAAGTGCAGCTGAAATTAAATATTCATGTACATTTAATGGCTTGATCAGTATTGTTACAGAAATGATTTAACCCTTGGGACTTCAGGTATTTCTGGCATTTCCATTACCAGCTAACAGCAGCACAGTCAGCTTCCACTGCAAAATATTTCTGTGCCAGAGATGGGATTTATTTGGTGCAGACATAGGTATCTGGAAGTCACTCCCCGGGCTTTTTAGGTAGGTGGAGACTTCTCTGACCACTGAGATATAAAAATGCAAGCCTAAGTTCTTTTACTTCCTCCCTCCCTCCCTCCCCCCTCACCAAATGTACTGGTTCCCTATTAAGCACTGCTTAATGAATTCAGCTATTTTAAATAATGCTCATTTTTAACAATAAGCAGAGAACCTTGGCTGCACAGAGACACCCAATAAGCATTTGGTCCTGGAAAAGGCTTAGCTCCGATGGTTAATGGCAAAGCATCTCGTGAGGTATCCTAAAATCTTTGTTTTTATTCTGGGTGTGGTTGACGTATGTCTCCAAGTCATAGGCAAATCAGAAGTAGATTATCTTGAAAGCTTATTAGGGAAAATTTAATGTGGTGTACCTGTTAGTGTCTGCTCCATGCTACTAAATCATACCAGAAACCATTTAGTCTTTGCTGGGGGAAAAAGCACTGCACTATTAGGTGGTAGATGTGTCTATGCCATGCTGGGGATTTTGTGCTGCCAGTTCTTCTTTCTCAAACCTGGCAACTCTTGCTATAGCCTCAACTGCTGCCTCCACAAGCAGTTTCCTGTTAACATGAAGGCTAGAAGTGAGAGATAAACAAGAACTGAAACAAGTATTTGCTCCCAAAAGCCACCACCTTCCTTAACAATTTTGCTCTACAAGCACATAAATCCAAATTGAAGTACTTGTGCAGTTGTACTTAGAAAAGGAGTATTTAAAGAAACTACCATGTGTCTTGAGAAGAACAAACTTTTAATAGCAGAGAGAGGAGAGACGAATAAATTCACTGCACTCTTTTTGTGTCCTGAATATAATTATAATTCATTAAATGGCTCTCATGGTGCATCATGGTGACATTACATGTGAATCCCAAATAGCATTAGCTCTAAACAACAAAACCCACAGTCTGTGTTCACAAAGACACAATTCCACAATGTGGAGGAGGGAAAGGGGAGAGAAAAGACATAATTCATCATCATGGTGGGATTCTTGAGGTGGCCTACACGAGGCCAGAAGTTGGACTTGATGATCCTGATGGGTCCCTTCCAACTGAGCATATTCTATGATTCTGTGATTTTTTAAAAGTTTGGGCCAGTCAAAATGAAAAATCATTTGCTAAACTAGGAAGAAAAAGGAGTTTTTTTTCCTAAAGACTATATATCCAAAAGCAGCAATGGTAGAAAATTGATAGAGAAAATGAGAACATAATCTTTAACCAGCAGTCAGCAAGGACAGTCCAGAAAGAGTTTAAACATATTAGGAGTAAAAGGAATCCTAAAGATTTTTATTATAAATAGTAACCTGTTAAGAAGGATGTGGAAGAGATACAAGGACTAGATAATGCAGTTGCATTTGGGGGAGGAAGAAAAGCAGACAGCTAATGCAGTCACATTATATAATGCTGAAATACTTTGTATTCTAGAAGGAAAGTGATGCTAATGACTATGTAAGTAAAACCGTACTGGGTATTGCTTCAAAGTGCCTTAAGATGAGATGGAGGTTGGTCACGCAGTTGTGCAGCCAGGATTTCTCCCTTTTCTTCATTATTGTGCTGCTTTTCTCTATGAATTCAGACTAAAATGATCTCCTGGTCTCTGGAAAGAAACAGACAGAAATCTCGCTCTCTTTTTTTCTCTCTCTCTCTCTCTCCTGCACACTCGTTTTAGCCACTTCTGTGTGAGTTCATCCAGCTTCTCCAGCCCCAGCCTGGATCTGAAAGAACTCCCTCTAATTGGTGATTAGCTTGCATCTATCAATCTTATTGTTAGGAGGATTGACAGTTGAGACAGATGTCCGAGCTTAGTCAATTAAAGCTCCAGTTGCATCCATTGCCAACCTTATGTCAGGTCAGTCCCTTCAAATGCAGCTTGCAAGGCTTCAAACAGAACCTTTTTACATACATTTCCAAACCTGTTCTCTAAAAATGTTTTTTACAATTTTCCCTTAATTTTTTTTGGGGTGCAGTTGGAATCTAATTTTAACTTTGTCTTCCTTTGGTTCGGTGCAGGTCTAAAGCATAGACTCATGGTTTTACTGCATGAACTCATTTAACTGTGCCAGGTTAATGCTTCATGTTTCAGTAGTCAATACCCATAGATGGCATTTCCAAAGGTATTATTACCTACTGCAGGTAAACAATTCCTTTTATTTATTTTTAAATTCAAATCCTTTATATGAATCCCACAAAAGAGATTAGTTTCTCATTGAAATAAATGAATCTCTAACCAGATAAAATCTAGTTGCAGTGTGACTATTAAGGTGGTGAGTAAATGCCTTTTGAACATAAGAAGGATTTCATTAACAAGTCAGAAAGGGCATTTTTGACTTGTTTCCAACTTGTTGCAAGTCTTTTTTATTCTCACTGATCAACACAAAGACAGGCAAGAGATTTTGCTTTATAATGTTGTAGAAAGCCACAACAAAAAAGTGTGTGTGTGTATTTTTTTTCAATTGCAAAGGGATGGAGGATGAAGCTAGTTCAGTTTTGTCTTCTGAAAAATTTTGAATTATTTCTAAAGCTCTGGAATTCTTTTGCAAAGGTTTTGTTACAAGTGCCCTCATGAGCAGTCTATTGATGTCATTAGCCCTCTTTGTGAGCTGGAAGGAAGCTGTACCTCAAAAGAATCTGAAAAGGATTAAAAATGCTAAAAGAAAAATAAGCAGAGATTAGAACATCAATGATTCTTCTTTCTTTGTAGAATGCTGGAGTGCTACAATTGATGAAAGTAAAAGGTGCAGCATAACATTTCATAACTCTGAGGGAAGTGATCTAACAGGTAGCTGAACTGAGAATAATCATTCCATCCAGAGACATTCAGATCACCATTTTAATTTTTCTTTTTTGTGTTCACTGTAGCACCATCGCATTGTTATATTTTCAGAAACAACAAAACCCACATTTTGATTTAGTCTTTTTACCCTCTTTTCTACTGTCTTTTCTTCATTCAAAGGGGCTGCATATAAGCAGAGAGCCGGTATATGTAAATTATTTTAAGGGTTTGAGTCCCTAAAGGAGGGAAAAGGAGTTGAGAGAGATATTTAATTTCATCTTTATACTGGTACCAGGCAGTTCAGTTGTATCTGTAAAGCAGTCACTGGCATGCCTGTGTTGGATAATTGAAATGCTCAGCGTAAAATCCTCTGCACAGTGTGTTTGCAGGTATTTCATTTGCCTTTATCACATTTCCTTGAAAATCCGGTTTCGTTTCGTGTTGGTGTTCTAGTTTGGGTTTATGGGTAGATCTGCTTTTTCTTTTATGTAATACAAGTATTCTATTTTTAGAGACTCATTTTTCCTTAGACTGAACTGGAGCTCTAATTGGTTCCATAGCTCATATCTAGCAACTTCTTTCAAAACTACCAGAGAAGTTATGGCTATATCCTAAAATGCTGCAGTCTGGACTTTAATCAAACTGAATTTTAAATGTATTAAAAATACAGTATGTATAATGCCTTAGCCTATTTTACTTTTTAAGTTGTATCGGTACTAATGTCTGGATGAGTTAAAAAACCAAATCCTTTCCATGTTGATATGAATGAGTTTTTTCTCATAAGAAGAGGGTTTTTTTGTTCTTCAGTTTCAAAATAACCTTGAAAATTTATAGGCTGAACAAGCAGGGCATACTTACTGACAGTGTTCAGGGTCAGAAATTGAAAACTCCTTGTTTTATAGCATCCCAGGAGTTTATGTAGAAGTTTTATGTCTTCCTTTATTCCAGCGCACACAAAGCCACCTGAGTTTTCTGTGACCGAATAACAGTATCAAATTTTTGTCTTTTTTTTTATCCTTGTGTACAACCACAGCCTCAAAAGCAAAGATGATTTTTTTGGATTAGTTTTATGAAATACTGTGAGTTGGTTTACCTGGTTGTTTCGTGTACATGTGTGTTGCTTCTAACCTTTTCCCGTAATGTTCACTATTAGCATGGGCGTTGTTTATGACAGGCAATACTTGGCTAGGGCCAGTGGAGAGACTAAAAAAGCTTTTTTTGGCATTTGAATGGGCCCACTTGAGCACTATAGTGGATATAGGGAAGAAGCTGGCCAAGCAAGACAACAGCTTCGCCAAGTGGGCCAGCGACCAGCTGAGGGTTCATCTAGCGCGTTTTGACAAGAGGCATTCTGACAAAACTGACTGCCGGGTTATTTGACAGGGACTGGACACCCACTATTCGGGGAGGGGAGAATGCTGAACACAAGTAGAGGTGCTAAGAGAGCCTCCTGTGTTAGAAGAGAAGTCAGGATCTGCACCAGAATGAGGAGAGTGAGCACATTTAGTGAGTTTGACCACTTATTGCACTGCAGTCGAGGGTAATGAGTGTGACACCAAGGAAGCACTTGTAGATGTGATACGGTTTGACCACATTTGAGTAGTAGGGCTGCATTAAGTACGACTGAAACAAGAAATTCTGAGAATTACTCTCTTTAGCTTCCGTAGAGGCTTAGAAAAATTTAGCTACAAACCCAGAGCTCTGATTTACAGTGCTTAGGTTGCTGGGGTTTATAAGTAAATACACAGAGTCCAGAAAAGCCATTGCTGGCTTTTTTGTTTTGGTTTGTGGGTTTTTTTCCCCTTTGACACCGTTAGATACTGAAAACTCCTTTTTCTGTGGCATTCTTTTCCAAGAGAATTTCTTCCTAGAAACTTTTCTAGAAATCCTGAAGTCAGAGACTGCATCTGATCTTTTTTCACACTGAGGAAGCTTAGCAATAACTGGATCCTGTCTGGGATATAGGCATAGCAGCATAGCCAGATTCAATCATGGGAAAGCTTTACTAGAACTAATGTCAGGCAGAGGCGGAATTAAGCTGCTTGTTTCAGCTCTGGAACAGAATGTTCTGAAATGCAAGATTTAAGACTTGTCGATTCCCGACCCGAGTTGAGTCACTTATTTTATCCAGTTACACTCAGGGCATTCTAACTTCAAAAGGTTTATTGGCACAGCAGAGCAGCATGCTAATGTGGTTAGACTGCTTCCAGAACAGGACAGATCATTTCCAGCAGTGCTGTATGGACTTGCTATTCTGGGACACTTCTCTTGATCTTCCTTCCGTGCTCTAATTATGTAGCCACTAATTTGTCTGCATCCTTCGTTCCGAGAACGGCTGTGTCATGCCACTAATTTAATAATATTCACTGCCTCCTTAAAATGTTTCAGGTGCTTTGGTCAGTGCTTGAAAATTTAAGTAACTGCTAATAGTCGCTGTAACTAGAAACCTGGTCATTTTAAAAGGTTTGGGGTTTGTTCAGGTTGGGGCTGGGAAGGAGAATGTGAGGTGCCAGTCAGGTTGAGTTTCAGCAAACTAGAACTGCAGGTGGTCAGTGTGTTGATACAGAGTTGACAACATAAGGATTTGGGAATTCAGCTGTAGGCCCTGTATTTTGTATTTCTCTGCCTCACTTTTTTTGTCAATTATAAATGAGAACACAATGACGTAATTCACTGGAGCGTTAATGCCAAATTCAGTGATGCTTTTCAGTGACAGTGACAAGTGGCAAGGACAGTGAGGTGTCTAAATAAATAGGTATAACTTTTGAGCACTATCTGCTCTTGTAGAACAAGAGGGCACTTCCATTATATGAACTTGTGTTGTAGTTGACGCTATGTACAACTAAAGTTCAAGAGGGTTCCTGTCACCACTGACTGAGTGGTTAATGGTCACATGGTAAAGATAACATTAATTTCTCTCAAAGAAATCAGCAGCTTTGACTTTAAGTATGTTTTTAGTTCAAGTGAGGGAGGGTACATGGATTTGAACCAAGGTCTAATTTCTTTTGTAAGCAAATTGAGTTTTACTCCCTTTTTCTCAAGGCTGCTTTAGAGTTCCTGTAATATCTTGCCACCAACGAAATCTTTCATTAAAACACCACACAAATGGAAGAGTATAACTCTAAAGGATGGTGCCAAGATCATTTTGTCTCCTGTTATTTATACGTTTTTGCACTGCACATATGATAGAGTTCACAACTAAAAAGTGAAGCAAGAGGAAAGAAGACATTTCACCTGTGGTAAAAATCTGATAAGATTGAACTGTGAGCTTCTGGGTTTCTGTGACTTACCTGGGTAAGAGCCAAAGAAAGAGCTTGTTTTGCATTTATTTCTCCCTACTGTTCATAATTCCAGATTCACAGATTTGGTGAAGACAACTGCGCAAATGGTAAAATGTTAACGGTAGGGCAGTAAAACAGGCTCTTGTATCTGAAAATTGCTCACACCTTTTATAGTGGAGATTGCCAGACGTATAAGATCACTCAAGTTTGAAACAAAGATTTATGATTGCACTGTATTTAAAAGGACGGTATTTTAAGTGGGAAATGTGATTTTCCTTACTAAGCCCAGTACCTCTTCCTGCATGGAAGTTCTCATTTACTTTTGGTCTATGATTTGCACACAGACAGGTATAAAACAACAACAACGAAAAGGAGAGCTTCCTCTAAAGGCGATTATGGATAGGTCCTTGAATCTCATTATGGTAATTTTCTAGTTAATAGACAATTTTCAGCAAGGTTGTGTTGCAAATAATATTTGGTAGAAGTGGCAATTCTGAATATCTATGGTCACTTTGGCTTCAATCCTGAGGAAGGCACAGTCAATGCCAGCTTTATTGGATAGCAGAGGAGGTTTGACTCCTTCAGTTTTGGCTCTTTTTCAAATCATTGCGCACCCACTTGTTCACTAAATTCATGCCCCATGGAAAGTGGCTGCTGCCTCAGGCACTCTAGCCCTGCATAAGGACTTGCCTCGAGTTAGGGGGAGTGCTTATGAGGTAAGATTGTGAATAGAATGCAAAGTTGCTTTTCAGCTGAATTAGTTCCCTGGTATTCAGTATGTAGCCACGCAAGCCACTTTCCTTTTGATACAAAGTAAGTGGTGTTATGGGGACAAGAAGAAACAGAAACAGGGATATCCTTTTGAAGAGTTAATTGGGAAAAGAACATTTTCAGCCATCACACTAAAATGGTTGTTAGTATAGTAATTAGTCTATTGTTAGCATTTCCTTTTTTTCTGTCTTCTCAAAAGGGTGCTGAAAATGTTCTGTGGTCTGACAATCTGGTACTGGTGGTTATCCATGAATCCTCATTGTCTGCTGCCCAAACCACCTCTACATATTTCTGAGGTGTTTGGCTTCTGCCTAATTACTCAACAGCTGTAGTGATCCTCCTCCAGCGCCTCCATAAATCCAGCTTCTTACCATAAGCTCCTGCTTTGCCTTAATATGTCCAGACCCTCTCAAGAAACAAAAATTACCTTTGCTTCTGCTTATCTTTCTCTCTTGCCTGCAGAATTTCAGCCTTTCCTGAAACCTGCTCTTCATTATGCAAGTTCACTGTGCTCGTTGCCTCAGCCTCTTACCTCAGCTAACGAGCTGGCATCCATTTGCTCCTTAGACACCTGCAGCTTCCATTTGCTACATCCAGCACAGCTTGAAGCAGTTTGTTTTGCTATAAATTGGAGTTTATGGTAACATACAATGTATTCGCAAATGTCACAATATTTAAATAACAAACTTCCGCACTCATAAATAGCTAAAAGAACCATAAGCAGTGGTAACAATAGGACTCTGTTTCTGCAGTCTTAATGACTTAGATAGGTCTTTGTAACTGAAATCTCTTTAGGAATCTCAAAACTTCTAATTTATATCATAGGTCTTAGGCCATACGGTTTTAGACAGGCTTCCAGACCACCCACCATCATCCATCTTCATCTTCTATTTATTTGTATTGTGACAACTTCAAATTACATTTTTTTTTCTATTTTATTCTCAAAATTTATTTTGCTTTTACAACAATCTCTTTAGATAAAGTATTTGCAAAGAAACAGATGGTGATGTTATTTTCTGTGCTGTGAAAGGACAGCAATTCTCAGTTTAGTGAGAAAAGTGAAACCTTTGTGCATTTAGAAGTGCATTTAACAGGATAAATGAAGCATCAGGACAGAGATGGTCCCTTTTCCAGTACAGTAGCAACTATGTTATTTCTTCAAAATCAAAGAGTTGCATCTTGCCAGTGGATACAAAGCAAGAGTCAGTAAAGTCACGCTGTTCCAACTGACCACTAATCCATTTTCAGGAAAAAAAAAAAAAAAAAGCATTTAATGAGAATGTTTGTATTCAGGAACCACCATTAAAACTATTCCATTCAAACTGAAAGGGGGCAGGTTTATATTGGCTATCTGGAGCAAATTCTGTACTCTGAGGGGGGTGAGGCACTGGCACAGCAAAGTTGTGGATGGCCCATCCTTGGAAGTGTTCAAGGCCAGGTTGGATGGAGCTCTGCGCAACCTGCTCTAGTGGAAGGTGGCAGGGGGACTGGAACTTCATCTTTAAGGTCTCTTCCAACAATCAATTCTATGATGATTTATGACTCTTCTATTTCCTGTGTTGGGAGCACAAAGCATGAAGTAACCGTTTGCCGTTGGATAAAGCACCTTGTGGTGTACAGTACCTTTGCACATGAGTGGGTTATTTCTGATATTTTCTTTAGCTTCAATTGCAGTGAGGAGAATAAAGATCCCTCTGATCGTCAAATATGGCTCAATAAGAATGCTGTTTCTGAATGTCTGTTCTATAAGAAGAAGGTCTAGAGAATGGAAATACTTGATCCTTTTTTTCCAGTCAAATCACTTAGATGTTTATTCATACTAAATAAACTATGTTGCAGGGTTTCTTTCTGCTCTTGTTAACTGCTATTACACATCTTGAGGTGATATACTTTTTAATAACTAGGACATGGTCTTGCTTTTATTCTTGCTTTCTTCTGAAGAGTGCATCTCAGTGATAACTCTCAAAGATGAAAAGGCCTAATGCTCTTCATGCTTTCACACATATATAATGATATATGAAAGCCTAACACATCTATTTCATTTATTTTCACAGATTACATGTTTTAGAAGTCACACCAAGGGCAGCTTATTAAACAAAATGCAGTTCCCAAGTGTCTGAAACTTAAAAAGAAAAATTAGGAAAAGGTCTTCGTTTTTAAAAAGAAGTATTTAAAAGCAGTTTAAAGTTATGCATGAGCTTCTGTGATGGTGAATGCGAAGTTCAATAACTGATGATAAAAATACTAACTGCTTTGCATAGTTATATGTGATGAGAGACATTGTAATAAATATCCCAGCACATTCAATAACAACAGCACTTATTAGTCTTGAAATAGCTGCTCCTTCTTTCTTCAAGGTGAGATTTAAGAGCAGTGTAAATATGAGTTAGTGCAACAAAGAACTGTGCTTGCTAACCCAGAAGATGTATTTGTGTCAGTGGAAAGTCAGTAAGGTTTTGCATTTAGTCTCAGTAAAGATCTTGAAAGGGAAATTTTGCAAAATCATGGCTTAGAATGTACCAGTTCTGACTGCTGTAACATATCTGGTGAGCACTGCAGCAATTGCTAAACATGATGTAAATTGAAATATATTCACAATGGCTTATTTCCTTCCTGTTTGCAGATCCTTTATTTTTATATATGTGTCTTTTTTGTTGTAATTCAAGACTGCTGGAAGGAAACAGATGCATTTTAGAATAAACATCTGATTTTTGTGCTTATGTGCCCAAACCTTTTTACTGAGTTTGGTTCTTCTGCTGAATGTGGATGACAAAATTATGGGGCTTTTTTTTTCACGGTCAGAACTATTTATACAGACCCAAGCCTTTTGGGCATGTCTAGTTTTATATTGAAGTATTCTACACTGCTCTGCTGGCTCTCTACCTGAGAATTTATAGAAAAACTCCTCTGATTTTTTTTTTTTTTTAATCAATTTATTTATATAGTTCTTGACTCTATATAGATTTTTATAAATGGCTTCCAGTAATGGCTGGATAATTATGTCTAATAATTTAGTTCAAGTGTCTATTGACAAATTAGGGACTAGGAAAGGAAGATATTTTATATCTTGGAATTTTATTTCATGTTTGTCCGCATGGTAGAAATTACTCATCCAAATTTGTTGACAAGTTGTCTTTTACGTCTGACAGCTGAAATAAAACTTAACTCAAAAACGTGTATACTGCAGTGCTAGGTACCAACGAGAGAGCTACAATCACAATTAGCACGTGAAGTCGCCACTGTTCTACTGCATGTATTTTACTGCCTGTTATTTTAATTCATTTTATGAAAGCATATGTCAAAAAACACTTAATGCAAAGTCCAGCAGTTACAAAGTGGCAACATAATCACCTCGTTATAATATATGGTGTAACTCATGGCCCCAGGAGAAATGTAACCAGTTAATTTGCTTAATGCATTTGTCTGATGAAAAGATCCGCAGGAGTTCTGCTAAAGAAACTTAGGAATGGTAAAAGGTGCTAAAAGATCACAGAAAATGAACTTGACGCTCTTGGGATTCTGAAGCTTTTGTCATCTAGAAATATGATGATATTTACTGTAACATTTTATTTCTTGACCATCTTTTTACCATTTCTGGGACAAGACTTAACTTGATTTGCCAGTCAGTAGAACTGCTTGAAATGTTACTTGTAGATGTGTATTTATGCACCTTAGAAAAGGGGTATTGTATGAATATTACAAAGAGAAGGTAGACAATTTACTTCATAAAGTAGAAAATTGAGTACATATTTGCTTATTTTATGCTACTTTATATATATATAGATGGGTGCATATATCTACAACATTGCTTAGTAAATGCATTATGTATAGAAATAGGGAGAAAATAGAATATTTTAATGTATCAGTGTTTTTTTTTTTATAAAGTGTATTGATACATTAGTAGTTCATAAAACAATATTTTTCAGAGGAAAGTATTTTAAATTATTTTTGCAGTCTTCTGTCTTTACCCACTGGGTTGTAGTTTTGCATATAATAATAAATTATCTTGTACTTATTTTGTTGAATATGAAAATATAATTTATAATCTTCTGCCAGTTAACTTTTCTCCTTAGTTGTATTTCTAAGGCATTCATTGCTGTTGTAAAATTCTATTAAGATAAGACAATACAGGCTGTTGGACTTCTTTGCTTAGTTTTCCTTGAGACTATCACACAGTGCTTCTCCCAGTAAGCCAGGAGGAGAGAGAATGTAGTTTGTACTTTCTGATGCTTTTGATTTGAGCTGATTGGTATATTCTTTGCAAAAAGCTGAGTAAGTTTTATTACAGTACAAACACGACCTTCAGGAAAAGGTGAAAGATAACTTCACCAAACTGCTTTTCCAAGCACTCAGAAAGAAACAGTTGGGAAATGACTGGGCTCAGCTCCTCATATAAGTAACCCTCATTGATTGGCTGGTACTGGCACGATCATTCTTATCAGACAATTGCGGATATTAAATCTGGAACAAGCACACACAATCAAGTAATGAAACTGAAATGCCAGAATTAAGATGTTACTAGTTAGCTTTTATAGCTAATGAGGAGATTTTTGTGGTCACATTGATAGTTGCAAGTGGTTTAATGGAATCCTTTCTGGGGTTTTATTGTAATAAGATCATGTGGTGGATTTATTTCAAGCATCTTAATGTGATCTTCATTCTTTTCACCTTTCACATGAGGAGACTCATTACTTTTCTCCAGGGATCCAGTATGAAAGACAAAATGTCAGAAATAATTAAAACTAATGATCGCCACAGACAGAGAAATGTTGAGTAGGAATTCGGTCTATCTGGCATCAAGAATTCCCCCTGGAAATCTGAAATGAAATTCTTCCCAGCAGAATTTGGAGGCTGCCTCATCAGACTCATCAGTTTGATAGTGTTGTGCTTCTTTGGCACCCTGATTTATTGGCTTGTGGGAAAGAGGTCAAACATTTTATGGCCTTGCATTGTTTAGGCTGTTTTTATAACTCCCTGGATAGAATGATTGTTTTGTGATAGGAGTGCCTCCAGTTTAAAATCCAGCATCCTGAAATTTGTTGTCATGGTCCCCAGGTCCCTTTGGCAATAAGAACTATGCTTCTCTGTGTTGTAACTTTGATATGGCTTTTATATCAAAAATTAATGTTATTTTAAAACATAAATTGGGATTCTTTGCAATTCTGACTTGTGTGTACTCCACCAGCTTTACCTTCATTAGAGTCTCGGCAGATTTTCACAACAGCCATATAAATAATAAAATTTTTCCTAATACTAAATGGTTACATCATAGCACTCCACATACACAAAATCTTGACTGTAGATTTTCTATTCAGAATATGAAGGAATTATAATAAGATATTGTCTTCAAGTGGAATATGAACACTTGGCTTTCAGTCCTTCGAAATCTTTCCCTGAAATTGCTGATTCTGTTTCTTGTAGCTCAGGCAAGTCGTGACTGGTAAGAGCAACTACATTAATAAAACCAACCAAAAAACCCCTATGAACTGAAAATGAGAGGCTCTGCCATTTTTGGGTGGATATGTTGGGCAAAGGCCATTTATACACGGTCAGGGGCTGGTTTCCATTTGCACCTCTGAACTTTTTCCTCGCCTGGGAGGGATGTATGCCACTTCAATTGGTCATGGGATAGGGAAGAGCTGCGATTTGCAGCCAAGGTTTTCAGGACATCTGCTTGTCTGGCACATCTGTTTGCTTCAAGGCTGGCAGCACAGTGTGGGAAAGGAGTGATCCAGCTGTGGAGCTAGAGGTGGGAGAATATGGAAGGGCAAAACTTAGCATGAAAGTTGGACAGTTAGACAATCACGGTTCTGTTTTTAAGTAATCTATACAGTGCGTAAATCAAGAAGAAGCAGCTCTCTCTCTCACACTTGGTGTGGGGGAAAAGGAAAGGGGCGGTTAAGAAAATTGTGAAGAGCACCTACTCACACTGGCCAAAAACATCAAGTTCTGCTGATACTCTGAGGTAAATCGTGTCCCTCAAATTGTAGGTGCTGGATGGTGTAGTTAGATTGATTTGGAATTAGTATTAGCAATAGGAACTGCATTCTTCAATGCATAATTGTTTCACGATCTTCATTGGAAATCTTGGTTCTGTAAATTTTTAGCCAATGTGAAAAGTCTAGGAAAAAGAACTAAGCATGATGCTACTTAAATATTGGTTTTGAAAATAATGTTTACTTTGGCTTCTGAATGTCCCTTCTCAGGGACCAAACCTTAGAAACTCTAAATCCAAGTAAAATGGTTACAAATGTTCTTAATTCCAAATGCGTTAGACTCTCTGAGTGCATAAGTCTATTTCTGTTGTTTTAAAATTAATTTCATTTGTTTCATGTGAGACACATACAAACCTTGGAAGGTGGAGACTTTTTTGCAGACTGAAATATTACTGACTTGGCTTCTTGCATACTTAGACTTCTTATTTGTAATACATGTCAGTTTTATTGAAGACTTATTAATACAAGTGAAGTAAGCGTTAAGAATGGTCCTTGCTTCACCTAGAGCTATCATGGCTCCTTCCCTTTTCCACTCTTAGGAGCAGTGCTCATTTATCTTCTGATGCTGAATCCCCATCTTTCACACTTGATGAAGCCTTGCTTCAGGATAAATCTTGTGTCACGCTACTTCGTCTTTCATAAATGAAATGCTCTTAATAAACCAAGTGCGCACAGATTTCATGGCATTGCTAGCAATCTACCAAATGTAACTACCTGTGGGTTTAACTGATGTTACTTTTAATTTTGCTTATCAGATCTAACTTCTCTCCGTATCCTTCTGATGGCTGTGACTGCAGCGGAAATTGATTCTAGCTTTTAAGATCACTTTGTCATTAGGTTTACATTACTGTATTGAAAAGCCGCAGATAAAAGGGGCTGATGGATGAGGTGCAAGGATTAAAACTGTGCCCTGTTTGTGTTTGTGTGTGAGGCAATAGATCTGCAAGATTGAGCTTATTTTCTCCTTGCTATTGTTAATGGTGTTCTGGAAGATGAAAATAGAACCTGCTTCTTTCCTAGTAGGTTGTTGTTATTTTTTTCTCCAGTGCATTTCCATTTGTGAGATTGTTCACCAGTGGTAAAACTTCATGCCCTGGTTTTTTGGTTTTTTTTAACAAAAGCAGATTTCTTTTTTGAAGGAGAATATTTATACCCCCAGAGCACTACCAGAGAAATGTAAGAGAAAATATGGGAAGAGTACATGAAATTTTGCACCCAACATACAGGTGAAGTGCCAAGCTTGCAAAACAAAAAATTGTTCAGCTTTGACTAGAGAATATACGAAAACATTAAGCATTACTGACAGCCTAAATAGCAACTCCCACTTTCACCCATGCACAGCTCTGAGCCAGTGTTGGTTTATTCTTCTTCCATTTGGAAACCTAAAATCTTGGCTTTGCCTTCAAGTAAATCTTTTGCCACTGCAGTGCTGAAGAATAGATTGTGGGATGTGGTTGAGTTCAGACCTTGAAAAGAAAACAAAATTGCTCAATTAGACCCTCTAGAACAGGTTCATTTGTTGTAGTGAATTACATTGGTCACTGGCTACCATTAGGAAAGGAAAAGGGAAGGAACAAGGGATCACACGTTCAGAACAGGTCAGATTAAACCAGACAGAAAGGTTCATGGTGTCATAAATATTGCAGAGACTGAAAAAAGACTTTGATAGCTGATAACTTAATTATCTGCCACTATCAGTTTGGAAGGGCTTTTAAACATGTCCAAAGTGTCTACCAAAATTTCCAGCCGGAGTGACAGCAGATTTTTAAGTAAGGATAAAAATGCAGCAGTCTTCCTGGAATAAGAGTCTGACAGACTATGATGAATTACCTTATTATAGTTGTTCGCATGACAAATGTACTTGATCAGTGTTTCTTCTTGGGAATAGTTGAGCTTATCCAGAGGCAAAAGTTGAAAGGAAATGGAAACTAACTAGTAATCCGGAGTGTAATACATCAGAATTTCTAGCAACAGAAGCTGAGAAACCTAATCAATTATTGTGTATGTCAATAACAAAACAATCCTCATGTCCCCCATAGTGTTACTTCTTCCTTCATCTGTTTAGGATTATTGATAGAAATTTCACATACACATACTTTTATAATTGACTCAGAGGTCTACTTAAAGCAAAATGCTGGATAAATAGCAAGATTTAGCCTTTTCTAGGCTGCAGGAGCAGTCACAGCATTAACTCAGAGTACCTGCCTTGTGCACGGAGACTGACGGAGAAATCGAGATGGGGCACATCTGCCTGATGACAAATGACAGCTGACTGTGCTGCCCAGCTTCCTCAGGGAATTTGCAGCCTGGAGAGCCCTGGTTATGAGGCCAGTTTGTGGGTCTATAAGGGTTCAGGGGCCCAGGGTATGCTGGGTGGCCTCATTGGGGAGCAGCCAGAGCTGCCCCTTGCTGGACGCGGATGGTCCAGCCGACCCAGGGCAGGGCATGGCTGAGCCCACAGCCAGGATTGTGAGGAAAAATGTGAGAAAGAGCCCTGAGAGCCCCAAGGGCAGAGCAGGAGGAGGTGATCCAGATTCCCCTGCAGACCCCATGGAGAACCCCATGCTGGAGCAGGGGAAAAGCCTGAGGAGGAAGGAGTGGCAGAGAAGAGTTGTTGTGGACTGACCTCAGCTCCCATTCCCCAACCTCGCTCCACTGGGGGAGGTAGAGGATTTGAGATTGAAGAAGTGAAAGTGTTTTGTGTTTTTTCGTTGTTTTTCGCCATCCAACTCTGTTTCAACTGGCAATAAAATAAATTAAATTTTCCCCAGTCAAGTCTGTTTTGTTGGTGGCAACAAAAAAAATGAGCATTTTCATCTTATTCTCTCCTCCCTGTCCTGTTTTGGGAGGGGGAAGTGAGAGCAGCTGAGTGGGCATCTGGCAGCCAGCCAAGGTCATCCCACCACAGCTTCTCTCTGGGTTTTGTGTCTTGATATAGCATCTCAATCCTGGCCTATATCTAGCACACACATATTTCCTCTTATTATTTTCCAAGTGTTTCCACTTAGAATTAACGTAAGGTATAGTATATATTATCTAGTATATATTATCTAGTATAGTATAGTATGTATTATCTAGAATAACATTCAGACTTGGCAGACATTTGTTAAAGTAACTTAAGTTTTATAAATCAGCATAAATGAGCCACTGTAGTTATCACTGTTTTAATTTCTGCATCATTTCAGAAGAAACTCACGGCGTAGGACCTGATATGCGATTGTTTACCCGGTGTATTAGAGTTATGGTTCCAACCTGTAGTTTAATAATTTGCCTACCTTACAATTTAAGCGTGAAAGTCGTGGAGATCCTACTCCAGAATTTAGAGTTTACAAATAAGCTTTTCATCACTGATTTCTCTAAAGGTATAAATTAGGTTGTTACCCCAAATTACAGTTGAGAGCCTATATCTGGCTCATCTGCCTTTGAGAAACAAGGCTACAAGGCTATCTGTCAGGACACAGAATTTATGTAACAGAAGCGTGAAATTCAGATGGCGAAGAATCTCTATTTCGGACAAATCAGATATTTTGGTTTGACCCTAATTTTTTTTTTTTTTTAACTTGACTTATGCATTTAAAACACTCTCAACATTTTTGTTTTGTTTGGTTAGTCCTTAAGCAAAGAATATGTGGTTCTAATATCTCCTAACACTTCTTACAAGGCTGTGACATAGCAAGTTGATTAATACACTAATGATGTATTTCTCGAAGTAATGGAAGTTAGACTCAAGTAAAACTGAAGGTGCATTTTTTGTGATGCTTTTATCTGTGATGTTTGTTTTTTTCTTAATGTATTATTACTCCTCCTCTGATTTAATGATTGGCAATGGTTTTTCCAGCCAGCAGTGTGAATTGGGGGACACTTTCCTATGTTTCCAGTTATATATAATTATTAGTTTGTTTCAAGGCATGATTTGAAAATCAACCATGCATGCAAAAAAAAAAAAAAAGCTTGCACTGATGTTTATCTTGCTTTTAGAGGACAGATAAGTACATCTGCATCCAAGCTTTCAAAACTCATCAGAAAATAATTTCATAAAAAGAATTACTTCTGTTAATACTTACAAGGAAATTGTGGAAAATAAGAGCTTGTTATTGCATGTGCTTTGTAATACTGCATACATAAACTGCTCAGGAAACTTTAATAACCTTGATTACATTAAAATAATATAGTTAGTGGGAGATGTAGTCAGCTATTTTGAGAATAACGTTGATGATATAACACAATTTTTCTCATTGTTTCCTTTGAATTGTTTTAGTATTTCTATGATTTAGAGGAATGGGACTGTATTTGGTCAAAAGACCTGTTTTATTATCCCTATACGTATCTGTTCAGTCTTTGTATGAATGTGATGCCTCTGAGAAAATTAGCACCTGTCACCTTTCTTCAGGAAGTGACAAGCTATAGGTTTTGCTAAGTTAGCTTGATTACTGGAAGAATCTCTCCACAACAATAAGGAATTCTTTGGGAACATAAGTAGAAAAGTTTACTGAAGCACAGTGCTTTTTTGTGCTTTTTCCTTATGGGGAGGGAAAAAATAAGGCAAAAAGCAAAGTATATTTTTCTCCACGGCACTCAAGACTGATCAGCACCCTTCTATATAAACATACTCCTACAGGCTTATTGATCATCTTCTTTAGACTTACCCAGCATGTTTTGTCTTACTGCTTTTGTTCTTACTGTAGGTAGCTTTGTGAAGTGGGAAGTGGGTTCTTGCATTCTTTGGTTAGAAAAGTGCAGTTCCAGTAGGTATCATCTCTACTGAGAACTTAAATATCTGTAATAATTAAAAAATCTGTCTGAAAATAAAAAGATTCTGTAGTTTCTATACCAACCTTTGATTGGTGTTCTTGTTCGATCCATCTGTATCTCAAGCAACATTTAAGGTGGAAAACTGGATTGAAAGGTTGAGAAGGCCCGTGGGGGTTCCTTGAAGTAATTGAGGACAAAGGTGATGCACTTTCTCCTGTTTAGGACTGATTTCATATCTTAATTGGGCTCACATGTTTTTTGGGTTGAATTCTATAAGAGTACAACAAAATAAAGAGTTGGTAGTTTCCTGCAAGGTCTCCTATGCCTTTTCCCAGAAAGACTTTTATAATTTATACATTTGCTTCTTATTTCAGTTCTTGAATAACTTCCTGCCTCTTTATGAGGTTTTTTTTTTCACATCTTTATAAAATAACATTTTAAATTGCCAGTAAACATGTACATTTAAAAGTAAACCAGAAAAAAATTGAATGAGGGTTTTGTTGGTTTTTTTTTACTAGGTCTCGTTGTGCAGAATTATTTATTTTGTCCTTTATTTCAGATATTTATCTTACTGATGTGTGTAGCATAAATTCAGTCATATGGTACTTCTGTCGAAATTTTGACAAAGCAGTTAAACAGAAGAGTGGGTAAAACTGTAAATTAATTGAATGGATAGACTTGGGTCTAATGCTTCTTTAGCTGTCATTTGCTTGTTTTGTTCTGCTTAATTTAGCTGCTTTTCAGCTCATAAACTTCAAAGTCAACTCAAAGTCGAGCTCAAGGAGAATTCATATGATGCAAGCTGGCCTGATTAGCCTGAGAGCTGTGATCAAGTCTTGGATCTGTGCAGTCTGAATATCTGTGGTGAAGATGTTTTTTGTTGGTTTTTTTTGTTGTTGTTTTTGTTTTCCAGTTTTGAGCTCAAAGGATTAATTTATATGAAGAAATTTAGGAGGTTGCTAAGATTGAATATATAAAATTACTAGTCTTAAGGTTTTAAATACCATCTGTCTTAAGGGAAGGTAATTTAGTAGTTTGACTCATTAGTAGTGATCACAACTTAAAATCAAGGGGTTTTTTCATTACTGTGAATTATTTTATAATGGATTTTCCCAACAGGGTTTTAAGAACAATGCATCTGTTTATTCAAGGCTACTGTTATACTCTGCCATGTCATAAGGACTGCTGTTTATTTCTAACTGGTCAGATACTTGTTGAACTTGGCTTGTGCCTGGATCATCGATCATAAAACCTATAACTTTCAATTTACATTTCAGTTGTAAAGCTCTGATCTCTTTAAATCTTATGGAAATGAACTCTAAAGCTTTATAAAAATCTCCAGTAATGCTTTCTCTTTATGCCATTCCCTGTTTCTTCAGTGTATGTGACACAAAATTCTTCCTTGGTCTACTTTTCTCTGTTCCCTTTGTGTCAAACCAGAGCACGTGAGTTCCATTTTGCTGTCCCACACTAAAGCAACTTTCTCTACTAATTATTACATTGAAATTGCTTCTTGCTCATGAACATCTGCCTCTCAATTTCACAGCTGAAAATGCAGGGTATGATACTGTACCCTATCCTTTTTTTTTTTCCCCCCTTTCTCTGACATGTGTCCCAGCTACTAAAACCTGCAGGTGTTTTGGTGTTTCAGATGACAGCAATAAATCCCCATATACGCTCTTAGAATCTGTTTTTCTTTTCCAAAGACCATTTTAAGTTTTCTCTCACACGATATGAAAGAGACAGGGCTGGTGGCTGCAGTTGTGATAGTCATTACTAAAACTAAAATAATACATGTAAATCCTAAGATAAACACATTTTTGGTTCTGCAATTTGGTGGGAAGAGTAGAAAGGAAAGAGTAAAAGGATGCAACAGAAAGGGTGTAGCTCTGGAGCTCCTCTTTTCTTTGTCTTAGACAAATGGCATGACACTGAATAGGGAGGGTTTGTAGAACTGTGACATTTGCAGTCGCAGGAACTTTCATGTGACAAAATCTTCCCTTCTCAGAACCTGCTCGGCTTGCCCTGATGGAGGCCCAATTTTTTTTAAATCTTGAAATATTTTGAGGTTATAGTACTTCTGCATCCTTCTTCTAAGTTTAGCAAACTCTAAATAAATTTAAATAGATTTTAATAAATAAATTTGAATAAATTTAGCAAACTCTAAAGAAAACACCTTGACATGGGAAGATCTCAATACTTTGTTGTCTAACAAAACATAGGTTATTATATAACAGAATATTATATATTCTAAACCTAGAATTGCCAGAATATTCTATAATTCTTTAAGTGTAATAAAACATTTGCTGGAAGGTTGAAGGATGTAAGGATGAAGCCAAGCAGCTTTTCTCTAGAATAAAATCAGATAAACACTACAAACCATTTACCACTGGGAATGTTACCTTTTTTTTCCCCTCTGCTCTCTACCCCAAGACCATCACTCCTCCCAACTGTGTCAAAATTATCAAGGAAAATCTACAAAAACAGCTAAGTTGGTTACTAAAAGATAATGAGCTCAACAGAGGGAACAAGAAAAGAATTGGTTCTAAAGAAAGCTCTGTTCCACAGGTTTCAATAACAGGGGAGAAAAAAAAAGTTAGTTTTGCTGTCCCATAGCTGTTCACTGAGAAAATCACTTAGATCACCTAATGGATAAACAGAATTAGGTTAAAGGAAAGGTTGGGATCCTCTGCCAGCAAAGCTTTCTCCACTGAGAGTTATCACACTCTCTGTTGTGCCATTTCAAGCATTGCTATTACCAGAAACTAACCCAGACCTGTCTAAATGATCTAGTAAAAAAAGTAATCAGAAAACTGTTTTTCAAGTTTCAGTGGTTTGAAGTTTAGAGTGGGGGATGTCACCAAGCAGTTTTGGGTCAGAGCATGGCTCACAAACAGAGCATGAAGAAACTGCAGCATCTGGGGGAAGAAAGAGAGAAGCAGATGCACATTTGCTGGTGCTGGAAAAAATGCACCCAACCTATGCTTGCTGGATGTGTCTGTGATACTGAGCCAGGACCAGTGACAGATATTGTACTGGTGGATTTTAAATTATCTGAAAACCTTTGTATGTTGAAGACGTACTCAGTTGGCTGGTTTTGTATTCATTTTTGCTTTGTTGCTCAGAAGTTAAACCAAGTTTCAAAGCTAAATTTTAAAATCATAAGTATGATACCGTTTTATAAACTGCTTATGTTTTCACCCTGAAATGTATTTTATAGCACAGTGAGCCCTGATGGTTTATGGCTGTAGCTCTAAACTAAGGGATATTTTGTCTCATTTTTTCCCATAAGGTGAAATGAGAAAATTGTTTACTTTCCTCTGGTGGAAAGTAAACAATTTTGTAGTCTTGGTTGAGACTCCAATAATCCACACAAGTGTTAAAAACCAGCTTGTAGGAACAAAGTTTTGGTTGTCCCAGGAATCCATATATTCCATAGTTCAAGCAGTTGAAAGAACTTGTAATTTCTTTGTTATTTGCATTATTAAGGTAAAGTTACTTTGCTTTAAAGAATGTATACCCCTTAAAGGTTGGATTGTTTGAAAACATACGTATTTACTAGTTTACAAACCAAAGCATTTTTATTGTATCATTAGGCCCAAAAAACGCAGACATGGATTTTTACATGGCTTTTAACCCTCCTTTATTGCAAAGATTCAGTTTTGACTCATCTAAGGAGAGAAAATGACAAAGCTATGATAGAAGATGATACCAAATCTTTTGGATTAATTTAATACTAAAGACCACTTACCACTAAATAGTCTAACCCTAATTTGTTGGTTGTACTTAGTTCATTCTTTAATATGCAAAATGTTTGATTTGAGCAATGATATGAATTAATCTAAAACAATTTCTCTTTTGTGTTCTAGGTAAGAGAGTATCAAGTTTCTCACTATAATCAGGCTACATCAAGGTAACAGATTTCAGGTATCTGAAGCCTATGATGGAACTGTAATTGTCTGTGTGTGTATGTGAACATCAGATTTCCTTCCATATGAAAAGTATCTGAATCAGTAAAATATTTGATTTCCAAAGGAGAAGTAGCCAACTTCAGCAGATCTTTAACAAACACTGAAAATATAATTGAGATAAATTACATTCTGAGCTAATTTCTCTTTGGTTTATGTTCTGCATTTTTTCTGTGAAAAGTATTTAATTCATGTTGCTACCATATTGGATATATTTTGTATGTCCATATAATTACAAAGCAAGGCTAAGACAACAATATTGTCTCTTCGTGATTTTAAAAATTAAGGGGAAAAAAGGAAGAAAAAATAGTTTGATGCAAAGAGTAACAAAGTATGGAGTTGCCTATGTGGTTCACAATATCAAGGTTAATGTCAAAAGATTCTGAAATATCATTGTGCCATAAGGATACTTCATACTCAATTCTGCTTGTAGATAGTATTTATAGGCTGACATTTTGCTAAGAGGTGGGATTGGCACAGCTTGGCAGTGCTGCATAGGCTGATGTGCTCAAGCATCCAAAACATTTGTATTGATGTAATCTATTAAGTCATAAAAAAAACCCAAAAAAAGGTAAAGAAAGAGTAATTCTTCATGGTGTCCCTTAAGGTTTTCAGTGCTAAAACAGGTTTTCATCCAATTTGATTTTTTATTTGATTATAAGTTAATATTGGATATGGGCAACTCTAAAAACAAACAAACAAGCTTGGTTTCCTTTTACATCCTCAGTGTTAATCAAGATTTATGGATATTACTTCTGCAAGAGTCTTGTATTTTAAATAGACAGCTGAACCTCATTGATCAGTGTGATTATTGACACAAAATACAGTGGATTGCAGTAGCTTCAGCCAAGATCCAGTACTAGAATGTCTGTCATCTACAGCTTTCCAAGAGTCCCCTGGAAAATTTAATTAAAATTGTTTCATATTTTTTCCCCTCACCAATAACCTGTGCTTTTGTGGTCCTAGATGTGGCTGTTTTCCAGCAGGAGTAGTGTGTAGCCTCTTGAAAACAACTGGAACATTTTGGACGTTTTTGTTTCATTGATTGCATCCTGCCTTTAAAAATGCAACTTTAAAATGAATGATAGTGCTGGAGTATCCTTAATAATGTTGTATTCACATTTGAGCACTGATTTTTTTTTTTTGCTGCCAGTGTCTGCACTGCTGGATACTGGGATACATAAAATCCTACAGCTACACAAAGACAAGTAAACAACATAAATCCTTTACTTCTAGACAGAATGGTGTGATGAATCTAAATGGCTTTTTAAAGGTAGGGTTTGCTGAGATGTCCAGAGATTTCGAGATTATTTTGCTAAATCACCCAGAGTTCTGTGAATAACTTTGGGATAGGAGGGTCCATCCTTGTCCAGCTGCATTTTGAATGCCTTGTCAGTGCCACTGGATCACCATAAGATCGATAGTTATTTGGTGTAGTAACATCTGTTGTTCTGCAATGTACTTCCAGCAGATGCTCTTGCTTTAAATGTAATATGCTATGTTTTAATCTTGGAGCACATTTCCTGTAGCAGATGAATGGTACTAAAGTTGAGGTGCAGGTTTTGAAACCACGGGTTGTGTATCTCTGATCAGATTGATACCTGTAAATTTTGCAGAACATCATTAAGTTTGGCAAGGACAGTAGGATAAGGCAGTAGGAACAGTTTCTGATTTATTCCTCAAACTGGCGTACAGAATTCTTCTGACTGTAGGGCAATTTCTTCTTTTGTCTTTTTTTTTCCCTTCTCTCCCTTCCCTCTCTCCCTGTCCCCAGCAGCCATCCTTTTTTTTTTTTCCTGGTGAATTCATGAAACTACATAGGCACATGTCTTACCAGAATTAGAAGACTGTTCTCGGAATCCATCACTGTTTTTCCGTCTCACACCACATGAAGACTTGTAATGAGTGAAATGTTAAGTGTTCAAATCTCTAACTTAATTGACTTTGCATGCTGGCAAGTGGTCTAGACTAAGATCATTTTAAGATAATCAGTATTTCCTACTTTATGTAAGTGCATGATAGTGCATATTTATTTAAGATAAATAAAATGGGGATGATAAGAAGCATTTCTGTAGTCAAAGGCAAGTTTTTGGTAAAAAATGCTCCTTTTCCAGCAGGAACACTTCAGCTAGAATATTTTACAATGCAGTGCTCTTAAATAAGTTTGCACAGCAGGCATCCCATATTTCTTGGTGCTAACAAGTCCACTTGGAAGTACCATTCCCTTTTTCCAAGGAGTATCTTGCTATTACTTGTATGCAAATCCTGTTTTCTGTTGCAGACTTACAGCAATCAAGAGATTCTCACATAATGACGGCATCTGCTGAATGTTGTTAAAAATTCTTTGTACAAGCACAGACAAAAAATTTTGCATTGCAGTAGATGTTCCTTTGCGTGTTGGTGGCTATTTCACCACTGTGCAACCTGAAGCTACTTTTCTGTTTAAATGTTTTTAGTGACTGAAAAACTTTTAGCAATAATAACTCTGCATGATTGTGTTTTACCCAAAGAGAATGGAAGAAGTTATATAAGGCAGTTTGGCTGTTCCTTTTCCTGTGTCTCTCTTCACCCTGAAGTCTTCATTCAGTACATTTGCAACACCTATTTTGAAAATTTGGTCTTTTTTTAGGCTTCTGTGAGGAAGCAGAAAATTCTAGAATTTCTTTGACTGTAATAGCTTTGTGGGTTTTTTTTGTTTTTTTGGGTTTTTTTGACAAATATTAACTCTGCTTCTCTGTCAAGCAGATATTTATGTTATAAAGTCTGTCTTCTTGGGCTAAATAGTAATCTACCATGTTGTGGTTTATCAAAAGGGTAAAAGTGAGAAGACTCATTGGTTAAGATAAAAATATTTTAATAATTCAAATTATATAGTAATAATCACCATCATCATCATTTGGAAATAAAAGGAAAATAACAGAGAAATAAACCCAGTAAAAGGCAAGTGATGCAAACAAGAGTAGCTGTTCACCACCACCTGATGGGTGCGTCCTCCCTCAACTCCTTGTGCACCCCACCCCTCCCCCTTGCTGAGGTGAGAGGCAGAAAAGGCCTTGGCTCTGTACAAGCCCTGCTCAGCAGTAGGAAATACATCCCAGAATTATCAGCACTGTTTCCAGCACAAATCCAAAACTCTGCCCTGTAGTAGCTACCGTGAAGAAAATGAACTCTCTTCCAGCCACAACCAGCACACCTATACTGAAAGAGATGTTATCAAAGTTCTTAGGAGATTCTATTTCTCTGGGTCCATTAAGATTAATAGAGGTTTTTGAGCAGTTTGATAAAATAGTGTATTAATGCAGTATAATGTTATGTAAAGCTACACGATGCTTTACCAAAACTACTCAGGATAATTTGTGACAAAGGCTATTATAATCCATTAGCCATAATTTCCAAGGCAATTTTCAGTCACTTTTAAGTTGTGACAACAGATTGTGCTGTAAATTATTATATGAATTGCAGAGATTCTTGGGTTTTTATATCATTTTCACATACAACTATGCTATAAGCAGTGTTTTTATAGGTGAGGTTACGTTAGGGCAACTTGGATTTTTGTCTCTCTACCTATTGTGAATGGAGGTATGGTCTCTTTGTGATAAAAACGGGTAGGGATAATGGATAATCCCTCCTTTTATGCTGCAATTCTAGTTTAGGAAAAAGTCATTATACATAAGACTTGAATTCACCAGTAAAATAAAATACCTTCAGTCTATAAGATTTCTTGCCAGTGCAAGGCTTAAATGAAATTTGGGACTATAAGTAGATTTATGAGGTTAAAGCACACTGAATTTCACCTCCCTGTAAACTTCCTTTGCCATGAATGAAGAGGGAGTTGTGCAGAAACACTAATATAAGATTAAATTGTTAAAGCACACGTCTATATTAAATATGCATGTGGTATCACAGGAAGGATTATGTGAAAATTGTGGGGCTTCTTTTTGCAAACTTTCTGTCCTTGATTTTTCGAAATTTAACATTTTTATGATAGCTTCTGTGCACATTCGATCTCCAAATTTAAGGTTTTCTTAGAGTAAATGAACAATGAAAAAGGAAAGAAAAAAAAGTTCTAAATTGCCTACGATATCATTTTCAGTGAGGAAAATTCAAAAGCATATTTCACAGAGTGGCAGAGTTGTTGGGGTTGGAAGGCACCTCTGGAGATCATCCAGCCCAAAACCCCTGCCAAGGCAGGGTCATCTCAAGCAGGTGACACATAAAAGTGTCCAGGTGGGGTTTGAAAGTCTCCAGAGAGGGAGAATCCACAACCTCCCTGGGCAGCTGTTCCAGCACTCTGCCACCCTCCATGTAAAAAAAATTCTTCCTTGTGTTGAGGTGAAATTTCTTGTGTTTTAGTTGATGGCCTTTGCTCCTCATCCTGCTGCTGGGCACCAATCAAAAGAGTTTGGCACCATCCTCCTGATGGGCAGTAATCTGGAATGGTTTGTCTGCTCCTTAGATTGCTGGCAAGGTAACCCCAAATCCTCGGCCAGAAGTCCTCCAAAAGCAATGCCCCATTGCATTGCCCTTGACACGAGAGACATTATTATATCACATTTTAGCTTTTAATGAAAGACCGTAAAATCCTAATGTATGTACACACAAATCCAAAAGCAAGCTGAAGTAAAGCTCATTTCTATAGTGATCAAATTATTCAGTAGAAAAGCTGGCAAAATTACTGTGCTGTTGTGATAATAATTAAAGAAAAATATATTATTTTTCAAATTGTACAATTTTAGTAGAAATAAAGCTAGAAAGCAAAATCAAAACTGTTTTCATATCAATCAAACACCAGTTAATTTTTAACGAGAATATTTAAGAAGAAATCTTCACAATTAAGCTGCTATTAATGCATTAAAAAGTAAATGCAAATGTGTTGCTTTCCAGATCATAGGGTTTCAAACCAGAAAGCAAATTCTAGTGGAATGCAGTCAACTAATTTTTCCTCATCTGAGTCATTCAACTTTTCATCAGTGCTCTTTTTGTTCCCCTTGATTTGACTATTCAAAAATTCCGTTGCTGTCACCCAATCGTAAGGGGATTATTTTTTCTTTTTTTTTCTCTTTTTCCTCTTTCTTTAAATCTTGTTTGACTAAGTTCAGTGTAGTAAAGAGCGGTACCATGGGGTGTTCTGTCACACCTGCTGGATGTCCCCCCAGGTGACACTGGCAATGAAGGCACAGATCTCTGATGAAACTGTTCAAGGCAAACATGGAATGTGGGTGGGGAATTTTGGGTTGAGAGCAATAAAAATAGTTTGTGAATGAAGACAGAAAATATTTTAGCAGTCTTGTCTAAGGATGTTTTCCTGTACAATTATTGTTACTCATGTGGAAGATGAGTTGGACAATAAAATGACTTACAAACAGATAGGTGAATTAAATGCTTTAAGAGACCCAACCCATAACTTTTTAATGTTATATTTGAGTGTATCCATCTGCATACCCAGAGCTTTTGTTCCAGAATATTCTTGCTATTTTTGTGGAAAAAATGGCCAAATATTTCAGTTATTAGCCAGAAATATATCAGGCTTCAGGGAAACCTACCAATAATTCTTGTATTGTTAGAAGAAAATCTGATGCGTTAATCAGTATTACCACTTGAAGAAGTAAAAGGGATTGGGTTTTTTTTCTTTCTTTTTTTTTTTTTTTTCTTTCCTTCTCTCGCATTCTGCTCTAAAAATCCCAGGAAGACTCTCTGCTGAAAACGCTGTTGCTAAATGGTGTTCACTGGTTCATTTCTCTTTGGAAGGAATTAAACTAAAAAGAGTTAAGAGTTCAATAATATGAAACATCAAGGAATTGAAACTTGGAAGGTGGCTACTACTCCTTAAGATTAAAAATATGCATTGGGCACTAATAGCAAACGTTCCACGGTATGGTGCAAAACCCCCCAGACAGTTCCACCCCCTAGTCACCTTTCTTCATTAAGTATTCTTTGCTGGTGTTTGCAGGGCAGAAGGATCCTGGCACCGTGCAGGTGACAAAGGAGTGAATGACAGCTCCTCAATGATTTTCAGTTAATCAGTCTAATTACCTCTCACTCCACTGCAGTGGCAACATCAAGCTTGTGAAGGAAAGCTCTCCAAAAAATATCCAGGTTTCTCCCATTGTGTTTTATATTCTTCATGCAGGCTCTTTTGCAACAATTCATTTTATCATTTACTTCATCCCGTTAAAAGTAACTCCTGAATGGATGGAGATGGGTACTGGAGAAGCAGTCTAGTAGGGAGAATGGAATTTAAACCTTTGCTTTACAAGTCATGAGCTTCAGTGGGTCAATACAGGATTAGAGGATCAGGGAACATCGCGAGTTGGAAGGAACTGAGAGTTCAAGTGCCTGCTTCTCGCCAGTGTCATCTTGTCCTCATGTCCCCTTATCCTCACAGAGAGGGAGGCTTTGGACAATGAGGCAGCCTGGCACTGACCTGCCACGTTTTAAATTCAACCACCAGTAATTTAACTTCACATTTTTACGTTAGACTTCCCCAGAGGTGATGAGGGAGGATTTTTTTCAGAGTCCATGCTGTCTGTTCAGGGTTTGGTGGTGTTTCGTTTTTATGGCCACACAGCCTCACATGGCAGCCATTGGTTAATATGTCGCTAGATGTATTATCTATGTTTTATCTTTATTCATATAACTCTACAACCTTAATTAGTATCTCCTGGTTCAGAGACAGCTCATAAAATTTTATTTCATTCTTTTTACTTCTGTGGCCCTCACTGTTCTTTCACGATTCTGGCAGGTGTTTGGGTATTGCTCCCTTAAATCTTTCTTCTTCTGTCATTTTAATTTTGCTGCAATTCAATTTAGTGATAACAGGTAGAAAGGAAGTAAATTTTTTGTTAATGATGCAAACCATCAGAGGCTGAAAGCTGGTCAAAGTAAACACAATTGCATAGTTTGTGATATTCAGACAAAAGTGAGAAGATTAGTATATAACCCTGTAATCAGAGATCCTTCTCTTTATGATTACCTGGCCCTATCTGGATATTTAGTTGTTGTTAACACTTATTTTTGAAAATGGATTTTCTAGATGACTAAAAAAGCCTATGCCAGAAATCAAATTATTTGGTTTCTCCTGAGTGATGTATTAGATCCACATTTGTCCCCACTTGTAAAATCTTTGTTTTGACCCATTTATTTTGATTCTCTTCTAAATCTGTTTTCACAGGCACATAAACAATTCAAATAACAATAATATGTGTAAAGAAAGTACATCAAGATACCTCAGGTGCTCTATTTAGATAGAATATGCATCTAAATTGATTCAGTAGTAATGTACACTTTGGCAAAGTGCCATGACTTTCACACTTGTCTGTAGGAAGAATTAGCAGTGAAAAAAACCAAAGTAGGAGAAGACAAAGAAATACAAGTTGTCTTTTTGTGCAGGCTGAATTTCAAAAGAACCTCACTAATGTATGACTTTATTGGAAATGCAGAATGATGCAAACCAGCATATTCTGTTAACCATCAGCATTACTAATGCAGGCTCTTCATGTGATGCCTGCTGTATTTGAGTCAGTGGTGGTCAGTTTTTACATGTAGATGCAGGGAAATCTATTTGGGAATATCCCACCCAGCCTGCTGGTCGTGCATCACACTGTACCTTGAACTTCTGCCCTCAACAATCCCATAATTTCCCATTACAAACCAAGGATGGTGCCAGATCCGCAGTCACCGTGGGAGAACAACTCTGCAGCAGCATTGCCCCTGTGTCTCTTTATAAACTGATGTCTGAGACCCCATTCTTCCAAGAGTGTTCAACAGCCCGTGGCATTAACAACTCTTCTTTTTTCCTCAGAGACCCCCCAGATTCCCATTTCTTATGTTTTTTAACTCCTTAGCTTCCTTGGGGTAGAAGAAGGAAAGCCAAAACCTGGAGGAATTGCCAAATCTGCCACTGTCTTAAAAGAGCACGTGGGTCTTTGGGAGCAGTAGGAGACCTGAGAGTGAAAGTCCGTCCAAAGAATAATGTTCTTTTTAAAGAGCTCTATGCACATGACAATATGATACCTTGCTCTGTCATGCACATTTGTGTATGTGTTATACACCTTAAATTGCACAGAATGCTGTTGTTCCTCAAGGTGCTCTTTAAAATGCTAACAATACTTTTAATTTAACTCTTGAGATTAAATATCATAGACAAAATTTCGTAGTTTAAGTAGTATATTGAATGATAATTTTCTTAGCTTGGTGAGGCCTCTTAGTGCAATCTAAAATCATAAACACTACTTTTTTTTCCAGTTTATACATTTGTGTGATTCCACAAAAAATCTTGGAAGATTTTTTGAATGCTGTTGCTTTGGCCGAACATATGTATCATAAACAGTGAAGAAAGACAAAATATCATTTTTTATTGATTGACACAGCTCAGATGAAGCAAGAGAATGGGTGGCAGCATGAGGTCCCAACCATTTTAATGAAGCAACTTGTATTCCAATAATCTGTATAAAAATGGATGGATCACTTATCTTACTGTAAAGTCAGTATTGCTGATGTTTTAAAGTTTTATTTTAAAATTAAGTTGGATATAATGTACTTCAGTCACTGATCAGTAGATGCAAATAAAGCTCCTTCATTTTTTGCCTTGAAAATGAAGCAAGCGAAGGATTCTTCTGATGGTCCTTCATTTTTTTTTCCTTTGAGTTCACTGTTGCTGTATTTTACTCCGTGAATGGTGAGAGAAATGGTTACATGCTATGAATCTATAAAACTGCAGTGTTCACTGAGAAGATATCTGTATCTTAAAGTGTTTCTTAGTTGAGATTGTTACCTATAATTTGTGATTTTTTTTTTTACAATGGTTGTCAGCTACAAGATAATCATATATTAACATGAAAACTAGGCTATAATTTTTAAGAGATTGTAAAGGATTTAGGTCGTTCTTGTTTGCAGATATGTAATTCTAAAGAAATGAACTTAGAAGTCCTACTTACTGGTGTTTGACATTGAGTATCTGGTGTCTAAGTGCATGTGGTGAAGCATTTTCTCCTCCCCTAAAGGTAAAGCCTGATAAAAAATGGAGTGGAGTTCATTAAACTTCTGTAATTAATTGTTTCTCTTGAAAACAAGGGAAGATTGATGTGTCCTGAATATAAATTGTGTCTTACATTTATAGAAACAAGCTTAGTTTCAATCAGAGGTTTCACTGGAGTAATTTTTTTCTTTTTTCAGGTTAGTGAAGACTTCAAGGGTTGGCTTTTTTAGTAAATACCTTTGTTTGGCTTTAACAGAGGTCAGCTGTCTTGTCATTCTGGTTTCCGGACTTGTTTGTTGTTGATGCTGCTTTCCATGTGTGACCTAAGAGACACCATTCCATTTCTGGAAATACTGAAGAAATCAATTCCTCACATGCAGAGCATTTAATGCATCACAAGTCCCAGCTTTGGCAGCAGAACTTTTGTTATTTATAAAGAAAATGAGTTTTATATTTTGCAACTTTTACTGCCAGTTTTTTTCAGTTATGCAGTGCCCGTGTGCACGTGCAGACGGACACAGATGTTCCCTATTTTGTGTTTTATTGGCCAGACTCTACTCCTTTGACCTTTTTAACCCCAAAAAAGTGGCACTGTATGAGAAGCTGGATACTCTGTCCTGCTCTGAAGCATGTGTGTACATTCAAGAACTCATTTTTAGCACAACTGAATAATTTGCCTTTTTTATAGCGTTCAGCTCTCATTCATTAAGTCATTTGTTTCTGTGTTAAGGCTGGCACCAGGCTTTAGTGATAAAAGCAATCTGAAGGTGAGCAATCAAAGAAACATAGGTGCATGTAGCTAAAGCAGCAGCTTTGTTCTCTGAAAAAATGATGTGACTTTGTAATAGCAGATTTAGCTTGTCTGCTCAGTAAAACAAAGTGACTCCTGGGGTGAAAAGTCCTCTAATGGAAATGAATGTTATTTGTTCTTGAGGGCTCTTTGGTTTTCACTGTGGGGTCAAACTGCTCGTTGAAGTATCCAGGATGGCTGAGCACCTTGTGAGTGCATTCCTGCTCCTGGGGGAAGGAGAGGGAGAAGAAAACAGGAGCCTGCTTAATAGGAATGTTTACTTCATTTTCTCAGTAAGACTTTCCTGTGGAAGAAAGTGTTGGAGGTTGAGCTATTCAGACCTTGACAGGTTATATATCCTCTCAGCTCCCATTTAATTAACGGAAAAGAACTCTTAACAATATTTTGGTTTGAGAACCTTCACAAGAAGAGATGTCGGAAGCCAAGCCTATTATCCACCTTATCGCCTCTCTAATCTTTTGTCTCCTCTGCCCATCAAGCACAGATTCAGTGCCTCATCATTCCCTTTGGTGCATCCTTCTGACCCACAGGGTCTGCTTCCATTGTGATGTGGGTCAATCAGTCATGGATGGATTGCTGACTGCGCTGCAGGAGGTTAAAATGTTTCCCAGGGTTCAGTGGTAGGAGAGAAAAAGGAGGCAGGGGAAGTCTGAGGTAACATACATTAGTGCAGAATTTCACTCAAAGGGGTGTTTTAATTTAAATACTTCTATTAAGAGTTTAATAGAGTTGTAGCTTCTATCCCCACTGTGCTGACACGTAACTATTTTTCTCCCCGTCTCTTCACAGAGACACTGTTTACGCTCACTTCTTTGCATGTTTTTTTCCTTGGATTAATAGAGGTGCACTTGAGTTGCTGTATGTCTCTTGTAAGAGTTAAAATCATAATGGGAAATATTTTTGCTTTCAGAAGCAAGCGTGTGGAAGAATGATGCTTAAAAATGAAAGAGAAATTTGTAGGCTTCAAGGACTGTGAAGAAGCTTCTGTGAGATGAAGCAGTGTGCAAAGTTGTGTGTACCAAAAGGAATAGAATGAAAATAGTAAAGACAAAGGTAAAGAGTCAACATTCCTCATACCTCCTTGAAGATAGGGTCTGTTGTCTCTCACTGAAAATAAGCTTGAAATTAAATTGAGCTTTGCTGTAGAGGAGATAGCTGAAATGATAGGTACTGCAGAAAACTCCACTTGCAGGTAACAGTGAGATAGTATGAAAATGTAGAGGAAAATGTTGACAGAGACATAAATTATGGGAACGAAGTAGAAAAGATGTAGTAAAGAAGCCTGTCAAAGTGTCACAGAAACACTTGTAGCATTACTGTAAGTGGGTTAAAAGAATTCTGCAAATTAATATTTCCTGATACGTTCATGTTTTCTCAGGACCAAATCTGAGATTCGTGTTGTGTTCAGAAAAAAGAGTTTCTCACAGGCTCTCTGCAAATAGCAATGACTTCTGTATCAAAGAAATAGGGATTGTATCCTTAGCTTCCCGTCCAAACATTAAATGTCTGGAAGATGCCAAGCATTCACTGGCAGTCTGGCTCAGGTGGATAAGCACATTCCTAAACACTTGTACATTCACTTACTGTTTTCAAAGTTTATTTTAGCTGTTGGATAATCTCATACACAAACATGCTTACCCATAAAATATCCTTAAAAAGCAGTTGTGTGTGAGAGACTAATTTTGGTCCTGCTCCTGTAACCATTCTGAAGCAAGCATGGAATTTACCTTCCAAGTGCCTTCCCTAGTGTATCTAGCCAAATTCTGAACAATTTTGAGGAATAACATGCCAACGTGAGACATTTAAAGTCATTTTCTTTGTGTCTCTGTAATGTTTAAGTATGATCAGGTAGATTATAGAATGGAGCTTGTCTATTTTATCTTGTTTGACACATGTTGTCAAATGTATATCCTTAAAGAAAATATATTTATGGTATAAGTTTGGTTAGTATTCATACTACTGAATCAGTAGTGTCCCTGGCATGCTGAGAAAGAAGAATTACAGGACAAAGTCCTCTTCTGCCAGCAGGAGGGAAATGAGACCTGCTCATTTTGAAGCAGAGGAATAGTGGGACAAATGGTTACATAGCCTTGGGTCTCTTAAGCAGACTTAACATAGAGTCTATGCAGAAGGAGCTGTGCATGTAGTTGTGAAGAAAATACAGAATTTTTTTAAAGACCTACAGGTGATGTTGAAAGACCAGGTTTCCTACAGGTAGCCTGTGGTCACAGGCACTGTCTACTGTTCTTCCACCTAAAACTTGCCTCTTTTTTCTTTTTTTTTTTTTTTTGCCTTTTTATAACTCCCTGTAGTATTTGTTACCTCTGCTCGTATCTTCTTCTTTCTGACAATAGTATTTTGATTTATAAAGAAGTTATGTGTGTATCATGTGAATGGCCATATGCCTGTGAACAAAAATACCAATAACTCTTGAACCCCCTGTGCAAAGCCAAGCCCTTGCAGTTAGCACTGTAGCTCAGCTCCAGCTGCCTAAAATGTCTGTATTTATGTGAATTCATACCACGTGTTAGAGTTCCTATTTCCCAGCTTTATGTTGCATCTTTAATTAGTCCTAGCTCTCTTCAAATCATAAATTAAAGACTGTCCTTTCTTCTGTAGACAGGAGCACCAGTTACAAATTTCAGTGGCTGAATCCTGTTGCACTGTAAATCAACTTTAGGCAAATAGATTTTCAATTATTGACTGACCAAATCAGTTTATTTTGCTTCACTGTATTCTTTCACACACTGGCAACATAATTAAATTGGAATTAGCCAGTAGCCTTGAAACTCCTACTGCTCAATTTGTGAATGTGACTTTCCTGTGGTATATTTTAACACAGCCTGGACAGTGTTTTTTGTTCTTTATTCTTGGTAGATGTGTTAATTTGCTGTCTCTTTTCTGTGTGGAGCCCCATGCCATGTTTGCCTTACCTTTCATTATGACTGTGGTTCTACAAAGTGGCCAGAGGGTAAGATCTTGTCCTCTCCAGCAGGTTTTCAGTGATCTCCATGGCATTCCATGTCTGATACGTCTCACTCCTTTTACATAATCAGACCTGGAGTTCACCCTTGGAAAATACTCGGGTCATTGTAAGAACATTTCCCTCTTCTCAAGGACAGCGCAGAGGCTGCCTTTGCAGCTGATATTTAGGGAGCTCTGTGGGTGCCCTACAGAATGGAGCAGTCTGGTATCTTAGATGCTGGGATCCATGGAGGGGAAAAGCATTATCTCATCCTCAATCTAAAGTGCTGCATAAATAAACAAGAATTTCAGGGGTTTAAAATCTCTCTGTGCAGTGGGTGTGGGTGGGTGTGTGTGTGTGTATATATATATATATATATATACACACACACACACACATGTAAGAAATTGAGTTCATGATGTCCTCAGATATTTGGAGTTCATTTTATATTTACAGACTCTTGCATTTTATATGCAAATGACTTGTTATACTTTAGAAAATTAATATATTAATTTGCTTAATTTCTTACCTTATTTAAATCTTAGAAAATGTCACCTGCCATTCAATCTGTGCGCCAGTTATAAGAAAACAACAAGTATTGCAAAGAGGTGAAGCATTAAATTTCTCCTAATCACAAGACAGATATGACAGGTCTCAGTTTATGCACACAGACATTGCTGAGTGTGCTGAAAATATGGAGATATTTTGCTCCCTTCACAAAATTCATTAGAATAAAACCTTTGGTTTTAAATCTGTAACTGAAAATGTTTTTTTCCTGTGTCATGAAAACAAATACAGGGTTCTATAAATTTTCTGGTGAGACTGTGGACTAGATTTGAGGATTTTTATTAAAAAAGCAAAATATAAATGAAGTATTGAATATCTGGAAAGTTGGGGAGGGGATTGTTGGTTTTGGTTTGGGGTTTCTTTAAGTGGATGCTTTGCTGACGGATTTTACAAATTTTGTGTCTGAAGTTTGGTGTCTATTAAGAAGAAATAAATTCCTTCGTGCCTTTATTACACAGAAAACTAAAATACTGTATCCTTGTGTCTTTCCTGGGGTATCCAGTGGTAGCCTTTCAGTTCCATTACTCCAAGAAAGCTTAGCCCAGCAGTCATTAGCTATCCCTCCTGCTTTGCTGCAGAATTCTGTTTAAAACTGGTTGAATTTAGCATCTTCTCTGTGAGAAAACCATGTTTTTAAGTGTCAGTCCAGTATTTAGAGCTTAAAGATCTAGATTCAGTTTGCCATACTGGTTTGAGACAGGGCAGATAAACTATTCTATTCCAAAGCTTTAGCTGCTATGGCAGAGATGATTGCAGCCTTTCTGGGAGTTTTGTGAAACATAATGACTTTTAATGTTTTCAGAGTAGTTTGCTTTCTTCTAGTGCAAGTGATGTACAATTCTAGTGTGATAATAGTATTATTGTGATGGGTTCTTTACTCCACTGGAGGCTTGCAAATAGATGCTTGTGGTGTTAGGCCTCTCTGCAAACTTCTCTTCAAGACATTTGCATCTCCAAATGTTTCCTGAGACTGGCAAAACCCAACATGAGTTAACATTTAAGCTTCATACATGCATATATAGATTTCTAACCACGTATATAAAACATAACTCCTGACTGAAACATTCTCAGGTTTTTTGAGAAAGTGATTCTAGATTTGAGTGCTTTGTGCATTATTTTCTTTCTGGAACAACTTACTTCTATCATTGAAAATATGACGAGTTAAAATGACCTTGAGTAGAAAAAAATGTAATGTTTTCTTAATTAAATATGCATTTGAAAAAGTTTATTTCAAAAACTCCTCCATATGAAAGTAATGTCTACCTAGATTAATAGTTGTATTATTAATGGCTTTGGACTATATTATATCATTTAATTGGTGTTTATAAATAGCTTCCTTCCCTGTGGTTATGAAATATAACATTTACCAAACTTCTTCTTTGATGGAATTTACATATGGCACATCATGATGATTAAAAGCCAGCCGTCTTTTCACAGCATGGCAAGAAATAGGATTTGATTTATCTTCGTTGCTCGCCTACCACTTGCTGTGACTGTACTTTTGAAATTTTAATATTCTCATTTCTCAAAAGGCGCTTGTTATGTAAAGTATTATGTAAATATCTTTTATGCTTTGTTTTTGCCTTTCTATGTAAAAAAATAGAAATTTTAATGTGATGAGCAAGCAAAGCATGAAGGTGGGAATGAAGAGTCTCAGCCAAAGAGATTTTGTGTCAAAAGAGGCAGGTTTATTTATACTTTGAAATCTGAAATAATTTAAGTACAGTGTAATGTGAACAGTTTTGAATCCCTTTCATATGAACTGTTGGTCAATAATCAGTGGAAATGTGTCACATCTAGGTTCCCAATCCTTTCATGGATTAGTACAGGTACAGTGTGTTTTTTCAAGACAAACAAGAGAGCACAAACCTGTTGTGTGTGTGGGCAGACAGGTCCCTTTTCCTGCCCTCCCTCCCCATGCTCCCCTCTCACAAATGACTCCCCAGCAGCAAATGTGTGACAAGGTCCAGAGCTCAGCCTGGTCAGGCAGTGATGGGATAATATTTATGGGATGGAGATGCAGCAGTTCCATCTGCATCTGCTACAGCAAAGCACATTTCAAAGAGCAGGGATTGTGTATTCCTGTTGCATCTGCTCAGATTTTAACACTCTCCCTTTTAATGCTGGCCTTCCCAACACAAGAGATTTGATCAAGGTGTTCTTCAAAATTCAGTGCCACGCTGGGAAAGTCTAGTATAAACCTGTTGTCTGTCACCTCCTAATTCCTTTTAAGCAATTAAGCACCTGCTGATTTGCTGAGGTTACACCAGGATTTTACTTTGATTTTTCTCCATATTTTAGCTCAGTTCTGTTTTTCTGTTGTTCGGTTCAGCAAGGGAGCTAAAACGACTTTGACTCTCCTCCTTTCCCCTTCTTGTGAGGCAGCCTGTGCCTACTAAACATCTGTTCCTTAGCAAAATTAAAATAAGGATAAATTAAATGTACTCAATGCTATGGTTTAGAAAACTGAATACAGAGCCATGTATCCAATTCAAATAGAATACTGTATAAAACTGCACACAAAACAGAGAATTAAGCAACGCCTGCACGAAAGGTTTGAAACAGGAGGTGCACAGTGGGTGGTTCATATCAAATGCAACCTACAGATAGACTGGGATTTTTTTTTTTTTTTTTGATTGGGTGGTTTGTTTTCTGGGTTGTTTTTTTTTTTAATATGATTTTTGGGGTTTTTTTAGAGAACTTCCTAAAAAACTTTCAAGGCATTTAATATGCCAAGGAAGAAGTAATAACTACACCAAGGGCAAATGAGATATATATTTTTATAACTGACATTTTGAACTGGGGAATGTGAAGAAATACTGTCCTCTGTACAAAACAGTCCTACTCTTATACACCATTAGCAAATAAGAGGAAGCAATCATTTCCCCCTTCTAATTTTTTGTAGAATATTTCATATACTTGTCAGTTTTCTTTGCCAGTTTTTAGAAATTACTATGTCAGAATGAGTAATTATCAGTTCTAAAAATAACAGATAAAATCATCCCAGAAGTGGAGCCCTGCTGGGGCTGTAAAGCTGGTTAAGATGGGGTTTGTCTTGGAATGCTCTCAGGCCCTGCCCCATGAGATGTTGTACCTCCTTAAATCCTGTTGGATCTGAATGGTAAAAAGGATTAAATGTTCTGCAAGGCAGAGTAAATGACTTCCTGTCTCAGGAAGAATAAACATACAAAACTAGTGCAAAATGTATTTTTCTTGCTCTGTGCATTGTTATAAATGCTATTTGTTGTGATAAACAATATATACAAATAGATTGTAACCACATTACCTCAACTGAAACTTGTTTGCTAGCTATAGGAGGAAAAAAAAAAGAGGATTAGGTAGGACTCCTTGGGATTTAGTTTATAAACTGTAAACTGTAGCAAATCTCCATTTAAATAATTCTTGAAGAAAGCATGACACTCAAGAATTTCAAATTCAGAAGTTTCTCACTTTCTAGCTGGGTCTGCAGTAGTAAACTCATGCTGTTCCCAAAAAAATAAAAGTATTATATAACAGGCTGCTCTGTCTTGAACACAAAAGGCTTCCAATCTCCAACATGGTGATTTCAGACACATTGAATGTTTTTTTTCTATATCTTTTCAATTACAGAGTGGTATAGAAGACTGTAAGTAAGCAAGAACATATGAAGTATTTACTAATTAAGCTAATAAATAGATTGTCATTTATTGTCTTCGACATACACTTTAAAATCATGGTGAAGACTTCCAAGATGTTGGTCATGTAATGGTAAATTATAAGACAGGTGTAATTTAAATAATTGTCTGTGTCCAAAGAATATGTTATAATGGAAATAAAACAGTATAAATGACCTATGGTTGACCTTTTGTGGCCTTTAAAGAGTATTGTAACAAATTCAAATTTAAATTTATTTTGTCTCTGTTATAGTTTTATAAGACTGTTTATATGACTGTTAGGATGCTGAACTGAAAAACATTGTTTCTGTGCAGGTGCTTCAAAAGTTGTTATATAATCCTACCATTTAAGCTGGGATAAATATCTTTTCATTGCAATCATACATTCATTTTTTTTGTTGAAACATAAAAATGAGCTTATCTTTGTCTTGCAGAACAAAATAATTTGTATTTACCATTACTGAGGAATGCTGTAATTATACTTGTGCAGATTAAGACACTGATGAAAAATGAAGGGGCCTTTTCATTGCACATGCCAGGTAGGGCACAGACTGCACAACCATGCTCACGGTGTTCCGCTCCTGATCTCAGACGTGCCCTGCTCCAATAGAGGGTTTCTTCTTTCTACAGAAAAAAAAAAAAAATAATAGGTGCTGCAGCATGTCTGATAATTTTGTACTTTGTACATGGGAAACAATGCAGTGTGTGTGTGGTCTCACAGTGGCAGGAATAGTAACAAACAGATGGCTTTAGTTTACCCCTGCAGTGCCTACCCCACGAGCAGAAGTGAGTTATATTTTGCATTGTTTTCATAAATCTGTTTCACTGCACTTATTCAAGATGTGAGTGGGCTCAGAATAGCAGTAGCAAAAGGTATATAAACAAAGCTAGAAGAAACCCAAACAAAGAACAACACCCCAAACCTATTATTTCTAATTTTGGATTGTTAAATGACTGTAAAGATGTGGACAGTGTTTCTCAGGACATCTGTAAGGTGCTATTAAAAGAAGAGTATTGTCTGCCTTAGTCATGGTATGGATTCATGGTAGCCATCAGCTGTGCTGACACTTGAATGTATCCCTCAGGTGTGACAAAGTGTTTTTATATTTCATTGCTTTGCTTTGGGATTGAAGCATTCAGTGTTCTGACCTTACAGACATTTGGTTCAGTCTGAGATGTTTAGCTAAAATTAAAATGATTTATCCAATGACTCAGCTTCAAGACACATGCATGTTGAAGAGAGCTTGAATTGTTTAAAAGGTAGAGAGAGGAAGGAGGAAAAAGACTTATCCCGCTCTTGGAAGCATGTGAGACACAGGTAGAGTGTCTAGCAGCTGATGTGTCTAAATCGAGATTATCTCTGGCAATTTGTTGGAAGAGTTTTGCATTGCAGTCTCAATAATCGTATGTGTCAAATGGTGACACACACACTTCCTACACCTTCTGCTGTGCTCTGATGGGACATTTGCCATCCCTTTTCTCTCTGGGGCCACGACAGGTACAGGCAGGAATGAAGAGTGGGATGCAATGAGTCACCAGTGTTCTGTGCCCTTTACTAGCACAAGTAACTATATTATAAATGCTTTATTTCCCCCTCTCTCTAGAGTTCATTTGAGGATGATTTAACTTCTTGATGCAACATGATGTACACCTTACCCCTTTTTCCATTGATTTACCCTCCCCCAGTACATCCTAGATTGTATGTTTTACAAATATTGTATTTTTGTTCATTTTTGTCTTATGATCCTAAGTTTGCATCTGTTAGTGACCAGTAATTGATTACCAAGTATTTTTTCTACTGTCCTGGATGTTTTGTCTGTACTTTGAAAGCCTCTTTCATGACTTTGCTCCTCTATCTAAATTTTCATGCTAGATTCATAAATAGCTTGCTAGATGAGGACTAACAACTAGCTACTATTTTGCATTAGTGCTAAAACTATTTCAAGATATCAGTAACAGTGGGGTTTACACCACACCATTGTGCAAAGCTAAACCAAATCGAGTGGGAGTCACCTGATAATTAGAGAGTTGCTGTCACAGTTTATTATGCTAAAATAATGCTCTAGGTGAGCCTAAAACAAGCCTAGACAAAAGCTCTTATGTCCATGTCTTGAGGCTTTGCAGGGTCACCCAGCAGTGGTGACAACTTTACTGGGCTGGAGAGCTGCAGAGCCAATGAAGCCAATGTTGCCATTCAGTACATTACATTATTTCATAGTGAAATCGCATAATTAGATTTTTTTTTTTCCTTCTCTCCCTTTCTAATTTTTGGCCTTGCTTTTCTATATTTGGAACTCCAGATTGTATCAGGATTGTTCCCATCCTATCCTGAAAACACTAGATAGCAAGTCGACCTAGGAATATGTCTGGTGCGCCTTAGATATTTTGGGGGTTGGTTTGGTTTTGTTTTACTTCTAATTGGTAGATTACCAGCTAAATCAAGGTAGTAATACCTTGAAAAGGTGGTCCCTTCATGCAGCCTCAAAGAAATAATAACTGGAGGTAGCCTTCACAGGTTTTTTCAGTTGACTCAAGCTAATTGTCAGTTGGGCTACAGCCCTTGTCCCTTCCCCCCCCAAAACAGGACAAAAACTCCCTCTGTGGAAATTCTCTTAACATGCTTACCAAAAAAATACCCAGACAAAAATCCTGACCCCAGCTTTCACTAACGCAGAGTTTAAATTGCCTCATTATATCATCTACCTTTTCAGGACATGTAGCTCAATAAAATTCAACATGAGGAAGAAATAAAATGGCCAAGGTGAAAGGTCCTTACAGCTTTAATCCTGTGCCTCTTGGAGTTAACGGGAAGTACCTGTGAGCAATCCAGCCTCGTGTGTTTGAGGCATTGCAGTCCAGCATTCCAGGGGGAATTATAACAGCCTGGCAAAGTTGGATGTGATAGGAAACACCTGAAAGGTTGCTGCCCTAGTGCCTTGTATGGTCACAAGGTATGGTCACACAAAAAGGTGTGTGCCCCTAGGAATCATTAATTAGCTCCTTTTCAGAGCTGCTTTGAGTGTGTTGGGCCGAGGGCTGAGCCTGTCGTCATCTTAAGAGCTTTCTAGCAATTAATCTGTGCGTTCTGGAGGTTTAATGCTTGGTAAGTGAAATTATAGATTTAGATGGATTATGTGCTTATGGGTAAGGAAGATGTAGAATGGGAAAAATACTTGGAAAAAAATCTTTTCTGTGGAGTGGGCTGGAAGTGAAAGATAACTGAGGGAGGAGCTGTAACACAGAGGACTATTAAAAGAGAGGAATATTAAAATAGTGAGTCCTTAAGAAAAAGCAATAAGGTTAGAATTAAACTTTATGGTTTGTTTTAGGTGCTGAATGATGATTTCTTGGTTACTTAGGAAATTGGTAAATTAGGAAAAAAAACCCAAAAGAGAGTACTTTTATTTAGATTAAAGTAAAATTGTTACAACTTGTTGCTATGGAGTATTGTGGATGATCAAAATCTGGCTGTATTGGAAAAAAAATATAAACTAGATAGATAGTGGGGAAAAAAAAAACAACCAAAAAACACAAAAAGCACTCACCAGGGGTTTCTTGATAGAAAAAACTGTCCTTAGATCTGGGGAATCCTTAGACCTCAGACTGTGTGAAAGCTACTAAAAGCTATGCTATTCTTAAAGTCCTCCCTTCTGTACCTGCTCATTACTTGTTGGTATGAAAGACTGGCTGCTCCATGTTCCCATGGGGAAAAACTGAGATGCAGCCAGCTATTCTGAAAGGGGTCTGGGTATCTGTCCACCAAGGACAGGGAAATGTAGACCTTGAGAGTCCCTGCTCTTTATTTTTTAGCCTTTATTTATCCTCTCTTCCAGGATTTATTCTTTATTCCTTAGCCCCTAGTCCCTCTTCATGAAAGGAGATGTTCACCTATAGTCTTGTCTCTTATTTCAGCTTTCTGAGTACCTCTCCTTTTTGCCTGCCTGTGTCCAAATCTTAACTCCTAACTGTATAAATGAGAGCTATATCATTGTAAATAACCCAATGAAAATTAGCTATGGTTTCTTTGAAAGAAACTCTGTGGACCTCTTACTTTAGGGGGAAAAAAAAAAAAAATCTGTAAAACATTTGTGAAGTAGGCCAGCATTCCCCCAAAACCAACAAGTCTTTCATCAAGACTTCCAAGTATTTTCACTGGGGCTGACATCTGTACAAGCAGGTTTTCAATCTTTGGCACCTGTTGCAAGATTTATGAAGTAGGTTTCCATTTCATTTTAGAAATGACTGCCAAAGGTAAGGCTTGGATAGAAACATTTTTTTTCTGAAGTAAGCTGGGGCACATCAATGTGTGTGGGTGAAGCAATTTATACTATTAAACTTCTATGCAACAGCACTGAAAGCAGAAGTATTTTGAGGCACACATTTTATTTTTTTATTCTGCCGTGGGCCTCCTTCTTTTGGTAATTAGCTGAATCTATCTACTGCAATCAATGAACTTGTTAAAGAATAATTATCCACATCTGTGTTAATATACTTTGAGTTACTTGTGTGTTTGTTATAGGTGCCACAGTATTGATGTTTCTACTATATTAAATACAGGAAAACTAAAAGCATGAACCAGCCTTTATTAATAGACTGTTTTAACTGTATTGGACTGGGATTTTGCTGACATCAGGAGAGCAGAAAAATCCTCCAATACAGTGATAAAGTAACAAGGTATCATTACTCTGTATTTTGGTGCTGACAGTTATTGTTTAGACAATTATTATTAGAGAAGTACATTATATACTGTAGGAGTTAACTTGTCAGGGGCACGTACAGCATATTACTTTTGCTTATTACTTATACCAAAAATAAAGAAAGAAGGAGCAGTAAATGTCAAATTAGGAAATTTTTTTTGCAAATATAAATTGGTATATATTTGGAGATGTATGCAGAGATTTCATGTGTTCAGTTTAGGCACAAAGCTTCTCAACCCACTTCTACAGATGATGTATGTGAACTATTAAATGATTGGCTCTAAGTGAAAATATTAATCCATTATATAAAAGGCCTAATTTTCTAAACAATAAACTTTTTTTTATCTCCTCTTGCTGGCTGTCATTCCCAGCATGCACAGATAGGCATGGCTGCCTGTGCTGACAAGGCCTGCTGGCAGAGGCTGTGTGGAAAAAGGGAGAGGAAGGGCTCTAGTATCTGTATGGTTTTGCAAAGTGATTCTTCAGTCTTTGGACTTAATGCAAAGCCTGTAACAAACCATATGTTGAAATGTCATAGTTGTTGAAAAGTTTGCATCAAGCTTGACAAGTAACTTTGAGTCTTTTGTTTCTGAAATTAGGTGTTAATTAAAACTGCTGTTTTAAGGTATATGTAAATAGGGGAAGTAGAGGTATATGTAAATAGAGGAAAGCACCTCTAAAATCAAGAATACAAACTAATCTTGTAGTATATACTTGATTACCAATCTTACAAGTTTGAACCTGGAGTTGGAGCTGAGTAGAAATTGCTTGCGTTACCCTGTGATATTTCTGTTTCCCATTTCAGAGATCTTTGAGCCTGTGGAGTCTGTTCTCATGCTAGGCTGTCAGGCCAGTAAAAGCAATTGCTTTGTGTAGCTGTTTTAGGGGTTGTTTGTTTGTTTAAATTTTATTTTATTTTTTTATTTTGTGCTCCCTTTTTGCGAAGATAGAGCTCTAAGAGCTCCTCATGATGTACAGGACAAAGTCACTGGAGGTCCTTAGTGTGTCTTTGTACTTTACAATAGTTAAGCATAATCTTTAATGATGGGATTATTATGTCGACATGGCTTTTTTTTTTGTAGCTCACACTTAGATTTAAATGACTTTTTTTTCTTTGATAAGTCATGTCTATTGACAAAGATGTCTCTGAGTAATGGCCTTGATTTGGAATCAAGGTATCTTCTACCTGCTGGTTTATGCAATCCCCAGAACTCTTCATGGAGATGCAATACGAGGCATAAAAAAGGTCTGGTCTTGGTGAGCAACATGGTTTATCAATGCAACTGAAATTTTCATGAAATAAGGGTTTCTTCCCAACCTGACAAAACAGGAAAATTTTGGGCGTGAAGCTTGAGCCCCTGCTTCTGTTTGTGTATGTCTCCTCATTGTCTGGTTCCCCAGAGCTCTCTCATTGCTGCTCTGCTTAGCACCTAAGTTTCTGACTGGGTCAGTTTTGCCTCATTTCTGCAGCCTCTGCCTCCAGATTTTCCTGGCCTGGTTGTCACCTTACACACCTCAGTATAATTTCACCTGTGAACAAATCATCTCAACTTCTGTACGTCCCCTTCCTGTTCTCTTCTCTCTCCTACCTACTTGTGACTGCAGCAATTTTAAGCAAAACTTAAGATGATGAATTCCATGAAGGGATTTCTGATGTGTATTGGTTTCCACTGTCTTCTAATCATAGTGGGCTATAAGAAAAAGGACTTTTTGTGTTGTCATCTGTGCAAACATGTAGTTACTTGTTCTTCCTGTGCCTGCTCCCTCAGCTGTCCTCAGTTTGGAATTCCCTGGGTTTGTTTAGACCACGTGCTCTGTGCTGCTGTTACAGCACATCCTAGGCCCTTCAAGGGCTCAGCCTGTGTTTGTGCATCTGTTGGCACAACCAGGATATAGACCTGATCAGAGCTGTGTGCACTTGCAGAATGTCATCTGGTAGGCAGGGTTTTTTTTTTTTGGCCATTTTTCTCAGCAAGATATCGAGTGAATAAATAAGTCAATCAATTATTTTTGTTTCTCTCAATGTGTTTTTCAGCTTCTGTGATCTTCAACTGTATCCAGGAATAATGGGGGAACAAAGCCATGCAGAAATTGGATGTGTCTTGCACTTTGAGATTTTGATAGTACTGTATGCAGAAGAGCATTTTAATAAATCCGATCTCAGCTGGCTTCCATGGTGGGTGGTGGAAAAAAAACAAACAGCCAAACAACAGAAAACAGCAGGAAAACCGACAAATATTTAACCTCCTTGTTATGTTGAAGAATTTCAAGGCATATTAAAGAAGAACTTGGCATTTACTAGGCAGAAACTAACACGATGTAGTGTATAGTGTTAAATGTTTTTTTAAAAAAGTAAGTTTTAATTAATTTAAAGTTCTTTTTTTAATAAAAAACCAAGGCCTGGTCTCATTGAGATGTTACTAATGTCTTGACCAATCGTTTTTACCAGTTCAGTAAATATTTTTTACTCTCTGACTACCTCAAGGTATTTGCTACACTTCAGTGCCCAGCATCATAATAGTGCTGCTCCAGATATGACTGATAGGAGCTGAAAATTGGTTTCAATGAGTTTCATCAATTTAAGGATGCTGGTGTTATGTCTGACAACACAGGAACATAAATTGACAGCTATCATTTCAGCTATAGCCCATTCAGCTGCTGAACAACGAAATCCTGCAGAAAGTTAGGTACTTTTTTTTTTTTTTAAACTGGCTTTTCTTACAGCTTTGAGTATTATGAGAGTGGAATATATTTCTCCAACTCTAATTTAGCAGAAGCACAGCATAAAACAAGTCTCTGTTAGACTGACAAGTGAAGTTACCAACTAGAATCATTATGTGGAAAGGCAGCAGAACTATGCAGCTCCAAGTAGCAAGGCTCATATGTCCTTAAAAGGTTTGGGTTTTTTTGGGGGGGTTTTGGTTTGGTTTCCTTTGGTTTTCTTCTTTTTTTTTTTTTTTTTTTTTTGGGGTTNTTGGTGCTTGATTTTTCTGAGGGGGTGTTTGGTTTTGATTTTTTGTTTGGTTTTGGTTTTTTGTTTGTGTGTTTTTGGTCTGTTTTCTTTTAGGTTGAGGCTGTCAGTTTTGTCACTGAGTTTAGGATTATGTTACTCACTATGTTCTTCACAAGATTCCCCCCCAAGCCTGTAAATGAAGGGTAATTTGTCGCCTGCAGAGTTGTCCAATGTTGCTTGTAACCAAAGAGAACTTCCGAGGCTTAAAAGCCCTGGTGGCTGGATAAAGAGGAAGAATCAAACTGTGACTGATGTAATTTGTGGTACTTGTCCAGCATTATCCTATATGAATCATGAAAGTTTAGGTTGGCTGTGTTACCCTATGTTTGGTATTTCTACTTTTATTTTGCTAATTTCTTGTGGGACTTTGAAGGAGATATGCCACATTCTGCTGACAGAACTTACTTTGGAAGAAAGTCAATATAAAATGCATAAGGTTATTTGTTTTTAAAAAAATATAACACTTAGAGCTTTTGTCTATTCCTATGGGGTTTTTTAAATTTTTGTTTTGTGTTTTCATTTGCTGTTACTTTTGCACCTGGAATGTCTGGACAGAGCCCCCCTGAATCTCATTTTTCTTATGTATTCTGTGCTGAGGCTTTGTCTGTAATGAATGAGTAGATCTACACAGCTTTACAGAATATACTTACTATTGAATATAAATATGAGTATTGCATTGTAGATATGTCTAGAATGCAAATGACACTTAATGCAATGAACATAGATCATGCTGATATAGTCCCTCATATTTTATTAAAATCTTAGACAAATGGACTTAATGAGTACTTCTTTTAAAATTATCAAAGTGTGCACTATTAAAATCAGGAAGCTCTTCTAGAGAGAACGCAATACTAAATTGGCTTTCATCAAAACTGTGCAAAAAAAATCAATTATAGCAATCATATCATCTTTCAAGTATGTCCAATAAAGTCACTTAATGGATAAAATTTATTCTTTATGGAATTACTCTTTAAATGTACTGGAATGCACTTAAGCACAGGAAACACTAAGGCAATTAAGATTTCACTTTGGATGAAATTCTCGGTTTATGAATGAATAAACAGCCTAAACTGAATTTAAGACTTCTACCAAAGAAAGCTGTTTTCAGAACAAAAAAATCCACACAATCTGTAGCTACCACTTCATTTGCTTGATTAAATATCCTTAATTATTATATATTGCCTGAGGTAATAGATTTTGACAATTTTTCCCACTTGCACTCTTCTCAGTCTTCCTAACCTTTTCCTGAAATGATGCAGTAGACATGTGTATTTATCAAAGTATGTCAGCCAGTAAATTACTTAAACCTTTTGCAGTTGCTTCTCCTTGCTCTACCCTCCACCTCTTTCTCCAGGTAAATTGGGAATAAAGTGAAATTAGGCACCCTCTTGTACCAATCATGTTTGTATTGGAAGCTAGGAAGTAGATGAGAACCCTATCTACTCTGTGCTGTTTTTCTGGGGGAAGGTGGTCGAACTGATTCTTTGCCTACCACACTCAGAATATTTTCTAGAAAGACAAACAGTTGCATTAGGAAGTGCTCAAAATATAGATGTAACATGAAGTGACTGCTCTTGGAATGTGATATTCTGTTGTGTGAACAATAATGTCAGGTAGTGGAAACACCGAAAGCAAATTGCAGGGTAGGGGATATTGAGAAATAGTAGGGAAGGAGGTGAGAAAAGCTCATCAGGCTGTAAGCAGGAGTACAATGATGCAATGTCCCCTCTAACTTCCTGGTTTTATGTCCCTGCCTACAAACATATATATTTATAAACAGGTTACAATAAATGCTTGCAAACAGTGAAAATTAATGAAAGCATTACTTTTTATTACTATTTGATACTCTGTTGGCAATATGTGCATCTTACTGTCCCTTATGCAAAAGGTAAAATGGCAAATACACATAGCAGAAATGTATTGATTTAACTTTTCCATTCTTCTGCTGGACTATATCACTGCTTCTGCTTGATTCCTGAGAACTCTGCAGTTCTCAGAGAGGCCTTGATACCTGTTTGTGCACAGAAGTTTGCCTGGAGATTTACAAATCAAGATAGGCATTGACATTTCCAGCCTTAGAAAATTGCTGCTCTGTGTCCATGTGAATAAATTTTGACCTACTTTCTAAGAACAAACTTAGTCCAATGAAGCAAGCTTTTTATTCATGAATACACCTCATAACTGCTGGAGATGTATGCCTGGGCTATTTGGTTCATATTTCAGCTTTCTTATCCTCATGTAGTTCTATAATATGCTGCTGACTGCACGAGTCATGAATCTCAAGGGGCAGAGGGGAAAAAATTCCAGTAAATAAGTGTGGGTTGTTTGGGGTTTTTTTACTTATATCAAAGTTTTTTTTTTTTACTTTATCTAAACACGTTCTGCAACATAGATCACTTGTTGAATAAATTTATATTACCTTTCCAGATTGTAAAGCAAGAAGAATATAAAGGAACAAACAAGTCATTGAAGAGAAGTTGGTAATCTGTCCCATAGTTAGCTTTTGCTTCACAGTAGAGTATTAAAAACACATTATCCTAGCATTAAATATAATAATTTAAAAATGAAGGATAAATGGTCCCTATTATAGCTTTTGGGTGGGGCTTTTTTGTTGGTTTGTTTTTTGTTTGCTTTTTAGGGTTTGTTTGTTGGTTGGTTGTTTTGGTTTTTTTTAATTTTTAGGTAGTTTGTATGAGCATTTCTGGAGAAAGCAGAGCAAAACATGTAAAATACATGATTGGATAAAGTAGAATTGTTCGTCTCTTTCAGTAGGCTTAGTATTCTGTATAAGGCCTTCATTTTTAGTATCTGCAGTAAAATATACAATTAAACTGAAAGATGTTCACTGTGTCTCATGTACAGATGGCATCTTTATCCCTTGTCCTTTCAAGGATATACCTCTAGGTGTGTTGCCTTCACAGAAACAAATTCATTTTTGGAAAGAGGTGGTCTTTAAAATTTAATTTTAATCAAAACAAACTGGATCTCTTGAGTATAAAATGTTTGCCAGAAACTTATTTTATTCACTTTTCATTCAATTTTTTTTTGTTGTTTGTTTTGTAGCCAGGCCTGTTTGTGAAGGCCAAGTCAACAATTGCTAAATGCACATGATATATAAGAGTTGGATAGAATTACCATTCCTGCCTTGGCTCTGGAGTGTTTTGGCCCTAATCTTCCCATGAATTCCAAATAGATGGATGGCTATTTCCCCACAGTAGAAAATGAGCCTGGGGGAAAGTGAGGTCAAGTTACTTACAGTTCATTTCCATGTCACGGTTTGTTTTTTGGTTTTGTTTTGGTTCCGTGTGTTTTTGGTTTTTTTTTTTTTTTTTTTTCATGTGTGGCTTAGCAAAGCTGGTTTTTCTTTCTTTCTCTTTTATTACCCTGTGATGCTGTGATAATAAATCTCAATGGTTTGAGACTCTAATATCCTAAGGCTACTCTCAACTGTTTCTAGAAGAACGCAGGTCTGTAAATTTGACTTCAGTTAAGTGACGAAATAGGATACAACAGGAGGTGCAGGTAACCTATTTAATAGACAAATATTTAGTAGCTAAAGCTCTTTCATCCATAGAAGAAATAAGTTTTGAGCTGTATCCTAGTCTGCCACTGGTTGAAGTGACAGAGAAGACCAAAAGTTCATGACTTTCTAAAAGGGATTAAATCTTACCTGTAATATTTTGAGTTCGTGTCTGCACAAGGGGCAAAGACACAGTGGCAAAAAGGCCACGAGTATCAGACTTCTGGGACTGTGAGAAGGTTTTGTTTCAACCAGTGATAAAAAGCCAAACAAGAGAAATGGTAGTTAAGGAAAGATCAACAGACCTACAATGTTGGGATTTGGGGAAAGAATCTTGTACCCACCAAATGCATCACATGCCTGCTCGCTCCACTAAAAGACCAAGAACCACATGTAGAAGGAAATACTAAGTGTGGAATTATCCAAGCCAGCAATGTAAGGAAGTAGGGTTGACTAAGTAGAGATTTTTTTTTTTTTTTTAAAGCACCTTCGTTAGTTTCTGCCACAAATTCTCCTCAGCAATTCAGTTTTATTCATTGAACTGTGTTTCCATTTCTGAAAATGTGACTGGTGAAGAAAATTAAGTTGCTCTCAGATACTTTGTTGATACTGAATACATCTGTAATAATCAGTGTACTCTCAGAAAAGGGTTTAGCACGGATATTCTGTCTTCTGGAACAGTGTTCTCTGACCTTGTTGGAGGTGCAGTTGCTGCTGATGTAGGAATAGACCCTGTACACTATATATTCTTTTACACTTCTGAATAATTTAATTTTTCATTAAGTAGACTTTGTTAAATCAACTTAGCTTTTTATGTGAATGACAATAAAGTCCTATTTGAAGAAAATTAGTCTCTTTATGCTGAAAGAAATTATGGTGCCAGGAGATGAAATAATAAATCTACAAACTCCATGTGAATACTTATGTTTGTGCATAACCATAGCACTGCAAAACTATTGAAAAATTGCTTTGCTGGGGAACAGATTTCTCCCACTATGACTTTATGTGTGTTACAGGAATAGTTGTTGAGATGTAAAGGCAAAAACTCCCCAGCCCAACCAGACAAACAGCACTAATAAATCTATTCAGCTTTTCTTCTTTTGGAACTGTTCTGCTGTCAATTCTTAAAGAGAATGAGCTTCTGATTTAAAAGAAACTTAGCATCACAAACTGTGGTCTGGTCAAGAACTCTTAGAGTTAATGTCCTTCATGGCTGGGATAAGTGGAAGGCTTACTGTGGGATTGGTCATTTTCTCTCCCTAGAGAATTAATACACTAAAAATAATTTGCCCGTGCCAGGAAATACAGAGAATCTGGGATGGGCTTTAGTTAAACTCTTGTGTGTGCACTTATTTCTTTTCTTATTGCTGCTCTGAACTATCCCACAACCTTGGCATAGATGTCTACAGTTGTTGCTGTTCTGCGTTTCACGTACTGAGATCATATTATAGGGTTGTGTTGCTTTTTTATTGTTATTGTTTATTTGGTTTGGTTTTGTGTTTGTTGGTTGTGGGTGGTTTTGTGGTTTATTTTTGGGGTTTTTGTTTGGGGTTTTTTTTGTGCTTTTGGGTTTGGTTTTGTTTTGTTTGGGTTTTTTTGTTTGTGCGTTTTTTTGGTGGGTTTTTTGGTGTGTGTTTTTTTTTTTTTTTTTTT
>VZRV01008883.1:298558-313129 GCA_013398115.1 Falcunculus frontatus
TTTTTTTTTTTTTTTTTTTAAACTGCATTATCAAATTATAGGAAATGGCTTAGGTTTTTTTTTTTTATTTATTCTTAGTCAAAATTTGTACCAGAAAGCCTTTTACATTATAAACCTTTACACATTTAGTGTTTGTACCATGCATGTAATGTGTGGGTGGTTTTGCCTTTGACATATTCTATTGAAAAATTGTTTTGGAGGAAAAAATTCACACAGACATGTCAAAGAAGGAGTTTCAGGCCCTGTGCCTGCAAAACATGTCAGTACAGTAGGCATTTGTATATTTACAATGGCTACGTTTTCAGGATGCGTTATTTTAGTTGATTTTTTTTAACATGCTGATGCCAAAATATTATTTTGACACTCGTGATGTTAGGCAGCAGAAGTGAGTTTTCTGTACATTTTAGATAAGGCTACTGTTGCCTCTTGTCTTGCTATCTCCTTGCAGTCTTGAACAAATTGGGATTAGGGCCTGCTGCTGCTTCCCTTTCGTGATGGCCTTGGAGTAACAATTAGTTTATCCCAAAAAAGTCCCTTCAGAGAACTGTAAAGCAGCACTGATTTTGTACTCAGACTACCTCTGATTTGCTTAGGAAAGGAAAGAGCAGCACTCCTGGAAGGAGGGTGGAGGGAAAGATGAATGTGATTTATCTGCAGCTTTCCTCTTTCAACTGACAAAATGCAGAGGCCGTGTAGCTGCAGCTGGAGATCAGGTGCCCATTCCCTGGTAGGATCCTATTTGCTGGTCTAAAGAACTGTTTTTGCCCTCTGGCAAAATGCAAAGACTTGAATCGGAGTCCTGTTACTCATTGTGTCTTCCGGAACTTTTTATTTTTACCAAAGTCAGGATCTGCTTCTGGGAGAAAAGAGATTTCCTGTTGTCTGTGTCACCCATCAGGCGTGTCTCTTCCTTTATTGGTCCATAGGATATTCTGAATTGAATCCTCTTTCATCATTCCTGTTCAGCTTCCGCTTTTCTGCATCCTCAGTTAGCTTAGTGATGTCTGTAAACAACAAAATTTGAGACTGAGGCTCTTATCAGTTTGGAATCACTTATAAAATGTAGGTACAGCAGAGGAAAAATTCTAATGCTTTTCCAGGGCTTCTGAAAATTACAGAAGTGAATGTAGGTGTTTTAAGATCTCAGGCATGGGTTCTGTGGTGGTGACCTGAGAGAATGCTATGGTGTTCTGGGTGTGTTTTAAGCTGTAACACTTAATGTAGTTTTCATTTTTGCCAAACAAAAAAATTCATTTCTGTCCTTGACAACAGAATGTCAGCTATAAAATAAAAAGAACCACTTCTAAGGAAAGCCTTCTATCTGCCACACTTTATCTACAGTTCAGAAATTGAAATAATAGTGCCATAATAGCTAGTTTGGAAGAGACTGAAAATATTAAGAGTAATGCTGTATATATAGAACAAGTGGGGGGTTTGGGGTTTTGTCTTCCCTTGTTTGTGTAATGCCAGTATGCTTCAGTATCTTGGGAAAGTTTCCTTTGAGAGCCTGAAAACAGAAGCACAAAGTGTACCTTCTGGGTGACTTGTTAAAGCACTGTGATTCTTACAGTGTCTTCCTGTGAGAAATGATCAGTGTGTTCAGAGGAGTTGAGGAAAGATGCATCTTTTAACAACCGCAGAGATCTTCAAATTAAAAAGAAAACATTGCAATAGTCTGCTGAAACCAAGCCCTAACTTTTTTCCTTCTGAGATGTAGATGTATTCAAACACTGCCAGAGTATGGGCAGGAGCTGCTGGAAGAAAGAACAGGCAGCTGTGTGCCTGCCTTCTGCTGTCTCTGAAACTTTAGTTTGACACACACAGAATACCATGAAACAGCTGGTTGAAGGAGGCATCTTTGTCTTGGAAAGCTCTTCCCAATCACTTGGTTATCAGTGAAACCCCTGCGTTCTGCTGTAGGTAAACATGTTTCAGTGAAGTAACTCCTGCAGATGGGGGGAGTCTGAGGCAAAGAACACAATTCTGTCAATCTCCACGGCTGTTCATGTCCGAGGACGTGTGATGACAGCCTAATGGGAATATGAAGTACAAGGGAGTGAAATATTGCTCAGTGAGATGGTCCTTACTGCAGACTGTGCGTAAACAAATTTTTGACACCTCGTGGAGGTGTTTCCATTTTGATCAGTCTGTTTTGTCGTTATTTGAAAGATTCTTTGGAGCTGAGAGTTTATCTAGAGAGATTTTTTTTTTTAATTTTTTCACTCATGCTTTACCAGGCTGTCTGGAGGGGGAGCAGACAGAGTTGAGTTCCCCAGACAGAGTTGAGTCAGCAAACGTGACCTTACAGCAGGAACAAATACTCTTAGTGCTAGAACCTCCTGTAAAGTTGTTCAATTGTTTGCTGTCTTTACTCTCAAATACAGTCGCCAAATGGTGTCTACGCCATAAGGCTATTGGCTTGATTCATCCTTCTGGCTGGTTGTTGCAGGCTTTTGGAAAGAGTAGTGTTTAAGTCCTTGGTAAATTGAAGCAGTTAATGAAAGATGTTTTTAGATGTGAGAGATTAGATGTTTGTATCAGGAAGGCAAATCTAAGAAAAGTAAACAATATCGAGTGAAATTATTAGTTCTTTGTATATGAAAAACTCAGACTGTCTGAGAAAAATACTTTAACCTGCCCAGCCTCTAGATTGTCTTTCTTTCTATAGTAAGTATGAAAATGCAGATAATGAATTTTTCTTTATTTAGCTGTGTTTTCCAAAGAGGCCAGATGAGCTCAATCACTGGAAGACAGTGCTTTATAATTTCTGTCAAGATGTTGCCTGAAACCTGTGGAATTTTAAATGGTTCTTTGCTGGCTGAGAACGCTTCCTTCCTTTGCTTGACATGATAGCAACAAAGATCAGATGATGAGCTGGCAGTAACCATCTTTTCATGCATCATATGAAAAAGCAAAATGCTGGTTTGTTTTTAATGAAGGTATGGTTGTCAACTCTGCTATGTCTCTTCTGTGTTTGTCCATTTAATTGCAAATTTGTTTTTACTTCAGACTGTTGTAAATCACATCTTTGGTCTGAGGTTTATACGTGGTGAGAAAAGAGAGAAGATAATACCCTCTGGAGAACTTGCCTGTGAGGAATTTTTTACTAAATTGTATTTAATTCCTGGTTTATCTTCATATACAAAACAAATTTTGAAAGAATGTCAATGGGATGTTTATTAAAAAATACAAATGAAAGTATCCAGACGATCAGTGAAAAATCAGTTAGCATTACTAATGCAAATATACATGAGAATGTAACAAATACCAGTTGCAGAGCATGGGGAAGGGTGATTCAGATTTGCTTTCTTATTCTCTTAAATACAACTGATGCATTCAGTTGGATAATGCAGAGGTAGGATTAATTTTTTTTTTTCCTTGATGACTGTTCACTCCCTTTCTTTCTTAAGAAGCTTGAAAAATTAATATTTGATCACTTGCACTACTACCTAGGTCAGGTAGCTTGACTTTGTTAATAACTTACTAGTTGAATTTGTGTTAGCAGTATAACAATTTCAGCACAGTTATTTTGGTATCATAATGGGCATGGCTTGATTCAAGGCCACCTCAAGGACAGAAAATCAGTTGAACTGCAGACAGTGAAAGTTTTTTGTTTGTTTGTTTTTTGTCTTTTTTAAAATATGAATCATTTCAGGAGCTTGTCATTGGGCAGCAGTTGTAATGGATCTTCCTGGAGGAAATGGGGAGAATTTTCTTAGGTTGTAACTGGCATAAATAGTTAAAAACAGTAATTTAGCTCAAGTTGGAGAGGCTGTAAGAATTTAAGACATTTGACAGTTTCCTAAACATCCAAATGTATTTAACTTTCTTTGTATTTATGTGTTTTGATGCATATTAGTTGGAATGCTTTATAGCTTCATAGCTTGTCCTGTGTTCTATTTAGCAATTAAATTGTGTTGAATGCATCATGAAAAAAATGATGAGACAGAAATAAAAAAATTCTTAATATAAGAAAAGGTGAATTAGTTTTATTAACAAGCTCCTTTTGGCCAATGTCCTCGTTTAATTTGGGGAAAATTAATTGGTCTTCCTTTGGTGATCGCCAAGCCCTGGTTTCCATTTTTTCCAGTGCTATGTACTTTAATAACTCCAGTGTACAGGACATATGTTTTAAGCGAGGAGGTGGAAATTGGAAAGCTTTTCTCTAGCACCATGGAGAAAAGACCAAACTAAAAATATGTGCACATTATTGCTGTGAAATCAAGGGCCATCTCTGTCTTATCAAGTGGCATTAGAGAAAGGGGGCAGTTGATTGGAAGAGCTGGTGCTGAGGACCTGCTTTGTGCATTTTTGAGAGTTTTCATTGTATGGACTGGAGCATCTGTCAGAGGTTGGAGAGCACTACAGGTGTTCATGGAGTATATGCAGTTTAGTTTCATTTTAAAGCAATCTATTTGTACCTCTCAGGGCTGCTGGTAGAGGTGAACCAAAGCATTCTAAGTGGGAATGATCAGATTTGTCCTAAGTGCTGCTCATATAAACTAATGCAGTTCCATAGGACTGGCTCAGAGACAGGCACGTATGAAATTTGATTCTAATCAAGTTCTGTATTTAAATAAAGAACAACTTCTCACAAACAGGTGAATATCTGAGCTTGAATTTCTGCCTGAAGGAAGCAGGTTGCTAGCCAGAGAATTTTCTCAGCCCTTCTAGATAAAGATACCACTTCTAGTGATGCCTATCCTTGGTCTTAAAATTAAGAACCAAACACGGTTAGAAGAGAAAAAGGGGTTTTTTCAAAAAGGATTTGAAATATGTGGGCTATAAAGCACTTAAGAATACATAACAGTTATATAAAAGAGTATATAAAAAGGGGTATATAAAAAGGCAAAAAATCATCATGGCATCAGTAGAAGAATTATACTAAACTTTAATGCTTTCAGTGAGCAGTTCGCAGAGGAAACACAGAACAAAGGATGTAAGCCTGACTTTGCCCAAGTCAGCTGTGAACTCTTGTTGACTTGAGAGGCTTGTTCTGAGAGATGAGTTCTGCCCTTTCCCCATCTGCTGTGGTTTCAACTGCCAGAAAACTGTCCTGGTGGCTGACTGGCCCTATTTCAGATGTTCTGGGGGCTTTACTTTCACAGTCCTGATGGAATTAGGGAATCATTCCTCCTGTCTGCTAAAATCTAAGATTTATCTTTCCCCTTGCATTTCTAAGTTTTGAATAATTTGAATTTACGTGCCGTTCTTTCTACCATTTTTCATTTTGAGTCTTGGCTTTCTTGTTTCTCTCCCTCTCTGTTTAATATAATGAATTTTTTTTTCAAGGAGAATATGTGCTGTGGTTTTGGGCTTGTTTCTTTGGTTTTTTTTTTTTGGGGGGGGGGCTTTTTTTGTGGTTTATTCTATTTTTCTTACCCCCAAATAAGTATCACATCTCAAAGGTAGTGTAACTAGATAAAGCCCAAGTGCTGCCCCTGCACTCTGTGTCACTTTACATAGTGCAGGAGTAGATGATTAGAGGGAAGAAGAAGCTTTTGGCTTCTTTACCACTTCCTCTATTTTGCATCCAATTTTAGCTAGAGCAAGACTTGTGGAAGTAGAGAATGTGTGGTAATGGAGAAGAATCTGCTCCTAGTTTCCCTGTCCCAGGGGCAGAAACTGAGCTCAGTTAGGATTGTTCCAAGTAATGTTTGACAGAGGGATCAGTTGAGATAGGGGATATTCCTCAGGGCCTCAGTGTGATGGGAAATTGTTTCCTCTGATTATAGGACTCAGTCACTGTTGTTTGATGTGACAATATTGTTGGATCAGGCTTCTTTTTGAGAGGAGATAATTCTGGGGAAGTTTAAAATCAATCTTCTTTAGTGCATCACCCATAAGTATTTAGGAAGAATGGGTTTCCTTCCAATTACATCTTCAAATACAAGAACTTTCTGTGAGGAGAGTGTAAATTTTGTATCTCTGAATGAATACAGAATGCAGGAAGTTGTCAGCCTATGCATGTTTCAGAGAAGCCTTATATTCCCATTTCGGTTCTGCTGATTGAAGGAGCCTGCAAAAAGTCAGTCTCACTGGGTGGTAATATTGAACAGTGGAGCCTACAAGCGCACTGATCTCCAGAGACAGCTTGAAATCCAGAGGGAGTACACCTGTGTTAGCTGCATGACAGTGCCAGCAGGATCTCTGTCGTGAGAAAACTGAAACTTCCCAGGTGTTGGTATCTGAAACACACCCCTAAGACATCGGAATGATTATCATGTCAGAGCAAAGGCCTTTGCAGTACATGAAATCTGCTTTTACCTACAGGTAGAGGTATTTCAAGAAAGAGTAACTAATTCAAGCAGGGTAAGGTTGCATCTTCTCATTTCATAGTGAAATGGCAGTGGAAATGGATGCCCTCTAGAAGCAGACTCCCAACTAAAAGATGACCTTCCATGTATTCTGAAGTGTGTGCTGCCGTCATGATTTAAGACACATGTGGAGACTAAATGGAGACTGGTGCCAAGCACTTTGCATATTCTGATTTTTACAAGTTAAAGGATTTCCATGCCTTGCAGGAGAAAAAGGTGGTCTGGCAGAGAAGTTGTGCATGTCAGCATAAGGATTTCTTCTACAACATGCTCAGCCTGATTGCTGCAGGGTCCCCTGGGCCATATCCATTTCCTTTTTCTCTGTCAGAGTCCCTTCTGTTCTTTCTTGTGTACCCTGGGACTCTCTTAGATATCCCCAAGTTTAACTGAAGTTGTTCCCTCTGTGTGTTTCCAGGAACACCTTCCAGAGTGTCTACTCAGTTTTTTCCCCAGGAACCTCTTTCCTTCCATCTCCTGCCCCTGTGGTGGCCACTGTCACTCACCCGTCTGAGTGCTGTGGTACCATGACAGTCTTTTTTTTTGCTTTTGATACCTGACTAAAGACTGAGAATTGTGCTGGCTTTAGCAGTGATGATGAGATGCCACCATGCCCTGGTAGCAGCTGGCTCTTTCCCGGGAGTTCCTGCCGCAGGGGATCGTGGTGGCTGATCCGGTTTGAGAATCAGATTCATGGTTCACGTCCCCTTCTGCTGCCTGCTCACTTGTGACAGTCATGCTCCTCCAACTTTTCTGCAAGCTAGCTCTGAGCAAGAACACTTTGAATCACACAAGTGATATTACTCAGGATCTATGTAAAACCTGAGCACATTATCAGGAAGAGGTAAGCTAATGGAAGATGAGAATGCCTCTCAGTGAGTTTACTGTGTATTGAAAAGGAGTGCTATTCAGTTTATTTCTTTTCATGTGCTTTAAACATCTGTGAAGGCATAATGCTACTAGCAGGTAGTAAAGTGCTATCAATAACCAAAATTCAGTTATTTAATCCCCTTAATGGAATTTGCTGTGATTTAGTTTAGAACTGTTGTCTGGTTTCCAACAGTAACTGATTTGTTACAAGGTACCCATAAGTGTGCATGTTTTTCATGATATATAAGCAAAATAGCAGCTCTTTAATATAATAAAACAGTTGCACATGTTAGACCCTTTTAAAATTGTTGATTTTTTTTTTTTAATGGTAGGAAAATCTACAAATTGAAGTACAGGCAGAAGGTGTTCTGTTTGTTTGGTACTGGTGTTCTGGCAATATAGCAACATAGCAAGTGAATGTATGATTGGAGCAAAGTCAAGTGTGAAAGTAATATCAATTACAGCGGTATGGTGTAGTAACTGATGACGTGTGTTTATGCTTCTTTTATCTTTAATTAAAAGGGTCATACACTATCTCTGTTGCTATGTCTTGAAGAGTTTTGAAATGTATTTCAAAATCCTTGGAAAGGAAGTCCTTTGAATTTATATGAAGGTGTTGTTATTCATTGTGACTGATACAGTGTTGGTTTTTTTTGCTATCCAGAATATGACTTCAAGAGACTTCTGTCTTAAAACTTATTTTTCAATGTTCTGTGTTTTGAAATTATTTTGTTTTCTGCTATTTGATTTAAAACAAGATGAAATCATCCATGACATTGCAATTAAATAATGAGACAGAGAAAGAATGAAGGCAAAATGAGGTAATCAACATGTATAAACAGTTAATCATGCAGGTGTCTTATAGGCACCGACATGAAGGATTTCAACTTTGGGTGGCTGTGGCTCATCAAGAAGGTTTGCAGTGTTGAATAGGTCTAGAATTGAGAGTGTTGGATTCAGGTGAGTTTCCCTATGCAGTGCTTTAATCACGGCTAGTAACCAAATACCTCAAAGCCACTTGCTCCTCCCTCCCAGACACTTCAGCTGTCCTGGTCATGCTCCCTTCCAGCTCCTTGTGCCATTTCTCACTGGCAGAGCGTGGGAAACTGAAAACTCCTTGACTTAGATTAAGCACGGCTTACTAAAACAACAACTAAAACATGAGCATATTATCAACATTATTCTTATTCTACATTCAAAATACAGCACTGTACCAGCTACTAGGATGAAAATTAACTCTCTCCCAGCTGAAACCAGGACACCCTACAGATGTTCCACGTGACTGCCAGACACTGGGACTTAGAGGACAGCTGTAACACAGATTGTAGAATAATGCCTAATTCCAGAAAGAGAGTTTTTGAAAAGAAATTTGTGGGGTTTGTGAAGTCCTTAAGTACATTGGTAGCACATGGTAGAAATGTTCACAAAGAAAATAATTATTTTTGTGTACCAGATAATAGATACAGGTTTGTGGTTTTAGGCCCAGGACTGCACAGGGAGCATAAGGATGAAAGTAAGTTTGCAGCGATTTCTTTCACTGCAATATGCAGGAGTCCTGGTGGTGAAAGGTAGTATTTTGCTCTTCAATTAGGAGGGGTATTATAGTATAGAAGAACTGGGTTTTATAGGCTACCTTGAATCTGGAATTTCCTCCTTTTTGAATATTTTGCTTAGCAACCATTTCTTTATATGGTTTTGTGGAGGCAATTTAATATTTATGTAATGATGGTGCCCATGGGCTTGATCATGATCAAAGACTTGTTGTACTGACATGCATATAGACACAATTTCTTTGCTGTTAACTGTTTCTCAACTGGAACTTCTAATTCAATGTCATCAAATTAAAGCTCCGGGGGAAATATGTCACCTTCCAGCTGTTTCTTAACTTAACAAAACTGCATGATGACTTTTTATAGAGTAATATTTACATTCCATGGAAGAGACTTGGGATACACGAACTTCCCTGAAGGTGGAATAAAGGAGTGTTGAAAACAAAGGTTCCCTGTAAGAACAAAATTACTTTCTTCAGCAGGGTTGTATAAGGACAATTATGATGAATATCTGTTTTAAAATCTTTCTTTCCCATAAGATGGTTAACTGGGAGGTGATGAGCTGCAGATTTTCAAGAAAATGACAGTGTTTTTTTCACTTTGCCCACTTGGTACAGCATGAGATCGGTATAAAAAATACAGTACTGCAACTATAGAGAAAAACATGTTTGAGCATTATCCACATTCAAAAGGTAGAATTCTTAGCTTATTGGAAGCAATCTTTAGACCAAATCCCAGGCTGAATTTTTCAGTACTGATTCTTAGATAATTTCTCTTCAGTGGTCAAAGAGAAGAAATGAGAAATCATACCAGCCTTTAAAGGTTTAATTTATGAAGAAAGATTAAGAGGCTTATTTTGACTGAAGAAGAAGAAGAATGTATTTTATGGGTATTTTAGTGAAATTTATGTATTTGGGTGGGGGGATGGCTAATGTTAAATGAGTTCTTTATTCATGCAGAAAGAAAAAAGGGGGGAATCGAAAGAGATTAGAAAGGTTGAGAAAAAGTTTGAGTGAAACATTTTTACACATAGAGCAATAAATGTATGGAAAAAAAGTACTGGAAAGTTTATTGAAGTGTAAAGCACTGATGGATTCTAAAAGTGTTTATTTTCTGGGAATAAGAAGATATGGAAGTGAAATAGTTGAATAGAAGTGAGGAAAGCATAAATAAGATGCTAAGTTTAGTTGTGGGTTTTTTGTGGTTTTTTTGCTTTCTTGAAATTTAAGTATTTGAGGTAAGGGAAATGTATTTTAAAGCAAATTGTTCGGTTTTTTCCTCTTTCAAAACCTTTCAAAGATGAAAGCAAGATTTGAACCTCTCATGCTTGCTCTTCTTTGAACCTTACCTCTAACTCTTGGTAACTACCGTAAAGTATTATGACAAAAAATATGCAATACAATTATAAAAAGATTTTAAATTAGCTAATTGTGCTCAATGGCTTGAAAGTGCTATGTGAATGGAGTCCAGTCAAAAGTTTTCTGTATTGTGATAACATATGTATGTCTATTATGCCGAGAACCCCAAAATGCAAAGAAAAAAACCCACAGAATGCTTAAAAATATACTTCAGTCAAAGCTGTAAGGAACATAGTGAAGCAAATAGTGGTATTTATATGTGAAATGTGAAACTATTGACAATAGTTTTGTTGAAACATGACATTTCAGTACAAGATTTAAATCACTGGGAGTTTTCTTGTTTCTCCTTTTGTGTGTAGTAACACTGATTTTAAAAAACTTGATACTTTTTTTTTTTCCCACTTAGTAGACCAAGAGAGTAATGTAGGTCTCAGTTCATAGCAAGATGCTTTGTTAGTCAGGGCATGCTGTTTGTATGAAGGGACTGGAACGGGGTGTGACAGGACAGCAGAGCATGTTTGAGGTCAGACCTTGTGAACAAACTCATTAAATTTTTGAACCTGTTGCCTGATCAGTGTCTTCCAGTGGCTTGTGTAATAAGGGTTTTTATTCCTATACTTTTATTCCGGGAGAATTCCCAGATTACAGTCTCATGGTTCTAGACTTTTGAAAGGTCCTTAAAATGTTTTGTCAGCTCTTCAGATGTGCTGGAATTCAGGTCTAGCCATGATGTTAATTTTGGACCAGGCTTTACCTGAGGTAATCCATCATCACACTAAAGCAAGGGAAATTCAATCCATCACTGCTGGATTCTGATACCGGGCTGTAAGGGGGATGCAAATCATCTTCCCAGTAGTAATCAAACAGCTGTGATACATGCCACTTTAAGCTTGTATCATCCCATAATAGATGGGTTTCTTCTACATGGGAGCCTGCTGCAAAATCTTCTGACAGATGGACTGTCTTGCAGAGGTTTCTTTTTGTAGAATTTAAGGCTGTGAACTAGTTATTGACAAATACTACATCATCAGTTCCAGCTGAAGACACAGACTAATAAGTAGAACATTGGCACTAATCCTTATTTAATCAGCCTTAAAATGGTAATTTCAAATTGATGAGGGCATAGGGAATAGATTTTATACTTTTAAAGTGCTTCTAAAAATACCAGGAATGTGTGTATACAGCCCAAGGATGAAATTAAAGTGCGTTCTGCATGTATGGTGAGTGAAGCGTGCTACAGAAAGCTGAGGTCGGAGTCATGCTGGCACCAAAGAATTTCTTGTTTTAGAAACAATGCACTCCCACTCCAAGTTTCACAGTGTCTGAGGGAGCACTCTTGGTTTATTTTTGTTCTGTGGCTCTTTGTTATTTACTGAAGCCGTTTCAGAAGCTGTTAAAGCATGCTAAATCATTAACAAACTTTAATATAAAAAGCCTGAAAACTGTAGCAAGCCAAAGCACCAGAACTCATTAAACTGAATTCAGTTATCTGTCTAATATAGCCTCAGTATTGACAATATTGACAATAATTTCCCAGTTGTCTTTACTGTATATTTAGAGAACCTGAGGCTGATAGCTAAACCTTTGTTTTTTACAATATAACACACTGATTTCTATAATGCTTTTATTTGTTTAATAGTGGTACTAGCTATTATTATTAAATGTGACCAGTAAGTATTTATATGAAAGCAGAAATATTTTCCAGCCACTTTGAGAGTTTCGGCACAAAGAAACAGTGCAGCAGAAGATTTGCTGTTCAGGTGGAGTAATACAAATATTTAATAAGCCTTGCTGAGTACATTAGTCTGCAAACATCAATCTCAATCTATTTTGAAACTAAGTAAGGTAAGCCGTGGAACATGAATCAAGCATACAAGTGCTTTGCTTGTTTTTTGGAATTTACTAACTTGACTGGTTTTCAGATGTGAGATTTATCTAAATACAGTTAATTAATCATTTAATTATTGTAAGTAGCTTTGTTGAAACTGAGACCGGGACTGTTAACAGGCACTAAATGCAAGGGTGCCAAATAAGCTATTTAAAGTATGATAGCTGTGTCGTTGTATAGGCCTGAGCTATACTTTGAGTGCAAGTATTCACCTAAGTAGAGCAGAAAAACACTCAGTCTGGGCTGACTTGTTCTGGCAATCACTGGGGTCAGTTCATCCAGTGCTGAAGTCTGCGTCCCTTAAAGAAGACTGCTCTTGGTTCTTGCATTTTTTAATCTAGGCTGGAATAGCTTGTTCCACCACAGCAGAGACTCATTCCCAGGCAAGGATGGAGAAAGCGGTATCCAGAAATTACCTCCGTATTTTTATGTAGAGATAGTTATATGGATAATACTACTGTGGACAATATTTTCCCTGTTCCGTGAGAAAATCCGACTAAATCAGTAGTAACTTTTGCGACCTTTACATTTAGCAGCTGTTCAAGACAAAGAATTAAGCCAAATAACTTGAAAAAGCAGCAAAAATGTGGTTCTGTTAGACAACTGAACCTCTGTTTTCCTTTTAGTTCTTGCTCCAAACCAGCAAGCCAAGCTAGGGCATGTTTATAAAACTTCTGGTAGTTGGTATAGAAAATCTGCTAGACATCAATCTGCACTCTTAAAATATATTTAAACTGTATCTCTTTTCTTCAGTCAAATAAGCAGTAGATTTACTTGCATAGATTTTTATCTATTTGATAATCTCCTCATCCAGCAGTTCTGGAGTTAGCTTACAGACACAATTACCAACAGAAGAAGAAGGAAGTGCACCTGAACCTTATTTTCAAAAAAATATACCAGGAATACTGGGAGATATAGAAAGCCTAAAGCAATTGACGTGACACCTGGTCTACTGAAGATAACCAAAGGAGATAGAGAGAAATGGGTTATGCCCTTTGGTAGGTAGCAGAGTTTTGAAGGCCTGTAACAAGCTTATGATGTGCTTTTCTCCCTCTCTCTTTTGAAAACACTTCAAACCTAACAAATACCCAATATGCACATAAAAAAACCCACAAACCAGGCAGTTTTATTTTGAAAAACTCTTGGGATGTACTGAATGTGACCACCTTCTTTGGCAGTATCTTGCTGTGAGTAAAACCAGGTAAATGCTGGCCACAAACAACTATAAAACCCCTTTGTTGTTGTGAGTACATGTTTTGAAAGTCTTTCAGAAGTGCAGCCCTGGTGTAGCCATTTAGACCATCACCATCCACAGCTATTTCACTCCACTTTCTGCCTCTGATGTCACCTCATTAGAGGCAACCTGAGGCACTGTGTAGTATTATCCTGCTCACGGTATCATCCTTGTTTTGTAGAAAACAGTAATTTATACTTTGTAATTGCTTTCTAATCTTTGAGGCGAAAATTGATTGCATGTCCTTCCAAATACTAAATGTAGATCAAATTGCTTATGGAAGCAGAGGGAGAGGGAAAAGAAGTAAAAATGTGATATACCACCCTTATGTTTTATGGAATGTTACAACTTTAGCAGTGGCTCTGGTAAGGCATCACAAAAACAGTGGCAAACAATTCTGAGAATATGTTTTAGTACCTAGTGCATTAAAAAAAATGGGAATAAACTGATGATGATTTCAGATTTCAGGCTTAAAGTGAGAGCAATTTGGGCAAAATACGCATGTTGAGTAAGCCTCTAGAACTAACAGATATAAACTATGGAATATCTTTAGCAATAGTACAGTTAGGTAGGAGAAACTCAGTATTTCATATTCATAGGTTGGAGCTCAGAAGTCCTGGAAATCATACTTTTCCATACTGAAAAATATAACAAATTCCCTAAAAGCGAGAACTGTCTTTCCAATGTCTTTTTCCAAAATATGTTGGCTGATGAAGGCTAAGGCTTTACAATACAGTATGCAATATTAATGATTTCTGTTTTCTGGGGACAGTTTTTCATCAGTTGTCACTACATTTTTCCTAACACAGGTATTATAAAGAGTAATTAAAAATATGATATAATAACCAAAATAGAACAGCTCTAGTGCTTTTTCTAGCTCTGTTTAAGCCAGAGTACCAGAATGTTAGTGAATTGGTTAGATACAGGAAAGTGTGGTAAGTTGCTTCCTTTTGATTTGGTTTATCATGAGTTTATAAGAGCACTGTAGAGGTCGGTATTTATCCATCTCCTGTCCAAAAGCCTTGAAGTCACATGATGTTGAACACTAAACAAAAAGACTTTGTTACCTCATGCCACACTTCAAGGTTGTTATGAAGATTGATTTGTTCATAACAGTCTTGAGTTCCAAGTAGTTGTGTATTAAAAGGTTGATTTGAACTCAGAAAAGGGAAAATTAGCTTTTTATCGAAGGAAATATTCCAGAAGCTGTAGCAATTTGCTCACAGAAATGTATACCTAGGCTTGGCCCTGGTCCTACTTTATTGGGGGTTTTTTGTTGTTGTTTTTAGTTTTATTTTGGTTTGTTTGGTTTGTTGGGTTTTTTTTGGTTTTTTTTTTGGATTTTTTTTTTTTTTTT